>QJPP01001767.1:0-448818 GCA_003996215.1 Jaltomata sinuosa | reverse complement strand
TTATTATTATTATTATTATTATTATTATTATTATTATTATTATTATTATTATTATTATTATTATTATTATTATTATTATTATTATTATTATTATTATTATTATTATTATTATTATTATTATTATTGTTTAAAAAAAAAGAGGAGGAGGAGAAAACTCAATGACATCGATCTAGCTTCAAACTTTAGGGAACCCCACGTGAAAAGAAATATGGACTGGATTTCACTTGAGCTAAAAAAGATATGATAAAGGAATAGTTGTGGGGATGCATCCACGTTAGTTGCACAAAGGGGGTTATCTTGCTTTAATTGTTGAAATAATGAACTCTCATGACCCGCCCCTCACATTCTTCGTACTCTTTTCGTTATTTTTTAATTGTCATAATAAAATTTTACACAATTTTTATAAAAAGATTAATTGAGAGTGTACTTTTACTAGTACATCTCTTATTAATTCTCTAATATTTATTTATTCACGTGCTTCTTAATTCTTAAATTATTAATATCAAGAACAAATTTGAAAAAAATAATTAATTCTCTTTTGATCTTTTAAATTGACAAGTATTTAGGAACTAATATATTTAAAATAGACGACAATTATATTAGGATTTTGCTAAGCAAGGTACACATTTTTTGTTTCACTTAAATGCCCTTAGCAGTACATTAAAACGTCAAAACTAAGGGCCATTATTGTCTTTTAACAATAGCTAAAACCAGTTCCCCTTTTCATTCTCTTCCCTCTCGTCAATGGTGAAACTAAAACAAATGTTGGAAGAACATTTTAACCCAAAGTAACATATATCAGCTTTTTCATATATTATTATTTACAATAAGCTAAATATGAGATTTAGGAGGATAAAGATTTATTTTATTTTATTTGTGAAATGCATGATCTATTTAGATTGCCCTTGTAAATCTAAACTTGAAACATCAAGATGAAGTTGACATTGTTAAATAAAATAAAATTTGTATGGGATTTAGGAGTAAAAAGATTGTTGACTTCTACAGCTTCTTAGACATCTCAAAACACCGAATTTATGCGTTCAACCGGATAGTTCTTTTTCTACATTTACATCTTGGATCTCCAGTTCTCCGCCTGCTTAGTGACTCTACCTTATAATCTTTTTCTTTTCTTTTACTGATTGCCTATGATAGGATGAAAAGAGGAAAGAGACTTCTGACTATTGGGTTCAGCCAGGGGCGGATCTAGAGTCAGACCCCTCGGCAAAAAATTACACTATATATAGGATATTTTTAAATTTTTATATATATTTATAGGTTGTGATCCTCTTCAACATAAGATTAGAGGTTGACTTAATAGTTGAGTGGATTCTAAATTTACTTTGAGGTTTCAAGTTTAAATTTCAAACATCATATTTTTATTTTTTGAATCTCCTTAGTGAAAATCTTGAATCTGTCATTCAATCTGGCACTCCAATAGTCGATGTTGGAAGAAGAAGAAGACACATAAAAATGTTTTCATAAAAATTATTAAGGGTATTTAAGTCAAACAAAAAGCGGGTACTTTGCTAAATGTGTAATGCTCTATCTATTGATTGATGGGTCCAACAAAACTGAACATAATAATCCTCAAAGATTCATCTCTAGTGTGTAGTTCTTTTCTGCCTTTTAACTTTTTTCAGACTCATCTTTTTCTTGAACCAGAGAAAAAGACATCAAGTTTGAACTTGACAAATGATTGCATCTTTATTTCCTCTATTGCTGATATTTTGCTCTCTCTGACAAATAACAAACAAACAACATCATATCCAATATAATTTTACAAGTAGGAACACAAACAAACAAATAACATCTGACTTCTGCTTCATAATCGATAATTTTCAATCACGAAAGGTCAATATTTACAAAATATTTTTAATTTTTTTTACGAAAACCGACCTAGGGAGATTGGTTTCTTTGAAGAAAAATAGGGAAAAATTAATTTTCTGATGTCAGAAGGTCGAAAAATTACCCGAAAAAGATAAATTCGACAAACACCAATTTCTCGAGGTCGGTATTAAATTAAAAGAATAGAAAAATAAAAAATCTATTTTATTTAATAATATAAAAATAATTAATAAAAATAATTTTTTATTTATTTTTAACTAAACCATCCACCGGTGGACGGTTATATGTCTTTTTTAAAAAGTTAAATTAAAATTAATTAAATCCATCATAGTAGATTGGTACGTATATAATAGATTTTATTTATTTTAATAAAATCGATCACTCTAAATCGGTATTAGATTTTGAAAAAATAAAATAATATAAAATCTATTTCATTTATTAATATAAGAAATAATTATAAATATAATTTATATTTATTTTTAACTAAATCGTCCACCGGTGGATAATTATATGTTTCATAAAATAAATAAAATTAATATCAATTAAACCCACCACAGGAGGTTGGTATTTATATAATAAATTTTATTTATTTAGTAAAACCGACCTCAGTGAGGTCGGTTTCTAATAATTTTTAATTAATTTTACTAACATAGCAATGATATATTGAACAAAAGGTTACTTATGTTGTACTTTATGTAAATTTATAATATCAATATAACTAGTTAAAGTTCTTTCATTTTACGCTAACAATTAATTCTTTTGAAAGTGTGAACAAGTTTATAAAGTTTTAGAACTCGTGGAGTAGACAAAGGCATCACTAATTCATTTGAGTATGAAATACGTTGATATTATTAGGAAGTAATACTCATGAAGTAACTAATGTAACAAATCAATTAGTATTATTAATGGTTCGTCCAAACGTTGAATGTATGTCTCGTGTATTGATGTAGAAGTAAAAGTCAAATTGATAATCCATTTGAGTATGCAATACATTTATATATAATAGGAGGTAATTAGTACTTAACGTTTCAAATCAAGTTATAATAGTCTGTCCAACCTTGAATGTATGTCTCGTTTAGTGATATAGTAGATAAAGGAATACCGTTAATTCATCCGAGAATGAAATACGTTGATATTAGGAGGTAATTAGTACTTGTTCGCTCTCAAGCACACACGCAAGTGTACGTGGTCGTGCAAGTAATATAGTGACTCTTGCGAGTCGAATATCGATCCCACAGGGACTGCTTAGCAAACAATCTAATCCTAATTATTACTATTGAAGTTAAACAAATACGATTCGTAACCAAGAGTTGAACTTTGTTTTATAACTAAAGACTAGAATTTATGACAATGAGAAACTTCGAATTGTAAACAATATATGGAGAAATTTAGGGTCGAGACACTTACTACACAGTCATGCTTAATTATGGTTCATAGTCAGTGTTAATGTTTATCGTGATCGTTGGTTTTCGGGGTTGATATTATAACCCGGGAATGGTCATCCTCTAAGTCATCTATCCAAATTAATCTCACAACTACATCGTTGAGCGGGGATGTGAGTCTTTAACTTGGATGCATTCAACATTCTTCCCGTTTTATTAACCAAGTGGGGCATTTAGGTATATCTCTATCCTAACCGCAAATCATACTTCACAATTGCTAACTAACAACAAAAGATATGATCTACGTTCTTCATTCTGTCTCATAACTCCTATGGTCAATTCGTTTTGAGACTTAGGTGTATCCTAAAGTTCATGACGCTTTAGAATAGTTATAATAAGAACGTAAAAACAATCACAAGAAAAGATAAACAATAGACCAACTATAAAACCATAATCAAACATTCATGTTGTAGCCTCAACCCTAGAAATAGGGTGTTTAGCCACTTATAATCTAATTCGCGATTACAAAAGTGTTGTAGTTCATAAAAGAATTAATTAAAGAAAAAGAAAAGAATAAGAACCCTAAGGCAGCCTTCTCCTTGTGTTTTTGCAATCCAAAGTCGTCCAAAGCTTTTTACAATTAAAACCAAGTGTCCTATTTATAGTGTGAGACAAAATACACTCGCCGGGAACAAGGTCTGTGACACCCTAGCCATTGTGGAGGCTAGGCTCTGTGTCACCCTGCTCAATGCGCCATGCCACTGCCGTGGCACACTGCCATCACGGCAGTCCACTGGAGATGGCTGATTTTCTGGTGGATTGCCTCCATGCCATGCCTATAAAATAGGGCTTAGCCTCCGTGCCACGGAGGTGGTTCTTTGCTGCTCATTTTCGCTCCCACGAACTTCTTCCCACCTTGATTTGTGTTCCCATGGTTTGTAGCATGTTTTTAGGCTTAAATTAGCTTTCAATACTCCTCCAAAAGGTCTCCTACAAGAGCTCACAACACACATAAGTCCGTACATAACATAGAGTTCATCAAAGTACGCTAGAATAAGCATAGCTCAAGCTAGCGAAACTAGTTTCCTCGTCTAAACTCTAATTGATCTTTTTAACTCATTATTTGTTTCAAATGCTACCCAAACACTATAAACAAATATGTTAGTCACAAAGTACACCCTTTACACACTAAATACCTCAATAATATATCAAGTAATCCTCAAAACTAAGCTAAACGCACATAAATAATGACACTTAGGAGTATAAATACGCCTAAGATCAGTACTCGTAAAGTAATATAACAAAAGTTCTATCAATGGCCCATTCAACCTTGATTATATGTCTCGTGTAGTGATTCAGTAGTTAAAAGATAATCAAAAAATCATCTGAGTATATGAAATACATTGATATTACAAGTTAAATATTACTCGTGAAGTAATATAAAAAACCAATTAAGTTCTATATTGCATCACTATACGAAACATATATACATTCAAGGTTGGACAAACCATTATTATCAGTATATGAAATATACATTACTTCACAAGTACTATAACATCATAATATTAACGTATTCCATATACTCGAATGAATTATCAATGTTTCAGTAGTCAAAAACTAATCGACAATCTATTCGAGTGTCACAACTCAAGAAACTTCAGTCAACCTGTCACACACATATACCCCAAAGAATATAGCAAGAGTAGTATCCATATACCACATGTACTGATAGGTATCATCGGCTTATTAAGATTAGATCACGCAATACACATATAGAAATTAATGAAATAATAAATAATCTCATATCAGAATTTTACACAGGGAGCAAATAATCAAGTTAGTGCATAACACCACACCATCACTTCTTATTCAGTTATTTTCCACTTTATCTATTGTTCTCAACAAGTTCACAAGATTAGAATTATCCTTCTCAATTCCAATAAAACCTTAGTAATTATTTTTAGACATTTTGTTATGCTCATAATGTATCAAGTATCATATTTCATTATTAGACCCGCACTATTATAACTACGCTCACCCATTGTCACTACTCAGTTGTTTAGCTACCTTAACATTGTTCTCAAAGACTTGCCATCCTTTAAGGGTACTTTACCCAACTCCCAAATCAATTCAACAATTAAACACAACAACGCATACATCTAATCTAAAACAGTTACATAGTCACATAAATTAGATAAATCATCCAAGTCCAAATATATCAATATCAACGAGTAAAAGACATATAAGTCATCAAATAAACATAATAATCATATACTAATCCTGCGATTATCATACAGTCACATCACAAACATGAATTCATGCCCATATTGATCTCTCAGACATGTAGTCTGTGTACCTCATCAGTCTCACAATAATCACTCAGTCTGTACGCATATGTTAAAGGGTCTTATTTCTGCTCAACTAGTCATGACATGCAGGGGATAACTTAGGATTTATGTACCGTACCAAAGTGGTACCCGCTCCATAACACATTCACCCATCTGTAATCTCACATCAAACTTGAGCCACTTAATAATAGAATAGTATGTATATTCTTCATTTTCTCAACATATCTCAGTATGTTCTCATTCTCAACTATCTCTTAGGATATTACCAACAAGTACACAAAATATAACAAGTGCACTTCTAAACATAAGTTATTTTAAGACAGGCTTCAAACAAGTATAAGCTCAGTTATGCTAGCATTGTCAAGCCAAATACCTATGTAATCATAGATTATGTCCGAAGACCAATCAACATGCTATTCAATTTAATAACACATATGATAGACTATATTAAGTCTAACTCTACATAAAAATCATAACATATTCATCTTGATAAATCAGTAACCTTATCATGCCAAGGACTATTAACTTATCTTTAATCACTCAGAAAATAAATATAGTTCCGAATAAAGGTTGTGGCAGCTAACTCTTACGATGAAGTATTCTATTTTACGAGGAATCAAATATTGATATCCAATTTCTTTATTTTATATTTTTAATTGAAGGTGATATCCATAAGCCTCATATATTAAATAGAAAAATAGTATTTACACAACTCAGTCTGAAAGTGATCCTGCCAAAGTGAAATAGAAAATAAATAAAATAAAAATAATATAGAGATATAAATATAAAGGTAAAAAAAGGACGATTAGATAAAAAATCAGAAGCTTCTGGGTCTCATCTTCCTCTTTGATGACTACTGGACTCCACTCATCCCAAGCCCCGATCTCCATAAATAAAAAGTGAAGAAAACTGATAAAAATCTGAGTCTTCCTCTATTAGTAACGGTAAAAGATGAAGTTATAAACTATGTCTATCTCTGAGATTGTTGTGCTATTATATCTCTAAATGTTGAGTTGATTTCATCTTTAGGCACCCTAAGCTCTCATAGGATGTTATGGTATCAAAACTCAAATAAATATACTTTAGATTTAGAGTGATATATCATCTACTAGACTCGCAATAATAGGTATTATTACTAATCTTGTCCCTCTATTCGAAGCCACCTTTAAGTATTAAAGACCTGACTATTTCCTCTGATACTTTTCTTCCAAAAGATTGAATCTCCAGCAAAATTAATACCATACCTTGGATAGGAAAGTATTAGAAGCTATGTCAAGGATTTATTTTTTACTGCGGTACTTTTTTCTTTGCTTGTAAGCATATTTAAAAATTATTTCATGCAGATGTATAATCAATGTTAACATGTGTGCTTGAATTTGTTGTAGCACCAGTTATTCTTGTTTATTGTTCTACTCTTTGCATTATGGACCTCCTTCTCTACTCTTTAATCCTCCTCACTTTCATAATAATATTTCATGAAATCTTTGCCTCCAAAGTTTGCTTCATGATTTGAGAATTAGTTTATTATCACAGGAAGTAATGGCGGCTCACACAGTATTCAATCATGTTCTCTATTTCTCTAGCTTTAGTACGTGGACTGATAGTGGTAAGGATTGTATTAGCACATGCACAGATAAACTATCTCATATTATCCTTTATGCAGAAATATCATGAACTAGCACCCGAGTTTTCTTTAGAGAAGTCATTATGATAACACCATTTATGGCCACAATCTCATCAATTAGAATCTTCTCCTTCTAGATTTTACATAAGCAGAAAGAGATTTTAAAAGGTAATCCTTTTATTCATATACTGCTACAATATTGAGACTTATCTTTATTATTTAACACCTCTTCCTAAGTACTTTTATGGTGAAAAGCCCACGTGTAGTAAGTGATCACCATGGTTTGTCACATTTATTAGTAATGTCCTCATAAGAAGAGAATTAATCACATGCTCTACCAATTAAGATGATAGTTTCAGAGATAGAAATTTTTGTTCCACTTTCCTCTATCTAATCTTTTACTAACTTCATTAATGGAGAGATCAATAGAAAAATCAGGGGCATAATATTAGCTAATGAACCCAATGTAACACCTCAAACTTTTAGATTAAGATTTGAATTATTTTATGTATGTAGATGAATCCAAACCCAATGAATTTTTATTGTATCTAGGTGTGAGGATCAATTCTTAAGTGTGAGAAGTGAATTGGTTGTGAATTAAGATCTTAATGAACCTCTAGTACAAAGTTAAGTATAAAGCTTCTCTACCAAAGTCTTAATATGTTCATACAAGGATCAACTTCAAACAAGCATTCCTTCTAGAATATAAAGAGTTACATGGTCCAATATTTACTAAATTAAAGATTCTAGAATATAACACAACCAATCGTTCATTAGTCTGAGGTCATAGTCAAAAGATATGATCCTTTTTTATTAAAAAAAATGATTCTATCCAGATATTCACAATGTGCAAGCTGCACATTACATGCACAGGTGTAGATGGGAAATCAAGTTTTTAGAAATGATGTGAGAATCGATATTCGGGCGCACATAATGATGTGTCAGCCGCATACCAGTCCGCATAAGGGCCGATAAGATTTAAGTTAAGTCATTTTATTTCTAAAATTTTCATTCTTCTGTCATTTTTTCAAGACCTAGACTGATTTTCTCTCCTCTCCTTATCCTCCTACACTAAGGTAAGTTTCTCTCATGAGATTTCTAAGTAATTCTAGTATTTTTATCATTCAAATATGGATATTTAATGAAATTTTATGCCATAACCCTAGGGTTTTCAAGAAAACTCAACCAAGATTTCAAGAACTGAATTCTTGGAGTTCTTCCTCAAGTTAGGATTCTTTCTCGAATACTTTCATAACGATTAAGGTATGTAAGGCCAAGCATAGTGTAGGAAATATATTCTTCTCCATGCCCTACTATCTAGAGATTCAGTGTTTACTAGATTCAAGTTAGGGTTTTTATCTAATGCTCTTCGTTTGAATTTCTTACTTCTTGAATTAATTTTTATTGAAATGTAGTTATGAAAAAGTGTTGAATACTATAATATTTTTTTCTTTTCTTCATTGTAATTTGTAATACTTGTTTTAGACTATTCTATAGACCACATGAGTTCATCTTATATTTTTTTAAGACTTGCTTTATATTATTACTGAGATGCATTACCCTTTCTATGAGAAATATTTTTCAAGGCTTTGACATTCATATTCATGAAATACTTCAAGTTTACTCTTAAGCTCTCAAAAATGTGATTTTTTAGAAAAAAAGAAGTTCTATTTCTTTAAAAGTTAAGCTAGCAAGAACAATAAAGAATTTATCCAAGGCTCACAAGAAAGTACACTTTAAAGATAAAAATATTGGGTAGAGACTCAAAGTATGATTTTAGGTTTTAAGCGCTATTATTTTGTGAGGAATATTTACCACCGAAATGGGTAAGGGTTCAATTAACCCAAGCTACAAAACTACATATGCCAGCATAGGATAGGATCGTACCCTTGATCCAGGAGACTCCTAATTTAGCCCCTGATAAGGGCTCAGATTGGATCCATAGTTTAAGTTTGTTCTATACCCCTGACAAGGTATAGAACAACTCTATCAAGGGCAATATATTAGAGCATTATGAGCTCACATGGTATTTTTCGATTATAAGAAACTCTCCAAAAAGAGAAAACTCATAATACTTCCTTACAATATATTTTCATATGGTATGAATTTAGCCAAGGCCATCCGTTTTAGTAAAGTGTTTTTATGATGCATTGTATACAAATTTATTCAGTCTTTCAGATTCAGTTATACAGTTTACTCAGCTATTCAGTTTTAGTTATACAATTATTAGCTACCAGTTTTCAATTTTTTAAAAAGTTTTTAAAAGTATAATTTATGGCACCAGGCTACTAATTTTCTAAACATGTTTAATAATCATTTGCATACAACGTAACTCTCTTATTACTTAGCTTCAATTGCTCAGTTACCTTATCTCAATCATTCTATTTATCTGTTTGGTTCAACTTTTCAGTTGCAACTAACATTCAGATAATTATGATGCTTTCTATCTTATCATTCAATTATTTTCATGATCTTGATTAAACATCATATTCATGCCTCAGTTGTTCATCATTGTCAGTTATTAGTATTTTTTTACTTAGTTTTATACCATATCATATATTTCATGTATTGATACTATTTGGCGCTGCATTATTTCATATGCAGGTTTAGGTACTCAGATCTATCAGCATACATTCCATTAAGATACCACCTCCTCAGCTTATAATGAATCCTCCTTGCTTTCAGGTGACTAAGATATGTCTAGTTCAGCTTAGTAGTTTAGTAGCTCATTTATTGAATAAAGTTAGACTGAAGATCTTATCTCGGTAAATATTATTCAGTTTAGTCAGTAGAGGTTTTATTAGACAATCAATTTAGTTTTATTCAATTTTATTTGACTGCATGTCTCTATTTATTAAAGTTTATTTTATTTTATTTCAAAAGTTCAGTCCATGCTTTATATTCCATAATTTTTGCATATTTCAGTAGTCAGTCTTAGTAGTGTACCAGGTCAAGAGTCCGCTTAGGCCAGCAATAGTTCTGAGTGCCGACCACATCTAAGGTGTGGGCTTGGAGCGTGACACCTAACCTGATCCAATTGTTATGCCAGAAGTTTGTAATAATATTTTTTGATATCCACCAAATTGAATATTCAGTGGTATCCCTAGCCTCTAACTTCAATTTTCATAATTGGGATCCTCCCTTCTAATGCACCAGATATGAATCTACTTTGGATAGACTTTTAGATATTTGTAAACTTTTTGTGACTCAAATGCACTAACCGAAAAGTGATCGTAAAACTTCTATGGGCGTAAAACTTGTTGTGATTTCCATCCATAGTCGTGGATTCTGATTCTTCTACTCCAACTTTTGTAATATTTTCTATGACCAAATCCACGATTGAAGAACGACTTTTATGGCCGTAAATCCGTGGATTGCCATATGTCCTTAGAAAAATCTCACTATTAGCAAGGTGCTTCAACGTATGTCAGGAGGTATAGACTCTCTCTGTTCATTTCAAGGTCCTAAACTACCTTATATATGTCCTAACATGTAGTCTTAAGACTTGGGCTTTGAAGCCTTGATGTGCCGGCATTCTATGGCACATTTGACTCCTTTAACTAAGAATAATCGTGAGTTTTCAAGCAACCATTGTTGTCTTGATGGTATTTGTGTTGTACTTGCAGGAAAAGTGAACGAAAGTGGAAAGAATGGAGAATTGCATAAATATGGGCTTACTGTTAGGTGTGGTGACTCACATGACGAGTCACCACAAGTGTGATGAACCACCAAGTGAGCCACCAAAGTAAGGCAATCCACAAGATCTTACTGTTTAGTGGTGATGACTCCCATGACAATTCTCCAAGGCCAAGGGGAGTCATCACACAAGCCACCACAAAGGAGAAGGATGAAGAAGCCACTGGATTGGGGTGACGACTCATTTGACGAGTCATCACCTATGTGATGAACCACCAGGGCAGCTGCCAAGTCTAAGCAAAGGTGCCCATCTCACTGGTTATGCCTGACGATTGCCTTGATGAGTCATCAAGCCCATGACGAACCATCACAATGACTCGTCAACCCTGAGCAAAAAATGGCCAATCATTGGTTTCTTATGACGACTCACATGATGAGTCGTCACAAGGATGACGAGTCTCCAAGTCAACCCGTCAAGTTGAAGCTAGCAGTCCAAGTTTTATTTTTGGAATTTTATTTCCTAGGATACTATAAATACCCAGTGTTAGGGTTTATTTTATTATTTATTATTTGATATTTTGGATATTTATTTCTCGGTTTTGGATTACTTTGAACGTAGAAACATACATACGTTTCTTCTTCTTCTTCATTCCATTGTTCTGGGGAATTTTGGCGTATTGTTCTTGGAAAGCTTGAAGCTTGTGTTCATATATTTGTAAGAACCTTTTCTTTATATCATGAACACTATTATCTTCTTCTTCTCTACAAGCATGAGTGGCTAAAACTCCCACAACTAGGATTGTGGGAACCATAGCAAAAGTAATAACCTAGAGTTTGGGTGATATTGGGTTTGATTTGTATACTTATCACGTTGTTAATCTTGCGTTTTTACCATTTTCTAGTGGTTGCAAACATTAGAACATACCTAAGTTTGATTGGCTTGAACAAAGGAATTAAAACCGGGAAAATTGGATTAACAATGAGGATTTGGGACTACTAACTCTCGTCTAATGGTTGACGCTCTAGCGAGGTTAACCTACTTGGGGTATAAATTGAGTTTTGTATTGTATCTTTTCAAGTTTGAAAGAATTGAAAGAAAAAGCGTCTATTTGGTTGAGAAACGTTTAGACGTAATAATGAATTCAATTACTTCATCTTATGCATATAAAAAGAATCCGATTAAACTCTAACTCGAGATTGTTTATGAAGTCATGGTGAACACATCCCTAGTTCACCTCTCATATTAATTTTTACTCATCATAATTCATTATTTACCATTTGAAATATTCAAGAAATAATCAAGGATTGATCATTATAAACCCCCCTGTTTTGGAAATTATTGATTATTAGTCATTTAAATTATTAACGATTTAATTTTCACCTTATTCTTTGTGGGATTGACCCCAACCTTTATTGGGTTCTATATTTGACAACAACCTCTTATGATTCTTAATTGAGGTGTAATTTGGGCATATCAAATTTTAGCGCCATTGTCGGGGAATAAGGTTGTTTATTAAGTTCGGTGTGTTTATTTGACTCTTAGTTGTATTTCCTAATTTACTTTTATTTGTTGTTTTTGATTTTTACAGGGTATAGATTTGTGCATGCCAAGTACCCGATGCTCGGGTGAACCAATATTACCCTACAACCCTGAGCTTGCGAGAACTTTGTGGCTAACTATGAATGCACAATAACGAGAGACAACAAGACTCGCTGCAGCTCAGCAGGCCCAACAGCACTTGAATGCTGATGATATTGAGGATGATGCTGCATTGGATGATGAGGCTGTAGTGGGTGATGGTATAGCGGCGGATAATGTTGATAATATTCCTCCTGCCAAGCAAAGGCAGCAACAGAGAGGTAGAGGTCGACAACAACCAAGGCAAGCTGCTTTGGATGATGAAGAGGACCTTGACTTGGATGGAGTTGATGCTACAGGCGTTATTGTTCTTCTGCCATTAGTGCCTGGCGCTAAGTTTAACATCACTAGCACGATGATCCAGTTATTGAATATGAAGGGGCTGTTTAGAGGAGCAGAGGGTAATGACCCCAACATGTACCTGATGAATTTTATGGGAATCTGTAAATCCTTTGAGCTATCGGGGGTGATTCAGACGGCTATTAGGCTTCGATTATTCCCGTTATCTCTGTCTGATGAGGCAACACTGTGGTTAACAAAGCTAACTCCAGATTCTATAACAAGTTGGGGTGAGTTGAAAGGAGCTTTCCTAGAAATGTTCTTTCCTTCCTCCAAAATGTTACAGTTGAGGGACAAGATTAGTAATTTCAGACAACAATCGCATGAAGCCTTACATGAAACCTGGCTGAGGTTTAAAAAGAAGTTTATTCAGTGCTTGGACCATCAGTTGACAGATGGGTTTTTAATGCAAGCATTCTACAGGTCCTTGAACTCAGCTACTAGGCCAATGCTTGATAACGCGGTAGGTGGAGCATTCATGGGGCTCACCTTTATTGATGGCACCCCTATTTTGGACCGGCTTACCAAAACAAACAGAGCCGGGCATACTCGAGATTTAGAGGTAGCTGCCAGTACTTATGTTATTGGTATGTCAGCTGAGCAGTGCAAAAAAGATGAAGAGCGAGACCAATATATGTCCCATTTGAAGACACAAATGGACCTGCTGGCAAAACATTTGTTAGCAGGTGGATTTGAGAAGGTAAAAGCTGTAGGCTCACAGAGTAGAACAACTGAGGTAGATTTTGATGAAGAAGCTAACTACTTGGGGTGTTTCCAGGCTTATGACCAAGGAAACCAAGGTCGGAACTACCAACGGGACAACTACTATGAAAAGCCTAGTTATAAGAATTGAGAGAAAGGTTATTGGAAGATTAAGGATGACAGAGGTGGATTGTATGTACTACCTAGGAGTCATGATAAAGCTAGCAACAGTGCAAGGACTTCTAGTGTAGAAGCCATGTTATCTAAAGTGTTAGTGAAGTTAGAGTCTACCGACGCAAGGGTAAAGGATATTAAGAGGGATCTATCTTTATTGAGTCAGCGGGTGGATTCACACTCTACATCCATTAAATAGTTAGAGCACCAGATGGGACAATTATCCATAACTCTCAACCCGTAAAAGAATGGAACCTTACCTAGTGATACCATACAAAATCCTACGAATGATTAAAGTTGTATGGCTATCTCTACAAGGAGTGGAAAAGTCTTACGCGAACCACACCTATTGGTTCAACCATAGAAAGAGAGTGCAAAAGATGAGAATGAGATGGTAGATGATGATTTAGGCACTAATGAGACTCTGGCCAAATCTGGAAAGCTAAACAAGTGTGATGATCCAAAAGCAGGTGCTGAAAAATCTACTGTGGAAAAAGATTCTGAGCCTGTGCTTGAAGAAAAAGGCAAGGAAGTTGAAAAACTTCTAAATACGATACCTAGGCCTCCTCCTACTTTTCTACAGCGGTTGAAGAAAAAAGTAGAAGACGGCAAGTTCCACAAGTTCATGTCCATGCTCAAGTAGATATCAATAAATATCCCATTGGTGGACGCTCTTGAGAAAATGACCGGATACGCCAAGTTCATGAAGGACTTGATTTCTAAGAAGAGGTCAGTGATCTTTGAGCCAGAAGGTAACCTCCAACACTGCAGTGCAATTTCTTCAAGATTGTTAGTGCAAAAAAAGGAAGATCCAGGTGCTTTTACTGTCCCTTGTACAATTGGGAAATTCAATTTTGGCAAGGGCTTATGTGATCTTGGTGCTTGCATCAACTTGATGCCGCTAGCAATATATAAGCAGTTGGGCTTGGGAGATCCCAAACCAACTACCATGAGGGTATTAATGGCCGACCATTCAGTAAAATAACCAGTGGGAATATTGTATGACGTACTAGTGAAGGTTGGTAAATTTATATTCCCAGCTGACTTTGTAATCTTCGATTGTGAAGTGGACTTTGAAGTACCCATAATCTTGGGACGGCCATTATTAGCCACTGCAAGAGTGTTGGTCAACATGGAGAGAAATGAATTGACATTCAGATTGGACAATGAATTAGTCAAGTTCAATGTGCATCAATCGATGAAGCAACCGAGAGACATGAGAGTGGTCTCGGTGATTGATGTTATTGATGAAGCTCCTATGGATGTGCATATTGAGGAAGAGGTTGTTGTTGAAACCTTAGTTGCTATGAGTATGATCTTGGAATTGCAGGAAGAGAAACCCATAGAAGAAGGCGATGGGAATAAATCAAGAAAAAAAACACCGCAAGAGAACTAATGAAGAAATGGAGTTAGAAAGAGTGAAGAAGCTGTCTCAAATAGTTGAGGAGCCGAGACAAGAGAAATTTGGAGTCCAACTAGCTGATGTTGCTTGCACCTATCCCAGAGACTACTCCTACCGTGGAAACCCCAAAGGTTTCCAACATCGTACCAGACTCTGAGGCCTAAGGGCTTCACAGGTATTCCTTTCTCTCACAGTTTAGTTTTCATATATGTACATTAAGTACAATTCATGAATTTAAGTTGAGGGTGTTGGGATACCTGTGAGTCTATCACCACCGAGGGTTTTTATTGTCGTATTTCTTTTCCCTTCGGTGTGCTATCTAGTAGAACCGACATGTTTAGGTTGTTATTTAAATTCTGTTTGTGTTATGTTGTGTTGTATATAGCAAGCATGGATTTTTGTAAGTTAAAATAAAAAGGAGCCCTCTCTGAAAAAGTTAATTTTGTACTTATGTTTGAAATGATTGACTGTTCTGGATCCATAAATGTCATTAAGTACATATGATGGTAATATTTGTGCTTAAGTCGAGCTGTTGTTTTGATAGTTGGTAGTGGTATGGTTTCTTGGTGCCAAGTGTGTGTGAGCTTATTGTTATAAAGTCTTACTCTATGCATGCATCTAGAACTTGCCCGGCCTATTCTGTTAAGTTTGAAGTTATTCGCTTAGGAAAGGATCACATGCCCTTTTTGTGTGCAGTCCGCTTAGCCTAAAAGACCATCCAAATGTAAATAATCCCTTTGATCCCTGTTTGAGCCAAAGTTGACTTTGTTCTTTCAATAACCTCTTACCTTTCCCTTTTAACTTTGAATCTCTATTTTGGCCCTGATCCCTCCTTGGACATCGTGCACCTCAACTTAAACAATTAGCCTAAGTTGAGGGTGGCTACTGTAGAGGTACATGATAAGAAAAATGGGGTTGTGTGATAAATTAGTTGTTGTTGGGAAAGAAAGTGCAGGTGAGTGCCAAATGAAAAGATAGAAAAAAGAAATGAAAAAGAAATGAAAAAGAAATAAAAAAGAATTATCAGGTCAAGAAGGCCACACCTGTAGCTAAAAATAAGGAAATCAAAGGTGAATAAGAGTGGATGGAATAAGTTTGAGTGGAAATAATAGGGCGATGGTTTCAAAAAGGGTTTAGTAACTATTCCCCAAATGTATCCTACCTGCACCCGAAGTCTCATTACAAGCCAAAACAAGTCTTGTAGTGATCCTGAGTGACTTTCTGAAAAACTGAAGTAGAATAGCAAGGGCAAGCCTATGGTATTGCATGTTCACTATTTGAAATCGTTTGTGAGTGTGAACGTCTTACTTTGTCCCAAATCTTGTGTGTGGGATGTCTTTGTGGTGAGGGCATCATGACTTCTATATCATCTACTGATTATGGGGATAACTGCTTTGTGTGTATGTAGAATATTCTATCATATCGAAATTACATGCTTGGATCCTTACAAGTTAACTTTTAAAATACTTGTGTAGTACCGGGGGGTCTTGGTTTAGATTGATTAAACTGTTGAATGACTAGGGTTTTCTAGAGACATGTTGTTTGTTTTTCTTAGTTGAGTCATCTATTTTATTTTTGTTGTCTTATTGCTTGAGGACAAGAGAACGCTCTAAGTTGAGGGTGTTGATGTGCCGACATTCTACGACATATTTGACTCCTTTAACTAAGAATAATCGTGAGTTTTTAAGCAACCATTGTTGTCTTGATGGTGTTTGTGTTGTACTTGCAGGAAAAGTGAACGAAAGTGGAAAGAATGGAGAATTGCATAAATATGGGCTTACTGTTAGGTGTGTTGACTCACCAGATGAGTCACCACAAGTGTGACTAATCACCAAGTGAGCCACCAAAGTAAGACAGTCCACAAGAGCTCACTGTTTAGTGGTGACGACTCCCATGATGATTCTCCAAGGCCATGGGGAGTCATCACACTAGCCTCCACGAAGGAGAAGGACGAAGAAGCCACTGGATTGGGGTGATGACTCACCTGATGAGTCGTCACCCATGTGATGAACCATCAGGGCAGCCGCCAAGTCTAAGCAAAGGTGCCCAGCTCATTGGTTATGCCTGACGATTGCCTTGATGAGTGGTCAAGCAAATGATGAACCATCACAATGACTCGTCAACCCTAAGAATAAAATGGCCAATCACTGGTTCCTTGTGATGACTCACCTGACGAGTTGTCACAAGGCTGAGGAGTCTCCAAGGCAACCCGTCAAGTTGAAGCGAGCAGTTCGAGTTTTATTTTTGGAATTTTATTTCCTAGGCTACTATAAATACCCAGTGTTAGAGTTTATTTTATCATTCATTATTCGATATTTCGGATATTTATTTCTCGGTTTTGGACGACTTTGAATGTAGAAACATACATACATTTTTTCTTCTTCTTCTTCATTCCATTATTCTGGGGAATTTTTGGCTTATTGTTCTTGGAAAGCTTGAAGCTTGTGTTGATCTATTTTGTAAGAACCTTTTATTTATATCATGAACTCTATTATCTTCTTCTTTTCTACAAGCATGAGTAGCTAAAACTCCCACAACTAGAGTTGTGGGAACCATGGCAAAAGTAATAACCTAGAGTTCAAGTGATATTGGGTTTTATTTGTATGCTTATCACGTTGTTAATCTTGAATTATTACCATTTTCTAGTGGTTGCAAACATTAGAACATACCTAGGTTTGATTGGATTGAACAAAGGAATTAAAATCAGGAAAATTGGATTAACAATGAGGATTCGGGACTACTAACTCGCGTCTAATGGTTGATGCTCTAGCGAGGTTAACCTATTTGGGGTATAAATTGAGTTTTGTATTGTATCTTTTCAAGTTTGAAAGAATTGAAAGGAAAAATGTCTATTTGGTTGAGAAACGTTTAGACGTAAGAATGAATTCAATTACTTCGTGTTATGCATATGAAAAGAACCCAATTGAACTCTAACCCGAGATTGTTTATGAAGCCATGGTGAACACATCCCTAGTTCACCTCTCATATTGATTTTTACTCATCATAATTCATTGATTACCATTTGAAATATTCAAGAAACAATCAAGGATTGATCACTATAACCCCCCATTTTTCCAGAAATTATTGATTATTAGTCATCTAAATTACTAATGACTTAATTTTCACCTTATTCCCTGTGGGATTGACCCTAACCTTTGTTGGGTTGTACATTTGAAAACGATCACTTATGCTTCTTAATTGAGGTGTAATTTGGGCGTATCAAGCCTTAAACTATAAATCAATATATGGACCGTAAAATAACTTGTACGGTCCTGAAATCTATTGTGGATTAGCTCAATTAATTAGGCTTCCCAAGAGAGAGTTGAGGAAAGCTAAGGCCCAGGAGTTCATGAACTTAAGGTAGGGATCCATGACAGTCCAAGAGTATGGGCTGAAGTTCACTCCGCTCTCCAGGTATGCTCCACATATGGGCTTGCCCGGCCTATTCTGTTAAGTTTGAAGTTATTCGCTTAGGAAAGGATCACATGCCCTTTTTGTGTGCAGTCCGCTTAGCCTAAATGACCATCCAAATGTAAATAATCCATTTGATCCATGTTTGAGCCAAAGTTGACTTTGTTCTTTCGATAACCTCTTACCTTTCCCTTTTAACTTTGAATCTCTATTTTGGCCCTGATCCCTCCTTAGACATCGTGCACCTCAACTCAAGCAATTAGCCTAAGTTGAGGGTGGCTACTGTAGAGGTATATGATAAGAAAAATGGGGTTGTGTGATAAATTGGTTGTTGTTGGGAAAGAAAGTGTAGGTGTGTGCCAAATGGAAAGACAGAAAAAAGAAATGAAAAAAGAAATAAAAAAAGAATTATCAAGTTAAGAAGGCCACACCTGTATCTAGAAATACGGAAATCAAAGGTGAATAAGAGTGGATGGAATAAGTTTGAGTGGAAATAATAGGGCGATGGTTTCAAGGAGGGTTTAGTAACTATTCCCCAAATGTATCCTACCTGCACCCGAAGCCTCATTACAAGCTAAAACAAGTCTTGTAGTGATCCTGAGTGACATTCTGAAAAACTGAAGTAGAATAGCAAGGGCAAGCCTATGGTATCGCATGTGCACTATTTGAAATCGTTTGTGAGTGTGAGCGTCTTACTTAGTCCCAAATCTTGTGTGTGGGACGTCTTTGTGGTGAGGGCATCAGGACTTCTATATCATCTACTGATTATGGGGATAACTGCTTTGTGTGTATGTAGAATATTCTATCATATCGAAATGACATGCTTGGATCCTTACAAATTAACTTTTAAAATACTTGTGTAGTACCGGGGGGTCTTGGTTTAGATTGATTAAACTGTTGAATGACTATGGTTTTCTAGAGACATGTTATTTGTTTTTCTTAGTTGGTCATCTGTTTTGTTTTTGTTGTCTTATTGCTTGAGGACAAGCGAACGTTCTAAGTTGAGGGTGTTGATGTGCCGACATTCTACAACATATTTGACTCCTTTAACTAAGAATAATCATGAGTTTTTAAGCAACCATTGTTGTCTTGATGGTATTTGTGTTGTACTTGCAGGAAAAGTGAACGAAAGTAGAAAGAATGGAGAATTGCATAAATATGGGATTACTGTTAGGTGTGTTGACTCACCATATGAGTCACCACAAGTGTGACGAATCACCAAGTTAGCCACCAAAGTAAGGCAGTCCACAAGAGCTCACTGTTTAGTGGTGACGACTCCCATGACGATTCTCCAAGGCCATGGGGAGTCATCACACTAGCCTCCACGAAGGAGAAGGACGAAGAAGCCACTGGATTGGGGTGATGACTCACCTGATGAGTCGTCACCCATGTGACGAACCACCAGGGCAGCCACCAAGTCTAAGCAAAGGTGCCCAACTCACTGGTTGTGCCTGACGATTGCCTTGATGAATCATCAAGCACATGATGAACCATCCCAATGACTCGTCAACCCTAAGAATAAAATGGCCAATCACTGGTTCCTTATGATGACTCACCTGATGAGTCGTCACAAGGCTGACGAGTCTCCAAGTCAACCCGTCAAGTTGAAGCGAGCAGTTCAAGTTTTATTTTTGGAATTTTATTTTCTAGGCTACTATAAATACCCAGTGTTAGAGTTTATTTTATCATTTATTATTCGATATTTCAGCTATTTCTTTCTCGGTTTTGGACGACTTTGAATGTAGAAACATACATACGTTTCTTCTTCTTCTTCATTCCATTATTCTGGGGAATTTTTGGCTTATTGTTCTTGGAAAGCTTGAAGCTTGTGTTCATCTATTTTTTAAGAACCTTTTCTTTATATCATGAATACTATTATCTTCTTCTTCTCTACAAGCATGAGTGGCTAAAACTCCCACAACTAGAGTTGTGGGAACCATGGCAAAAGTAATAACCTAGATTTTGGGTGATATTGGGTATGATTTGTATTCTTATCACGTTGTTAATCTTGCATTTTTACCATTTTCTAATGGTTGCAAACATTATAACATACCTAGGTTTGATTAGCTTGAACAAAGGAATTAAAACTAGGAAAATTGGATTAACAACGAGGATTTGGGACTACTAACTCTCATCTAATGGTTGACGCTCTAGCGAGGTTAACCTATTTGGGGTATAAATTTAGTTTTGTATTGTATCTTTTCATGTTTGAAAGAATTGAAAGGAAAAATATCTATTTGGTTTAGAAACGTTTAGACGTAAGAATGAATTCAATTACTTCGTGTTATGCATATGAAAAGAACCCAATTGAACTCTAATCCGAGATTATTTACGAAGCCATGGTGAACAAATTTCTAGTTCACCTCTCATATTGATTTTTACTCATCATAATTCTTGTTTACCGTATGAAATATTCAAGAAACAATCAAGGATTGATCACTATAACCCCCCCATTTTAAAGAAATTATTGATTATTAGTCATCTAAATTACTAATGACTTAATTTTCACCTTATTCCCTGTGGGATTGACCCCAACCTTTGTTGGGTTCTATATTTGACAATGACGCTTATGCTTCTTAATTGAGGTATAATTTGGGCGTATCAAGCCTCAAACTATAAATCAATATATGGACCGTAAAATAACTTGTACGGTCCTGAAATCTATTGTGGATTAGCTCAATTACTTAGGCTTTGGTATTAAAATCTAATTTGTTCAACTCTATGGAATACCTTTATATACTTATCGTCTTAACCTTATAAGCTCAAATACTTCTTTATCTCTTATGCATTAAGTACTTTTGTCGATGTCTAATTGGTGTCATGTGTCTAAAAGTTATGGGGTATTACATAGTTAGGTTAAATTTCTATTGATTTTGACTAACCATTTCTCAAAATTGACTAATAGGGGAGCATACGAGAACATCAGGAATGCGACATGACCAAATCCGTATGGAAACACATTATATATAGAATGAAGGTCCCAAAGGTAATAATGTGACAACATGACACTATCCTTCTGTTTCTGAATAACAAAAATCATGAGGAAACAGAAGACATGCACGTGTTGCACTCTTTTATTTCTTAACTGGGTTCTTACCCCAGTTAGGTATATTATTATGAATGGGTGAAATTATCAAAACATAACAAAATGCGCATCACTTTACACATCACGATGGATGATCATTTTCTGTTCTAATAAGAAATTGGTAACTCTTCCACTTTTTGAATATATTTCATAGAATATCTAAAATGTGGGGGACTATCCAGATGGGGAAAAATCCATGCTTGAAAAATGTATGAACCAGACTATAGAACGTGACTCAATTAAAATCGGATAGACATTGGTCTTTTCTACCTCAGCTCAAAGAAAATCTTGTGAGTGGGTCCCCGGTGTGACCAAGATTGGTATGACCTCAATGCAACCATAGCCGCTTCGTAACTGGGTAGACTGCAATACATATTGATAACGCTCAAACTACACCTCAAATTAATGAAGCGTAAGCGATCGTTGTCAAGTAAAGAACCCAACAAGGTTGGGGTCGAATCCCACAGAGAATATGGTGAAGATTAAGTCTTTAGTGAAGTACGTGACTAGTCGTCAATTGTTTCCGGTAATTAAAGGAGGGGTTTTGTAATCAACGTGAACAAAAGCAACAATTATGTAAGAGAAATAATCAATAGGAGAGAATGAACTAGGGATGTGTTCACCATGGCTTTTGTAACAATGTCGATTCTAGGCTTAACCGGGTTCTTTCTATATGCTTGTCACGATGTGATTGCGTCAATTGTATCGTCTAAACGTCTCTCGACCAAATAAACAAATTTCCTTTTATCTTCTTTCGATCTCAAAAAGATGTGCTTTTTAGATTTCAATCCTAACATCAAGTAGAGTAATCCAGTTACGGCATTAATCTTTAAGACGAGAGTTGGTAGTCTCGAATCCTTGTCGTTAATCAAGTTTTCCGGTTTTAACTTCTTTACTCAAGCAAATTAAACCTAGGCATGTTCTAATGTTTGCAACCACTAGAAAACGTGACATAATGTATGATTAACAACGTGACAATACATATATCAAACCCAACGCTACCCGGAATCTATATTGCTACGTTTCCATGGCTCCCACAACCCTAGTTGCGGGAGCTTTAGTTACTCATGCTCGATAAATAAGAGAAAATAGTTGTATTCATAATAAAGGGAAGAAAAGTCTTACAATATAATGAAACAATCAATCTTCCAATATCCAAGAGCAAGAAATACCAAGAACTCACGAAAGAATCAAGAACACGAGTTCAATACAAATGAACCGTGTTGTTTGCTCTCAAAAATACTTAAAACGTGTTTTAGAACTAATGAGTGAATCCTCTTAAACATAAACCTAACATAGGGTATTTATAGGAGTAGTAGAAACCAAATCCAAAACGGGCTAGGAATCCCCAAAACGCGGGTCGCCGCCTCACGCCACTGCCTAAGCGTGACGGCCAGGCTTGATGGACCATCAGGGCAGTGACGGACCGTCGCCTGGGCCGTCCCTGCTTGGCAGCAACACTGCTTCAAGTTGACGGTCCCAGTGACGGACCGTCACACTTGTGACGGGCCGTCACTCAGGCCGTCACTCTTAGGCAGAATGTTGTTTTTCGCGTATTTTCTTCCGTTTCCGTGTTTGTTTCCATTTCCTACAAATACAACATAAAAACATCAAAAACAACAATGGTTGCTTCAAAACGTACGATTGTTCTTAGTAAAAAGGAGTCGAAAGTGACGTAAATTAGCGTCACATCAACACCCTCAACTTAAAACGTTCGCTTGTCCTCAAGCAACATAACATAAAACAATAATACGACTCAACTAAGAACACGAACTCATGTCTATAGCACTTCATGGTCAATCTAAACTTATTCAATTAAATCAGGCTCCCTCATAGCACACGTATGTATGAAACACTAACTTGCAAGGATCCAAACATGTCATTCCGATATGATAGAATATTATGCATACACATACGCAGCTATCCTAACAATCAATAGACAATATAGACATCTTGGTGCCCTCACCACAAAGAAATCCCACACACAAGATTTGGGACTAGGTAAGCGCTCACACTCACAACGATTTCAAACAATGCACATGCGATACCATAGGCTTGCCCTTACGATTCTATTTCGGTTCTTCAGAAAGCTACTCAGGATCACTACAGGACTTGTTTAGGCTTGTAATGAGGCTTCGGGTACAGGTAGGATACATTTAGGGGTTAGTGACTAAGCCCTCCTTGGAACTACCGACGTCTTCTTACCACATAACGTTACTTTGTCCATCCTTATTCACCTCTTTATTCCCTTCTTTCTAGCTACGGGTGCGGCCTCTATATTTTGACCATTCTTTTTATTACTTTTTTTTTCAATCTTTTTCACTTCTTTTTATTTTTCTTTTCTTATGCACACACCCGAATTTTCATTCTATTCACAACCAATCTTCTCCATCCTCTTTTTCTTATCATTCACCTTTGTAGTAGCCACCCTCAACTTAGGCTGATTGCCTGCGTTGAGGTGCACGATGTCCATAACAGGACCAGGGCCAAAACAAGGTTTACCTCTATGGTAGCCACCCTCAACTTAGGCTGATTGCCTGCGTTGAGGTGCACGATGTCCAAGGAAGGACCAGGGCCAAAATAGGGATTCAAAGTTAAACAAGAACGGTGACAGGTTATTGAAAGAATAAGGTCAATTATGGCTCAAACAGGGATCAAGGGATTATTTATATTTGGACGGTCTTTTAGGTTAAGTGGACTGCACACAAAAGGGCCTGTGATCCTTTCCTAAGCAACCAAACTTCGAACTTAACAAAATAGACCGGGCAAGTTCTAGATGCATGCACAGAGTAAGAATATATAACAATAATCTCACACGCTCTTGGCACCAAGAAACTATATCGCTACCAACTATCAAACAACCGCTCGGCTTAAGCATACTCATTCTACTCATAATCACACAATGACATACAAGGATCCAGACAGTCAATCGTTTCAACATAAGCTCAAAACCAGAAATTTTTTAAAGGGGCGCTACTTTGATAAGAAATCGCATGCTTTGCTATAGACACTAAAAAAATTTAAAATAAACAACCTAAACATGCCGGTTCTACTAGATAGCACACCGGAGGGAAAAGAAACACGGCAACAAAAACCCTCGGTGGTGACTCAACAATTTATGGGTTGCCTCCCATACAGCGCCTGATTTAACGTCGCGGCACGACGCGGATGTCTTGATTACTCAGACTTCATCAAGACACCCCAGACTTAATACACACCCGTATGCACAACTATATACCCTATAATAAACAAAAACAACAAATAAAAGTAAAAGCAGGAAAGTATGACTAAGAGACAAATAAACACACCAGACTTAATCAAAAACCGTATTCCCCGGCAACGGCGCCACTTTTTGATAACGCTCAAACTACACCTCAAATTAATGAAGCGTAAGCGATCGTTGTCAAGTAAAGAACCCAACAAGGTTGGGGTCGAATCCCACAGAGAATATGGTGAAGATTAAGTCTTTAGTGAAGTACGTGACTAGTCGTCAATTATTTCCGGTAATTAAAGGGGGGGTTTTGTAATCAACGTGAACAAAAGCAACAATTATGTAAGAGAAATAATCAATAGGAGAGAATGAACTAGGGATGTGTTCACCATGGCTTTTGTAACAATGTCGATTCTAGGCTTAACCGGGTTCTTTCTATATGCTTGTCACGATGTGATTGCGTCAATTGTATCATCTAAACGTCTCTCGACCAAATAAACAAATTTCCTTTTATCTTCTTTCGATCTCAAAAAGATGTGCTTTTTTAGCTCTCAATCCTAACATCAAGTAGACTAATCCAGTTACGGCATTAATCTTTAAGACGCGAGTTGGTAGTCTCGAATCCTTGTCGTTAATCAAGTTTTCCCGGTTTTAACTTCTTTACTCAAGCAAATTAAACCTAGGCATGTTCTAATGTTTGCAACCACTAGAAAACGTGACATAAAGTATGATTAACAACGTGACAATACATATATCGAAACCAATGCTACCCGGAATCTATATTACTACGTTTGCCATGGCTCCCACAACCCTAGTTGCGGGAGTTTTAGTTACTCATGCTCGATAAATAAGAGAAAATAGTTGTATTCATCATAAAAGGAAGAAAAGTCTTACAATATAATGAAAATAATCAATCTTCCAATATCCAAGAGCAAGAAATACCAAGAACTCACGAAAGAATCAAGAACACGAATTCAATACAAATGAACCGTGTTGTTTGCTCTCAAAAATACTTAAAACGTGTTTTAGAACTAATGAGTGAATAATTATAACATAAACCTAACATAGGGTATTTATAGGAGTAGTAGAAACCAAATCCAAAACGGGCTAGGAATCCCCAAAACGCGGGTCGCCGCCTCACGCCACTGCCTAAGCGTGACGGCCAGGCTTGACGGACCGTCAGGGCAGTGACGGACCGTCGCCTGGGCCGTCACTGCTTGGCAGCAACACTGCCTCAAGTTAACGGTCCCAGTGACGGACCGTCACACTTGTGACGGGCCGTCACTCAGGCCGTCACTCTTAGGCAGAATGTTGTTTTTCGCGTATTTTCTTTCGTTTCCGTGTTTGTTTCCATTTCCTACAAATACAACATAAAAACATCAAAAACAACAATGGTTGCTTCAAAACGTACGATTGTTCTTAGTAAAAAGGAGTCGAAAGTGACGTAAATTAGCGTCACATCACATATCCTTAGAAACAAATCTCTTTACAATTGGAGAAAGCTCATAGTGCCCCTCGGGCAGATCAATAGTTAGCCTCGAGTCTAGTGTTGACCTTCCTCCGATCAGCCTTAAACCCAACGTCAATGCTCTGAAAAATGCTACTAGGTAGTCTTCTTAGAATATGCGTGTGGTATTTTCACATTATGACATAGGCTTTGATTTTAGGCCTATAAAAGATCTCTCTCTGAAGAGGGAAAGACATTTAGAACTCTGTGAGAAAATATTACTAGCTCTATTTTTCAGGGTTCTAACAGAAGAACATCTCCGACTTTTTACGCTCTTGTATTTGTCCTTTTTTAGAGTAATCTGCATTCTTGTACTCGATCTATATGATTTGTTGGTTTATATTAAACCTAATACTAGATCTTTCACCATCTCTAATGGTGAGAAAGAGAAAAAGGATGCAGCTCAAGCTCAACTGAGTCTGATTTTGGACAAGTGAAGGTTGTATTATTTGTTTGTTTTGCTCTCTATATTCCAGCCTTTCATTTGGTTTCTGATGGATTAAATCTCAGTCGTACATGTGGCAAACTTGACGAAAGCACAAAGAAAAACAACAGCTGGCCTAATTCTGGATTCCACTGCCTCTGTTTTTCTTTTTCTATTTTTGTATATGTTTATTTATATTTTGGGTTTTATATTTTAGGTAGTTTTATATTTTAGGTAGGATGTTAATATATTAGTCAATAGAATATTAGACAACTGTACAGATATAGGCAGAGTTGGTTCTTGATTCTTTTATATATATACATGTACAAATACATATCAAGCACGCAAGAAATACACAAAAAATTTCTCTCAATCTTCTCTCTTTTCTTTATGGTAACAGAGCTTTAGGGTAAAGTTCCTTGCTTATTTCTTTTCTTCTCATTTCTGCATCTAATTAATCATGGTTGATCAATCTGATTCTCACGCCCAGGATAGAGAAACCACACCTCTTGCAGATTCATGTTCTGTGTCTAATGTTGTTGGGGTCACTAACCCTAATATAATTTTCAATACTTTGCATCCCTTCTACATTCATCCTTCAGATTCCCCTGGTATGACCCTAGTCAATACAGTTTTTGATGGAAATGGGCATTGGTGGATGGAGAAGGGGGATACTTATTGCTTTTTCTGCCAAGAACAAGGTTGGTTTTATTGATGGAACCATTGTTCAACCCAATCCAACTTCTGAACACTTCAAATATTGGTCTCGTTGCAATGACATGGTTATTTCCTAGTTGTTGAACTCTCTTACTAGAGAAATAACAGAGAGTTTTCTCTATTCAAAGACAACTAGGGAAATCTAGAAGGAATTGGAAAAGAGGTTTGGCCAAAGCTATGGGCCTCAGCTTTATCAACTGCAAAAAGAAATCAGTGAGTTAGCATATGCAAACTCAGATATTGCAGGATATTACACTAAACTGAAAAGGCTTTGGGATGATCTTGATAGTTTAGATGTTTTTCAACAATATTCTTGTGATTGTTCTTGTGGAGATAAGGTTAAATTTCACAAATCTCAACAGGATGGGAGGCTCATTCAGTTCCTAATGGGACTGAATGATGTTTATGCTAGTGCTAGAAGAAATTTGCTTCTGTTATTACCTTTACCGTCAGTGAATCATGCATACTCTTTATTGATAAGAGATGAAAAACAGAGAGAGGTGCAGATATCTCATCATCCAGAAGAGAATGCTTTCCTAGCAAGTAAGCCTAACTATGGAAAATTCTTATATGGGGGGCAGAATTCTGAACAAACATCTTATGGGGGACATAAGTCTGAGCCGGAAAAAGGATAAAGCTCAGGAGAAAAGAAGAATGGACTATTTTGCACCTATTGCAAAAAGCAAAATCACGTTATTGAGAATTGTTATAGACTGATTGGATTTCCAGCTGATTTCAAGTTTACCAAATCTAAGAGGTATACTGTTGGAGTGAAGAGTAATGCAGTTTTCACTCCAAATGGTTCTGGGATTCACTCAATTGATCCGGGGGATCAGCCTATGACACAAAATCAGTATCATTCCCTTTATCAGATGATGCAAGAGGTTAAAAGTGGCAAAAAGGGTGAATCTATTGAGGGCATTGTCTCAGCCAACTGTACAGGTATACCAACTTCTTTTCTAGCATCTAAGAATTATGTTAGTGTGTCTCTTAATTCCATTTCATGGATTCTAGACTCAGGGGCATCTGAGCATATGACTTCCAATCTTAATCTCATGTTCAATATTAAGACTCTACCTAAACCAGTCTATGTTTCTTTGCCAAATTCTTTGAAGGTTCTAGTTCACTACTCAGGATCAGTTACCATATTGCCTGGATATACCCTTAACCATGTTTTGTTTGTCCCTAGTTTCAAATATAATCTGTTGTTTATTCACAAATTATGTGTACAATTCAATTCCATTCTAATTTTTTCTTTTCTTTTTGCCTTTTTGCAGGCCCCTTCAATAAAGAGGCCAGTGGTACTTGGTGAAGTCAGCCATGAGATTTACTTATTCCAACCAGATTCTACTCTTCAAGTCAAGCCTAGGCAGTATTTTTCTAGTTCAATCAAGGCAATTAGCCAATCTGTTTGCAAGAAGAGTGGAGTAGCACCATTTAGTCAATCTAGTTTTTATTTAATTCTATTTCTTTCGTTGTAAGCCTATGGCACATGAGATTGGGGCATATGCCCATATCTAATATGAAAAATATTTTTTCTATTCCTTGCTCTACTGTGTCTTCCATTCTTCCGTGTGATATTTGTGCAAAAGATAGACAAACAAAGCTGCCTTTTCCTTCTAGCTCAATTAAATCTAAACACATTTTGAATCTCATTCATGTGGACACTTGGGGCCCATATAAAACTACAACTCATGACGGTTTCAACTATTTCCTCACTATAGTAGATGACTATAGTAGAGGAACATAAACTTTTCTCCTCTCTACTAAATCAAATGCTTTCACTATCGTCAAGCAATTTTTGGCAATGACAGAAACTCAATTCAATAAAAAGGTCAAGATCCTTAGATCAGATAATGCACTTGAATTAGGAAGCAGTAATGAAGCTTTACTCTTTCTAAAATCGAAGGGTATTGTTCATCAAACATCTTGTGCTTACTGCCCCCCAACAAAATGGTGTTGTTGAGAGAAATCACAGACATCTTCTTAAGACTTGTCGAGGTTTTCTCTTTCAGTTTAATTTTCCACACAAATTCTGGGGAGAATATTTACTTACTTCTACTTTTCTGATAAATAGGTATCCTTCCACAGTTTTAAACATGAAGACACCCTATGAGCTACTGTTTGACCATCTTCTTCTTATGATTCCTTAAAGGTTTTTGGTTGTCTATGTTTTACTTCAACCATTCATGCTTATAGGACAAAATTAGATCCTAGATCTCTTAAGTGTATGTTTTTGGGATATTCTTATGGTAAAAAGGAATATAAGCTATTAAACCTTGAAACTCACAAAATTTTTGTCTCTAGAGATGTGATTTTCCATGAAACTGTCTTCCCCTTTTCATATCCATCTTCTCACCCTTCTCCTACTTTGCCTAATTCACCTCACACCTTATTGCCCATCTCTTTTGATTCTTCTTTACCGACTCCACCTTCTTCTCCTCGTAATGTTTCTATTCCTTCCTCTCCTGTCACACTTACTTCTATTCAAACTTTCTCACCTATATCTTCTGATATGTCTCCACTTAGCCCTGCTGCGACTTCTGAAGGCTCCCCGGATGAAATTTCTCACAAAAAATCTACTAGGACTCACCATTTACCTTCCTATTTAGAGGATTACATATGCAATTCAGTTTTGTTAACTGATCTAACCTCTATTTGTTTCAATTCCTCTTTTTCTTCTACTGTTTTTTTTCATTTTCTAGTCTATCTCATTCAAATCAGAATCTACTTAACTCTCTTTCATATATTACTAAACCTTCATCCTATTCCCAAGCCTATTACACCCTTGTTGGCAAGAGGCAATAAACACATAATTTGCAGCCCTTGAAGCTAATCAAACATGGGACATTGTCCGAAGGAAGGAAAGCTAGGCAAATGGGTGTACAAAGTTAAATATAAACAAGATGGAACAGTGGAAAGATTCAAGGCTCGTCTTGTTATACGAGGTCATATACAGAAAGAAGGAGTTGACTTTAATGAAACGTATTCTCCTGTTGTTAAAATGACAATGATACGATGCTTATTAAGCGTGGAAGTCAAGAAGAATTGACATGTTTCACAATTGGACGTGAACAATGCCTTTTTACATGGTGAATTAAAGGAAGAAGTTTATATGAAATTACCAGCTGGTCTCTCTCATCCTATCCCTAATCATGTTTGTCACCTAAATAAATCATTATATGGATTACGACAAGCTTCACGTCAATGGTATTCTAGGCTTACAACTGCTCTTGATTTTATTGGTTACTCACACTCTTTAAATGACTACTCAATTTTCTCTAAGAAATTAACAATTGGGGTTACTATCATTGTTGTATATGTCGATGACATATTACTCATAGGTGATGATCCAGCAGAGAGATTCTATCAAAGTTTTTCTCAATCAAGAATTTAAGATCAAAGATCTTAGGAAGGCACAATATTTTTTGGGCCTGGAAATCATACCAGAACCACAGGGAATCATATCAAGTCAACGTAAATTTACCTTGGATCTTATTTCTGAATTTTGATATTTAGACTCCAAACCTGCTTCTTCTCCTTTTGATCCCACTAGTCATTTGACTTTGGCCGATGGTGATCTTCTCTCTGAGCCTACTGCTTATCGCAAAATCTTGGGAAAGATCAATTATCTCACACACTCGACCAGACTTATCGTTTGCCGTCCAGCACCTCAGTTAGTTTATGCAAACACCCCGCTGCCCTTATTTTGATGCCGCTTTGAGATGTATTCTATATTTGCTACTGGATCCTGGTTTAGGGATTTTCTTGTCTTCCAATCCCTCACTCGATTTACTCGCCTTTTGTGATTCTGATTGGGGTCGTTTCCCAGATACTCGAAAATCTATCAGTGATTACTTTATCACTTTGGGTTCTTCCCCTGTTTCGTGGAAATCCAAGAAACAATCTCTTATTTCTCTTTCTTCGTCTGAAGCGGAGTATCGCTCTATGCGACGGGTGGTTGCTGAACTCACTTGGTTAGTCCGTCTCCTTGATGATCTCTCCATCAACTCATCTCTACCGATTCCTCTTCGATCAGACAACCAAGTTGTCATCCATATCGCTAAAAACCCTGTCTTTCACGAACGTACCAAACATATCGACCTCGATTGCCATTTTGTTCATCAACAGTACCTCGCCGGACTCATTTCCCTCTCTTTTGTGCCTTCATTTTCTCAAATCGCAGATATCTTTACAAAGCCCCTTTCTGGCCCTCATCACAGATCTATTTTAGGCAAGTTGGAGGTTGCTTCACCACCCTCCAACTTGAAGGGGGGTATTGAACCTAATACTAGCTCTTTCACCATCTCTAATGGTGAGAAAGAGAAAGAGGATGCAACTCAAGCTCAACTGAGTATGATTTTGGACAAGTGAAGGCTGCTTTTGTTTGTTTGTTTTTCTCTTATATCCCAGTCTTTCATTTGGTTTCTGATTGATTAAATCTCAGTCATACATGTGGCAAACTTGACGGAAGCACAAAGAAAAACAACAACTAGCCTAATTCTGGATTCCACCGCCTCTGTTCTTTTTTTTTTTTTTTTGTATATGTTTGTTTATATTTTGGGTTTTATATTTTAGGTAGGATGTTAATATATTAGTCAATAGAATATTAGATAACTGTACAGATCTAAGCAGAGTCAGTTCTTGATTCTTTTGTATATATACATGTACAAATACATATCAAACACGCAAGAAATACACAAAATTTTTCTCTCAAGTTCAGCCAAGAGAAAATAAATTTGATTGATCTTAATCCACCTGCCTTTAACCCCTATTCACAAATTCTATTGTTAACCAAAATGCCAAATTTTCCAGTAAACAGACGCCTCTAATTTGATCATTGATGTCAGGAAAATCTTAGAAAGAACATTCTCATGCACAGGCTACATTCCTGAAAAGAACCGATTCTTCACTTGCCGGATGATACTACTACTAGTAAAATGTAGACAGGACTCCTGCATTTAATTGTTTTTGTTTTCCCCCTTTGTGACTTTTCAATGAAATTGTAGTATTAACTAGACACTGTATGTCAATTAATTCTTTTAGATCAAATTAATGAGTTTAAGACAAAAAATCAGCTGTCAGTTTAAGGTTCCATCACACCAAGAGATTCATAACGAAATCAAATGCGCAAATACATTTGTTTGAACAATTATGTATACAAAAAGTGACCCAATTATTGCCTATTACTATCTAAGAGGACTTACCAGCTTCATGTGATTAGTCACTAATCAAGTGCTTATCCTGTCATTTTAAGTCCAAGACATGACTAGACTAACGTACATGTTATGCTCTGACAAGGGAAAGCTTACAGATTTATTTGGAACTTTCAACGCAGATCGCATTTAATTCAGAGAGTATCTTAATTCGGAAGACAGTTTATCAAACTAGAATAGATGGTTGGTTGGTGGAGCCGTAGGATATATGTCTTTTGCACAAATCCAAGTGGTCGACTTCCACAAGGAACAAGGTTGAGTTAACTATATGTATTTCTTAAAGGTTACCACTACTAACCAAAAAATTTTCCTACCACCGATCAGTAGAAATTTTATGCTATAAAATATGATTTTTCTATTTATTTTTCATCGAACCAGCTCACTAAAAAAATACATTGTGAGAAACAAATTCTCACTAAAATAGTGAGAAGCTTCCTAATTTTATATGAAAATATTACTATTTTTTCACACCGATTTAATCAAAATATTTATGGGAATAACCACTGAACATTTTTCAATATGAAAATAGTGATTTTTTTGTAGTGTACTCCCCCCCCACATCCATTTTTACTGGTACAGTGTTGACTTGACACATCTCTTAAGGAACATGACAATTTTATTATATAACCTTTTGAATATAATAAATTCAATGTTTTGAGAAATGTATTAAAAAATAATTACAGTTAATAATAAAGGTAAATTAAAAACTAAATGATAAATTATCTCTTGATTTTTTAAACTATACAAATAAAAATTAAATAACTCTTTTTAATATAGTAAACAAGTAAATATGGACGGATGAGATATAAAAAAGAACGGTTCGGATAAAACTATAGTCTTTGGGGGAGGTGCATGCATCTTTTTTGCATTTTATTATATAGTATTTGATTTTGGAGAAAAGTGTAGCTAGCTAGTTGAATTTAACCCTGCTGACCCAGCCAAGAATTTGCTTTCAACTGCTCTGGACTTTGGGTCCATGAAGTTCTACTTTACCTAGATTTGGCTTTGTTAGACAAGCCATGTAGATGTGGGCAAAAGATGTTATATCTACTTTAGCAATATGTGTGCCCACAATAACACTAACTTCAAAGACTAGATAATGCAATCAATAAGTGAGGATAAGCAGCTTGTGCAATACTATTCTGGGCATGTCTCATCAAGTACAATTTTTTACTCCCTTTGTCCCATATTAATTGGCCACGTTGCTAAAAATAGTTATCCCATATTAGTTGACACTTTATTAAATTAAAAGAGAATTAATTACTCCCCCTGTCCCATTTTATGTGGCAGTTTTCGTTTCTCGAGAGTCAAACAGTTTAAGTTTAACCGTGAATTTGGACATACAATCTTTAAGTTTTTTGAAATAAAATTTATATATTTGAAAACTACATAAAAAGTACTACAAGTCTCAATAATATACAATTCAAAATATTTAAAAGATATATAAAAAAATTACGGTCAAAGATAGACTTGTTTGAATCTCGAAATTCAAAATATGCCACATAAATTGGGCAGGAGGGAGTAAATGTTTTCTCATATTACCCTTATGATTAATTTTTTTTGAAAATGTGAACACTTATTTGTAGAGTTCCAAAAAAATTTCTTAAGGGGTGAATTAGTATAATTACCTTTTTATTTATGATTTCTTAAGATGCGTGTAGAAAGAAAAGTGACCAATTAATATAGAACGGGGGAGTATGTGCTATTTTCAAAGAGAAAAAGTTGTGACAACTCAAGAAAGGGGAAAAAAAACTACCTACTCAGTTTCATTAGAAAAATTTACATTGTTCTTGCCTTTGGTAAAAGATTGCTCCCAAGTTTAGTTCCTTTTTCAGTAGCTCAAGTAGGAAAATCCAATTGTCCTTGACCAAATTTAGCATACTAACTCCAAAGTTTTGAAATCCCACCTACCCTCAAAAGAGAGAAAATATTGCAATATTTAGCGTGTGCTTGAAAATTACATAGCATAGTATAGCGTGATTACAATGTAATTTCAACATGTTATTTGGTTGCATAAGTCTACTTATATAATTACATCTCTCAAATAGCTTTAATAAAAAGTTAGATACTTTAGTGGGGTGCCCACAACCCATAGTTTCTGCTATTATGACCATTATCAAAGTGAAGATAGATGCCAGCCATATCATAATCATGAACATCAAGTAACAAATTCCATTACATATAACGTGGCCATTCAAGGTCTTTAATACTTCACTCAAATTTTTAACACTTACAATTCATACAACTACTTTGTCAGTTATTGGTCTATCTGACAATCCTCTGCAACCATGGTCAGTACTCAGTGCTTGCTTTCCTCTACCTTCCCCTTCTCCCTCCCCCCTCCCAAAAAATATAAGTAATAAAAATCAAATTAATAACTTTTTTGATTCTTTGTTTTATGTACTCTATCAGGAGGAAGGTACAAAGTTAGAGTACAATTCTGTAAGGTCATGCAAAATAAAAGGAAAAGGTGGATTCAGAGCTTCTTCCTTCATCTATGGTAAGACAAATATTTGTCCATTTTACTGTCCTAGAGGGAATTAATTAAGTTTCATGAGGATGGGATTAGTGAAATTTGATTTTAATTTGTAGGTTTTGTGGGATTGGACAACATTGGATTTGTAGCTAACATGGTGAGCATGGTACTATACTTGTCTTTTAAGATGCATTTCGACCTCAGCACTTCAGCCAACACTGTCACCAACTTGTTGGGCTCAACATATTTGCTCTCTATCATTGGTGGTTTCATTTCAGATACTTACCTCAACAGATTCCATACCATTCTCATTTTCGGAACTGCTGAAATACTTGTAAGTTTATGAATCTCATTGACCTAAAATATATACTCCCTCCGTTTAAAAAAGAATGACATATTTTGACTTGATAAGGAGTTTATGTGGTTTTAAATTAATGATATGTTAAATGTATCAAAATGTCCTTTAATCATGTAGTCTTAAACATGCCATGTGAAAACTTGGAACTAAATAGTTGCTAAAAAAAAAAGAGTCATTCTTTTTTAAACGGACTAAAAAGAAAAATAGATTATTCTTTTTTAAACGGAGGGAGTGTAAAATTATCAGTTATTAATTGTTACGATCCATTAGGCATGGGCGTTGATGACGATTCAAGCTCGTTACTCAAGTTTGCAACCTGGTGGGAATAATAATAAGTCACAACGCTTAGAAGGTGGGATAGCAGTATTGTTCTATGGGTCAGTGTGCTTGTTAGCATTGGGTACTGGTGGGGTTAGGGGAGCACTTCCAGCATTGGGTGCAGATCAGTTTGATGAGAATAATTCAAAAGGGGCAGTTGGAAAATACTTTAACTGGCTGTTGCTCAGCTCAGTGTCAGGTTCAGCAATTGGAGTCACAATCATTGTTTGGATTAGTACTAATAAAGGTTGGTGGATGGGTTTCCTCATTAGTTTTGCTACTACCTTCCTTGGTTTCATTATCTTTATCTGTGGAAAACCTTTCTACCGACTTCAACTTCCTGCTCAAACTCCTCCTCTCACAAGGATAATCCAGGTTTCTTTCTTAATATATATATATTTTTTTGTTATCGTATACTTTAACTAGTTCTACTCAAATTAACGATTTATTATTACTATGATTATAATAGGTTATCACTGTGGCGATCAGAAACCGAAAGCTGCAATTACCAGATAACCCTCAACACTTGTATGAAAAAGACTCGGACTCATCAGACCCAAAAATTGCTCATACTCATCAATTCAGGTAATGTAATTATATTTTCATTAATTAAGTATTACTGGAGGCCTATACTTCTATTTTGTTACTCGTTACCTACTTAAATTAAAAATATGTCAAATGTGGCCAAAATGTCCTTTAATCTTGTGGCCTTAAATATGTCGTGGAAAGTTGAAATTAAAGAGTTGATAAAATGAGAAATGATTATTTCTTTTTGAGACAGACTAAAAAGGAAAGTAGGTCAAACAAATTGAAACGGAAAAAGTAATTTTACATTTTTTTGTTCTAATTTTATGGTCTTTTTATAAGAGATGTTCATATTTACACATAAAATCTGAAAAGACTATTTCTTCTATTCATTTAGTACGTGACCAAGATATATATATATATATATATATATATATATATATATATATGGATTGGACAACTAAAGTAACATACTCCTTTAACCCCCCCCCCCCCCCCCCCCCAAAGATAGGTAACTAATCGCTCGATAAGGTTTAATATATAACTATTGTCTGCGGTTCATAGGCATGAAACACATTGAATTTACAAATTGACACTTTTGAATTTTTATTTTTTGAAAAAATAAAAAATAAAATTTTTCATGTAATCTAAATCGATCTTAATCTTTTCTTTTTCCTTTGAGTTATACGTTTGACTTCAATAAACATTCCATCCAAGTTTAAGAACAATAATTTTTAAAAAAGTAAAATATGTTAAGAACTATTTTGAGAAATGCTATGTACGATCTTGGATTCAATCGGACATTTTCTCCTAATAATGTTTATTTTTCTATTCGTTCTCATTTCTTCTTCTTTCGCTCACTATCGTTCTTTCCTTTGTCTCACATTTACAGAAATATTTGTTTTTCGTTGTGAAAGGCAAATTAATTATATATGAATTAGCATTAGCAACCATAAATATGTAACACGCTAAAAAGTACTTACTAACAACATTACATGTATCCTTTTTCTTTTCAAGCACACGATGAGTTAATTCCTTCCGTCACCTATTAGAAACTCAAAAGAAAAACTATCTCGAAAGACTCTTACCTCCTTTATGCAATTTTCACTATCTCGTGTAATTACTTTACTCCTAGACTCAAGCTACAACTAAAAGGGATTCTACCACAATGTGCATCACAAAAATATACCTTGAAAGAATATTGCTTGGGCTCATAAACTTTCATTATTTCGTGTGATTTACCCATTGATTCAACCTACGATCATTTTCATTCACATAAATTGAGTATTATCAGAAACGAAATTGATTAGTACGTGAAAAAGCTTACCATAGTATCAATTGTACAGAAAAATCAAAGATAGGAATACAAGAAGAAATGTTGTACCATGGCTAAAACACAACAGGAAAAATAAATGAAAAAATAGCAAAAAAAGAAAAAAATAAAGGGGGAGGGGGGAGGAGGAACTTCCTCTACAGAGATTAGATCGGATTAATCAAAGATATGCCAGACATCTTTTTGATGAGTGCATCTGCCAGAACAAATTAAATCAAACAAAATGAATGTTCAAAACATTACGATCCATAAGCACATACCTCCATTACTAACGACATCTAAATTGCATTTTATTCCTAAAAAGCGTATTGTTATATATATATATATATATCACTTGCATTAAGTCATGCATCAAAACCGCTACATAATGTATGAATAGGAATTTAATTGTCATTAAGGTCATGTTATATTGCTCCCACGATGTGAGTTCAGGAAAAACGGTGAATTGGATTTTATTGCAAAGATTATTTATCATAAAGACAGTCTTTGTTACTGCTACGTGAGTTTGATTTCAATATGTTATTTTCTGAGGCTTTTATTAATCTATTTACTTAGTAGATTATGTACAAAAATGAACCCAAAAATGCCAAAAAAAAGATAAATAAGAATGTTGGCCATAGAGATATGTCACATCACCTTGTCTGTGTTTCAACTTTATATTATATATAGATGTGAGGTTAGTAATTAATTATTGGTTTGATCATGCATGTTATGAATTAATACATAAAGATTGTAATAAGTGCATGCATGCAGGTGGTTAGATAAAGCTGCGGTTGTTCCAAAAAGTGTTGAACTAACTGAATGGAGAGTTTGCACAGTGACCAAAGTAGAAGAAGTGAAAATAATAACAAGAATGTTGCCTATCATAGGCAGCACCATTATAATGAACACATGTTTGGCACAACTCCAAACATTCTCAGTCCAACAAGGCTATCGAATGAATCGTCATTTTGGCTCCTTTGAAGTACCAGCACCCTCAGTACCAGTCATCCCACTACTCTTCATGTGTATTCTCATACCTATTTATGATTTGTTATTTGTTCCTTTTGCTCGGAAAATCACCAATCATCCCTCTGGAATCACACAACTCCAACGTGTCGGTGTTGGATTAGTCCTCTCAATCATCTCCATGGCTATAGCTGCACTTGTTGAGATAAAAAGAAAGCATCACTCCTTGAAAAACCCGCTGCAACCTATCCATGTCTTTTGGCTATCTTTTCAATATGCAATTTTTGGAATTGCTGATATGTTTACTTTAGTGGGCATGCTTGAGTTTTTCTACAAGGAAGCACCTGCAGGAATGAGGTCCCTTTCTACTTCTTTTACATGGATTTCACTCTCTTTTGGCTACTTTCTGAGTAGTGCTTTTGTCGACATTATTAAGTCAGTCACCAAAAGAGTTTCATCAAGCAAGAAAGGCTGGTTGGATGGTCAAGATTTGGATCAGAATAATTTGCAACTTTTCTATTGGTTCTTGGCCATTCTAAGCTGTCTGAACTTTATAAATTATATTTATTGGGCTTCTTGGTACAAGTACAAATTAGATGATCAGAAATTGAACACCTCAAGTCATGATAATGGAATTGTTTTACCCAAATCAGCCTCTGTAAGTAGGGTTCCATTCCTCAAGGAAAATGAGAACGATATCACAACCCAAGGAGGAGAAAAATTAAATGTCTTTAATTAGCTACAAAAACAAGAAATTAAATGTTCCTCGATATATTGCTACTTGTTAATGATTAATGTTTTGTGGTTTGTTTTCTTTTTTTGCTATGTGTTGATTCTTCTGAGTTGTGCTTAGCTAATTAGTTTCATGAGGGTGAAAGTTCCCACATAGATGGTTGAAATTTAATCAGATTGTATAAGCCTTCCAAATATGAAATGAAACATGTACTATTCATTCATATACTCATAATCTTTAATTTCATTCTACCTATTTTGAACTCTTAAAGTTGAAAGAGTTGACTTTTGTCAACATTCAGAGAAAATGGCCTAGAATGAGAATTTCATTAACGCCTTTAACTCCGAAGCATGAACTTTGGGCTAGTGAAATATCTTGTTCGGGTCCCGAGGATTCCAGACTCGTTTTGAGCTACTGGTTAGTTTTTGGTTAAAATGGAGGTTTTGGGCGTGAGGCCCACTTTTCATGGTTGATGGTTCAAGACTATTTAATCTGCAGAAAGAAATTGCTAACCTTTCTTAGGGAACTGCTTCCGCATCAATCTACTACTCTAGGTTGAAAGATTTATGGGAGGAATTCGAAGCAATGTTGCTTGCCCCAGGGGTGTAATTGTGAAACTTCCAAAGACTCTGTAGCACATCTGCAGAAACTGAAATTTTTTCAATTTCTAATGGGGCTCAATGAATCATATGGCCAAGAAGGAAGATAAATCTTGTTGATGAGATCTCTACCAACTATTAATCAAGTATATGCTATGATGGTGAGTGATGAAAACCAGCCATCATTAGGTGCTACTGTAGGAATTCTTGATGCAAACCCTGTAACTAATGGATATGAATATGTATGCTTACCAGAAGTGGTGAGTCTGCTATGCTTATCAAAAATGGTAAACACAAAATCAGAAATATAAGAAGAATTACAATATTATTCAGTGTGAATTTTGCAAGATAAGAGGCCACAATATTATTCAGTGTGAATTTTGCAAGATAAGGGGTCAAAACAAAAAAATGCTAGAAAAGGGAACCCCCCTATTTCAAGCCTAAGAGAAAGTTTGGGCACAATGCAATCTACAATGCTTCACTAGAAAGTAACCTACAAAATCATTTAGGTGATGCATACAATCAACAAAATATCAGTTAGGGTCCAAGCACAAACAAGATATCTAAGAACAATTTCCAGAACCACCATGGGACATATAGTGGTGAAATGAATCAAGCCAGTCCTTTCATCTTCATCAATGATCAGTATTCTCAAATATTGCAATTGCTGACCAAGGAGGATGACTCCAAGTATTCAATCAATAGTGAAAGTAAAATGGTAGACTCAATGGACTCATATATAAGTTACCGTAAATCATAAATATTGGAGCAACAAATCATATAATGGTTGATCTCCGTTTCTTAAACAAAACTTTTGTGTCTAAAATTTATACGCCCTCTGTCTCAATTTATATAGCACTTTTCTCTTCTCAAGAGTCAAACATCTTAAGTTTGATCGTGAATTTGAGTATGAAATCTTCAAGTTTTTTAAAATAAAATTTATATATTTAAAAATTATGTAAAAAGTACTATAAGTCACAATAATTGACAATTCAAAATATTTAAAAGATATAAAAAAATATAACGGTCAAAGATAGACTTGTTTAAATCTTAAAATTTAAAAGGTGCCACATAAATCATGATGAAAGGAGTATTCCAAAAATAGTTTACTTACCTAATGGTGACATTTCATTATTCACACACGTTGATTCGAGTAATATTTTTTGTCATGACACAATTACAAATGCTTTTCATATTCCTCAGTTTAAGTTCAACTTATTTCATTTATATAAGATGACTAAGACTTGAAATGTCTTGTTGCTTTTTATCCTGAGTATTGTGTTTTTAAAGATATCTTCAATGGGAAGTGAAGGGAATTGGTAGAGAAAAGGATGGTCTCTATCTCTATGTCAACTTTTATGCCAATGAAAACTCTTAGGATGTTGTGATGATTGCTCAGAGATCTGCAAGACACATTGAAGATACTATTAACAAGATATAGATTTGTGGCATAAAAGATTAGGCCTATGTCTACTAATATACTCAAACAATTATGTCTTTTTAATAATAAGGTCATAGCTGATAGGATAACTAGGTGTATAATTTGTTCTTGTGCAATACAAGCAAGACTATCATTTTCTAGTAGCAATATTAATGCCTCTACTTCTTTTGAATTGATACATATGGATATATAGGGACCATAAAGGGTTCCTACATTTGATAGAAATAAATACTTCTTGACAATAGTGGATGATTATTCAAAAATGACCTGGATATTTTTGCTAAGATTAAAATCAAATATTTATTTTTTAATTCAGTAATTTTTACAAATTATAAAGACTTAGTTTGACAAAGTCATAAAAATTATAAGGACTGATAATAAAACTGAAGTTGCATTATGTAACAATCTGTTCAATAACTCAGGTATTATACATCAAATAATTTGTGCCTATAGCCCCAACAGAATGGTATGGCTGAAAGAGAGCACAAACATATTTTAGAGGCACTAAAGCTATCATGTTTTAAGGTAAAAATACATATTAGGTTCTAAGGTCTATGTGTCAAAGTTGTAGTATCTATCATAAACAGGATGCCTACAACTATGCTAGATAACATGTCACCTTATGAAAGATTACATAATAGGAAACCTGCTATACTACACATGAGAGTTCTAGGTTGTTTATGCTATACAAAGATTGTTCAACAAATCAATAAGTTGCAGTCTAGAATAAGAGGGCTATAATAATTGTGTATTCTGAACCTCAAAAAGGTTAATTCATATATATATATATATATATATATATATATATGATATTATTAATGAAGTTTTTCTTGTTAAAAAGATGTTAGTTTTGGAGAAGAAGCTTTTTCATTCAAAATCAAAACTGCTAACACTCTGTATCTCACTACAAACAAACTAAATGAGGCTTACTCAATCTTCCACTTGAGGAGCATACAGAAGTTCCCTCTAAGAATAAGAGCAATATTCCATCAGTCCATCATAAAAATACTTCAAGTGTAACACCCTAAAATTTAAACTAGCCTTAAAAACCCAGAACTCAGAAAAAGACCCAGAAAATTCCATCCCAGTCAAGCCCCACGGGCTGACCCACGGACGTCGTGGACATGACGACCCATAAAGGGTCCCCGTGGGAATGGCCCAGGGACTCAGCCCTTCAGGCTCCAGACCAATGGGGGACCCCACGAGCGTTGGAGGTCCAACGGGCCGTCGGGCAGCCCGTGGAAAGGAGCCAGCAGCCCCTCCTCAACCTCCCCTTGCCCCAACGAGCGTCGCAAAAACGATGGGCCGTGGGAGCCGTCGTGGGAACGATCCAGGGGACCAGCCCCTCCTGTCCCATTTTGACGCCCGAGCCGACGGGCCATCGCAAGTCCGACGCCCGTTAGGCGGCCCGTCCGGCGGTGGCTTTTCCCAAAATTTCCAGCTTTAAGTTGGGGCAGTCCGGTCTTTTTCCCATTTCTTTTATTTCTAACCCTAAATGATTTTGGGAGTAATTAAAGGGTTTTAACTCTATTTTCCCTCTTTACTCCTAAATCATTAGATACTTAGCAAAATTAGACAAAAACAGAACGCTTTCTCTCAAGAGCAAGACAAAAAGGATTTCCTCCAAGTTCCTCTCAGAATCCAAAGGTTCTACCGTAAAATCTTCATCCAGGTATGTGAGAATTTAGTAAGGGCTTAGTCCGCCCTTATACCCAAGAACCTCAGATCTTTTCAATGATTTTCATGAGTATGGAATTAGGGTTCTTGTCCTTTTTCCATATTGTACCAAGAAATCATTCTCAGGAGTATATATATGATCCTTGCATTGTTTTACATATTACATACTGATTATCTTGCATTTACTTAGATATTTATAAGGTCTTGGAAATCATGGACTTAACCCTAAAATATAGCATTTGCTTGAAAGTGTTATTTCCTTTAAAAATTCAATCTAGCCATTTAGCATGAGTTCTAGAAGCAGAAACTTGTCAGTTTTTAGCCTACTACAGTATTTCAGAACAATAAAGATTTTAGACTAGTCTAGTCCTGACCTAGAAAACTCAGGATGTCAGTTTGGATTGAACTATATTCAGTTTGGGAGTAGTATTTTAGCATCGAGTTGGACTAGGATTCAGCGTACCCTTAAGGTCCCAGAACTACGTGCCAACGTAGGATTATAAGTCCCCTCTGTTGGGCACCAGATTTAGTGATCACGTCACAGCCATGTCTTTATACCCTGGCAAGGTATATTGGGTCCTCTCGATGGGGCATATATATCGGACTCCACATTTAGCTCACGTAATTTATGTCAGTCAATAAGCTCTCCCAGAGTATTAGATCCAAAAGTGTACTCTAGGCCCGGAGTTACATTTGTCTTCAGATCTCAGCATACTTTCATGTTACTCCTGCATCTCAGCTGTTTTATGCATAATTATACATTTGGGCCTACATACCACAGTTTAGTTCATATTACAGCTTTAAGTATTTTTAGCATGTTTACATTTCAGTCTGCTTTGCATGTCCCTCATGCTCAGTACATTCAAAGTACTGACGCATACTCTATGCTGCATCCTATTATGATGCAGGCTCAAGTTCTCAGGTTCAACCACGTGATTAGCTCCTACCGGTGCCATATCAGCTTAGTCAAGGGTGAGTCCTCATCCCCCGAGGATATTTTATTATGCTTTTAGATTTAGTCAGATATTGTTAGTTTTAGTATTTTGGAGCTAGCTGGGGACTTGTCCCAGCCGCTCATCAGTATTAGAGGTATTCAAACATAGAGTCAGTATTCAGTTGATTTGGGTTGTACTGTTTGAACTCAGTCATTCCTATCAGATGTTATCAGATATACTCTTTTAGCTTTGCTCATTTCTTAGCTATGCTTCCGTTTGTTTATTTGAATTATATTCAGTATGCTTGTGATATACCAGATTTAGGGTTAGCTCGGGGTTACTTGTGGCCCTGGGTCCCGTGTTACATCTAGAGGCTAGCCGCGGGGCGTGACAAACTTGGTATCAGAGAATCAGGTTCAAGAGTCCTAGGATGTCTGAAAGGCGCACTAAGTAGAGTCTCTCTCATGGGTGTGAAGCGCGCCACACTTATGAGGGGGAGGCTACGAAGTGTTCTAAGAAAAACTTCACTTCTTTTGCTAACTTTATCGTGCAATTGAGTGTGAATCAACTTCTCCCTTCTAATCTGTTATTATGCATTTCAGATCATGCCTCCTCACAGAGCTAATGCACGCAACGCTAACGCAGTTCCTCCAGTCCCAAACCATAAAGTTACGTATGTAGAGTTCCAGAATGTGATTCAGTTGTTAGCTCAGATAGTTTCCAATCAGGCTAATCAGCAGGCCCCAGTTCCTGCGAACCCCGCTGGTGGATCAGCTGCAGCCAGGGTTCATGATTTTTTTCGTATGAATTCGCCAGAGTTTCTAGGGTCAAAAGTTGGTGAAGACCCACAGAATTTAGTTGATGAGGTGAAGAAGATTTTTGATGTGATGCAAGTGACTGGTTCTGATAGTTTTGAGTTAGCATCCTATCAACTCAAGGATGTGGCTCACATTTGGTTCACGCAGTGGAAGAACAACAAGGGTGTGAATGCTGCTCCTGTGACATGGGACTATTTCACTGAAGCCTTTCTGGATAGGTTTTTCCCGAGAGAGTTGAGGGAAGCTAAGGCCCAGGAGTTCATGAACTTAAGGCAGGGGTCCATGACAATCCAAGAGTATGGGCTGAAGTTCACTCCGCTCTCCAGGTATGCTCTACATATGGTGGCCGATTCGAGAGCACAGATGGGCAAATTCTTGTATGGGGTGTCTGATTTAGTGAAGACAGAGTGCAGAAATGCTATGCTATTAGGGGATATGAATATCTCTAGGCTGATGAACCATGTGCAACAGGTTGAGGAGGATAAGCTTAAGGAGATGGCTAAGGATAATAAGAAGGCTAGGACATGTAACTATGAGTTTTCTCAGTAGAGGCCGGGCGGTGGAAGTCGCTCAGAGTTTTAGCAGAGGTCTGCAGCCCCAACACCTTTATCAGCTAGCGCTACATCTCCCAAGCCTCGACATGATCAGAAAAAGCGAGCACCAAGCTCAAAATCTCAAGGCAGCGTCTCAGGCAACCGTACTTTTACAGCCAGCCCCAAGTGTGGTAAGAATCATCCAGGTGAGTGTTTGGCTGGCTGAGAAGGGTGTTTTGGGTGTGGTCAGCTTGGCCATAGGTTGAAGGAGTGCCCTTCCACCAGGCAAGGGCAGGGAGGTAACATGGCTCAATCTACCACTTTAGCAGCTCCAGCGGGTCGCCTCACTCAGCAGGGTGCCTCATCTGTTACAGGTGGTAGTCATCGTCAGAATAAATTATAGGCTCTTCAGACTCGGCAGGACCAGGAGGATTCTCCCGATGTGGTCACGGGTACATTGCAAGTCCTCCATTTAGATGTTTATGCACTGTTAGACCCAAGTGCTACACTTTCCTTTGTAACTCCTTTCATAGCAGTAAACTTCGGTATCAGTCCATAAATCCTCCCAGAACCCTTCTCAGTCTCTACTCCAGTTGGTGATCCAGTTATAACTAGACGGGTATACAAAATTGCCCTGTCACAGTTTCCCAAAAAGTCACCTCAGCAGATCTTGTAGAGTTAGTGACATCCCGAAGACAGCCTTCAGGACTCGATATGGTCACTATGAATTTGTTGTTATGTCTTTTGGACTGACCAATGCTCCTGCAACCTTCATGAACTTGATGAACAGAGTGTTCAGACAGTATTTGGACTTGTTCGTTATCGTCTTTATTGATGATATTCTCATTTATTCACGGAATGAGGAAGAGCATGCGAATTATCTGAGGGTCATTCTGCAAACTCTCAAGGACCACCAGTTATTTGCCAAGTTCAGTAAGTGTGAGTTCTGGTTGAAATCGATCACTTTTCTTGGTCATGTGGTGTCTAGTGAAGGCATCCGAGTTGATTCTAAGAAGATTGAGACGGTAAAGGATTGACCTAGACCCACCTCTCCGATGGACATAAGGAGTTTCTTGGGTTTGGCTGGTTATTACAGGAGGTTCATAGAAGGATTTTCATCTATAGCTGTCCCATTGACCAAGTTGACTCAGAAGAAGGTCAAGTTTCAGTGGTCAGATGAGTGTGAGAAAAGTTTCTTGGAACTGAAGACCAGGTTGACTACAGCTCCCATTTTGACTCTACTAGAGGGTTCAAATGGTTATGTGATTTATTGTGATGCATCCAGAGTTGGCCTAGGTTGTGTTTTGATGTAGCAAGGTAAGGTCATAACTTATGCTTTTAGACAACTTAAGGTCTATGAGAAGAACTACCCGACTCATGACCTAGAGCTTGCAGCAGTTGTGTTTGCCCTAAAGATTTGGAGACACTACTTGTATTGTGTTCATGTTGATGTGTTCACAGACCATAAGAGCCTACAATATGTATTCACCCAGAAAGAGTTGAATCTTCATCAGAGGAGATGACTTGAATTCCTCAAAGATTATGATATAAATATGTTGTACCATCTAGGTAAGGCCAATGTGGAGGCTGATACTCTCAGTAAATTGTCTATGGGTAGCGTGTCACATGTTGAGGAACAGAAGAGAGATTTAGCCAGAGATGTTCATCGGCTTGCTCGCTTAGGAGTTTGTCTTATGGACACGTCAGATGATGGTGTGATAGTACAGAATAGATCAGAATCTTCTTTGGTAGCAGAGGTTAAGGAGAAGCAGGATAGTGACCCTATAGTACTTCAGCTGAAGGATGCAGTTCATCAGCAAAGAGTAGAGGTTTTCTCCTAAGAGGGAGATTGTGTGCTTCGTTATCAAGGTCGCTTATGTGTACCTAAGGTGGGTGAGTTGAGGTAGCAGATCCTTATAAAAGCCCATAATTCCAGATATTCCATTCATCTGGGTGCCACTAAGATGTACTGTGATCTACGGGAAGTCTATTGGTGGAACGACATGAAAAGGCACATCGCAAATTTTGTGGCTAAGTGTCCCAACTGTCAGCAGGTGAAGGTAGAACATCAGAAACCAAGAGGTGTGACTCAGGAGATTAGCATTCCTACTTGGAAGTGGGAAGTGGTTAACATGGACTTCATTACGAGTTTACCCCATACTCACAGACAACATGACTCCATTTGGATGATAGTGGACAGAGTCACTAAGTCAGCTCACTTTTTGGCAGTCAAGACTACAGATTCAGCAGAGGATTATGCGAAACTCTACATCAGTGAGATAGTCAGGTTGCATGGGGTTCCCCTATCTATCATCTCAGATAGAGGTCCTCAGTTTACATCCCCTTTCTGGAAGTCTTTTCAGAAGGGTCTTGGTACTCAGGTGAATCTCAGTACAACATTTCATCCGCAGATGGATGGGCAGGCAGAGCGTACCATTCAGACCTTGGAGGACATGTTGAGAGCTTGCGTGATCAATTTCAAGGGTATTTGGGATGATCACCTACCTCTCATAGAGTTTTCCTACAACAACAGTTTCCACTCCAGTATTCAGATGGCCCCATATGAGGCACTCTATGGTCGTAGATGTAGATCAGCGATTGGTTGGTTCGAAGTAGGTAAAGCAGCCTTGGTTGGTCCAGATTTGGTTCATGAGGCTATGTAGAAAGTTTAGCTCATCAGAGAGAGATTGAGAACAACTCAGAGTCGTCAGAAGTCCTATGCAGATGTGAGAAGAAGGGACTTAGATTTTGAAATCGATGATTGAGTTTTCCTAAAAGTGTCACCCATGAAGGGGGTGATGAGATTCAGCAAGAAGGGGAAGCTCAGTCCCAGGTATGTAGGTCCTTACAGAATCTTGAAGAGGATTGGTAGTGTGGCTTATGAGTTAGGGTTGCCAGCAGAACTAGCAACGGTTCATCCAGTCTTTCACATTTCCTTGTTGAAGAAGTGTGTGGGTGATCCAGCATTGATAGTACCTCTTGAGAGTATGGCGGTGAAAGGTAGCCTCACCTATGAGAAGGTTCTGGTTGAGATTCTTGACTGTCAGGTTCGCAGATTGAGAAATAAAGAAGTCGCTTCAGATGTCCAAGTACCCTCACATCTTTCCCTGCGATTCAGTTTCAGCTTGAGGTAAATAGTTCCCCTCCAGTATCTCAGTCTACTCTTGTGAAATTCAGTCTCAACACCTTGTTCCATCAGTTACCTTTGCATTTCACCATACATGCAGGGTTATGGAACTCAGTTCAATTAGGTATCAGCTTCTAGTTTTCAATGGTAGGGATTGCAGTTCTTTCCCTCCAAACTCAGCTTGTTTAGTCTTTATTCGAGGACGAATGATCTCAAGGGGGAGATATTGTAACACCCCAGAATTTAAACTTACCTTAAAAACACAAAACTCAGGAAAAGACCCAGAAAATTCCATCCCAGTCAAGCCCCACAGGCTAAGCCACTGGCGTCGTGGACACGATGGCCTATCAAGGATCCCCGTGGAAATGACCTAGGGACTCATCCCTTCTGGCTCCAGACCAACGGGGGACCTTACAGGAGTCAGAGGTCCAACGGGCCATCAGGCAGCCCGTTGAAAGGAGCCAGTAGCCCCCCTCAACCTCCCCTTGCCCCGATGGCTAAAGCCACAGGCGTCGCCGAAGCAACAGGCCGTGGGAGCCATCATGGGAATGATCTAGGGGGCCAGCCCCTACTACCGTATTTCGACGCCCGATCCGATGGGCCGTCGCAGGTCTAAAGCCCGCCGGGAGGTGACTTTTCCCAAAATTACCAGCTTTAAGTTGGGGGAAGTCCGGACTTTTCCCTATTTCTTTTATTTCCGACCCTAAATCATTTTGGGAGTAATTAAAGGGTTTTTAACTCTATTTTCCCTCATTACTCCTAAATCATTAGATAATTAGCAAAATCAGACAAAAACAGAATGCTTTCTCTCAAGAGCAAGGCAAAATGTATTTCCTCCAAGTTCCTCTTAGAATCCAAAGGTTCTACCGTAAAATCTTCATCCAGGTATGTGGAAATTTAGTAAGGGCTTAGTCCTCCCTTATGCCCAAAAACCTCAGAACTTTTCAATGATTTTCATGAGTATAGAATTAGGGTTCTTATCCTTTTTCCATATTGTTCCAAGAAATCATGCTCAGGAGTATATATATGATCCTTGCATTGTTTTACATATTACATACTGATTATCTTGCATTTACTTAGATATTTATAAGGTCCTGGAAATCATGGACTTAACCCTAAACTATAGCATTTTCTTTAAAATGTTATTTCCTTCAAAAATTCAACCTAGCTTGTTAGCATGAGTTATAGAAGCAGAGAATTGTCAGTTTTTAGCCTACTACAGTATTTTAGAACAATAAAGATTTTAGACTAGTCTAGTCCTGACCTAGAAAACTCAGGACGTCAGTTTGGATTAAGCTATATTCAGTTTGGGAGTAGTATTTTAGCATCGAGTTGGACTAGAGTTTAGCGTACCTTAAGGTCCTAGAACTACGTGCCAACATAGGATTACAAGTCCCTTCTGTTGGGCACCAGATTTAGTGATCACGCCATAACCATGCCTTTATACCCTGGCAAGGTATATTGGGTCCTCTCAATGGGGCGTATACATCGGACTCCACATTTAGCTCACATGGTTTATGTCGATTAATAAGCTCTCCCACAGTATTAGATCTAGAAGTGTACTCTAGGCCCTCAGTTACATTTGTCTTCAACTCTCAACATACTTTCATGTTACTCCTGCATCTCAGCTGTTTTATGCATAATTATACATTTGGGCCTACATACCACAGTTTAGTTCAGATTATAGCTTTCAGTATTTTTAGCATGTTTACATTTCAGTCAGCTTTGCATAACCCTCATGCTCAGTACATTCAAAGTACTGACGCATACTCTATGTTGCATCCTATTATGATACAGGCTCAGGTTCTCAGGTTTAGCCACATGATTAGCTTCTACCGGTGCCACATCAGCTTAGTTAGGGGTGAGTCCTCATCCCCCGAGGACATTTTGTTATGCTTTTGGATTTAGTCAGATATTTTTAGTTTCAATATTTTGGAGCTAGCTGGGGACTTGTCCCAGCCGCTCATCAATATTAGAGACAGTCATACATAGAGTCAGTATTCAGTTGATTTGGGTTGTACTATTTGAACTCATTCATTCCTATCGGATGTTATCAGATATACTCTTTTAGGTTTTCTCATTTCTTAGTTATGCTTCCGCTTGTTTACTTGAATTATATTCAATATACTTGTGATATACCAGATTCAGGGTTAGCTCGGGGTTACTTCTGCCCCTGGGTCCCGTATTACGTCTAGAGGCTAGCCTCGGGGCATGACACCAAGTCAATAATGTGTCCACATTGTGCCTGATGTTATACAAAATCACAGCACATACTCATCAAATTGGATGGTTCCTCCCATAGCTAATCCAGGTGCTCAACAAGAAGTTGGCAATCAACTGGATAATATTTGAAAGAGGATAACATGAGTCAGAAAAGCTCCATTATGGATGAAGGATTTTGTATCTCTGAATATTCACAAGGAATAACCATATGATATGGTAAAGTTTCTAACATATGACAATGTTACTTCTAAGTATCATGATTACATAGTAAATTCTTCCTCAGCTACTGAATTTGCAAACTACACTGAGGCCATGAAAGACCCCAGGTGGATGAAACTCATGCAAAATGAAATAGGGGCTTTGGAAAGAATAAAATTTAGGTGGTAACTAGCCTACCAGAAGGTAAAATACCAATAGGTTACAGATAGATTTTTAGAGTCAAATACAAAGTGACTGCTGAGGTTGAAAGATTCAAGGCTAGATTAGTGAAAAAAGGTTAAAGCCAACAAGAAGGTATTAATTACCAAGAAATCTTTTCTCTTATGGTTATAATGAAAACAATCAGAACAATACTTACAATTACTGCTAAAGATAGTGGTATATTCATCACATGAATGTTTATAATGCCTTCTAATGAAAAATTTGCATGAAGAACTTTATATGAATTTACCTCAGGGATTTAAAAGTAAGGGGGAGAAACAACCAGTGTGTAAACTCTTAAAATCCCTATAAGGACATAAATAGATAACAAGACAATGGAATGCCAAATGATCAAAAGCTCCTCTTATAATGCAATTCAAGCAAAAACGCTTTAGTCACTCTCTTTACATGAAAAAAATTGAATAAGAAACTACAATTTTTCAAGTATATGTGGATGATATGCTAATCACAGGTGATACTTAATGTCAGTCTAATATAGATAAATATTTTTATGTTTTACCCATATTTCTATCTTAATTTAAGAATATTCTTGCTTGACACTTATTGTTTATACTTAATTTATGATTTATCACTGATAAAAGGTATTTTGTATGCTTTAGGTGAAAGAAGTCAAAATTAAACTAAAATAGAGCATAAACGATATATTTTCACAAGACAAGGTCCAAGACAAATCCAAAAGCTTACAAAGAAAGATCTATAGACAGTGCGGTTAAAAACACACCTCCTCAGAAGTATACACCCTGAAGAGAAGATTCTCAAGGTGCACAGAAGGAGCTCGCGACATGAGCTCTAGGGTGAGCTAAGGTAGCTCGCATCGCGAATTAATTGTGGTAGGGGAATTTTTTTTTCTCTTCCAGTTCATATAGGATGAGGTCTATTAAGTGTTTTTAAATATTATAAATACACCATACTTAGATGTTTATAGTGATTCATTAGATATTTCATAGCATAAAGAATAGAGCAGCACAAAGTTCATCCAAACTCTTAGGGTTATGAAGACTTTAGAGTGCGTGGATATGGAGACATAAATATGAGAGCAATTTCAGATTTGGAGTGACTTGTATTTCATTGAAATTACTTCTTAATATTATGGGTGGAAAGTGACAATCCACCAAATCTAATGGAGAAGTTAATAGATTAGGAATAAAGTGTTTACATCCTCAAAGTTATTGTGATAAAAAGATACGATTACATTTCTCATTCGAAGGGCAAGAAGTGTTACAAACCATACTTGTCATTTAGCCATTTTTTTTGTACCTTCACCACTAGAGAATAGACAACATCTTGATGCAAATTGGGGGTACAATTTATACATTCAAGGTGGAGGAAAAAGCTGATTTCATTGTGCAGTGAAGTCGAATTAGACGCTTGTTGGTAGGTAACCCAACTTTACTGCTTTCTTTTATTTTGATTTTGATTTTAATTATTATTATTAATTATTACATGGATTTCATTCTCTTTTGGATACTTTCTGAGTAGTGCTTTTGTCGACATTATTAACTCAGTCACCTAAAGAGTTTCATCAAGCAAGAAATGATGGTTGGATGGTCAAGATTTGAATCAGAATAATTTGCAACTTTTCTATTGGTTCTTGACAATTCTAAGCTGCCTGAACTTTATAAATTATATTTATTGGGCTTCTTGGTACAAGTACAAATCAGATGATCAGAAATTGAATACGTCAAGTCATGATAATGGAATTGTTTTGCCCAAATCAGCCTCTGTAAGTAAAGTTCCATTCCTCAAGAAAAATGAGAATGATGTCACAACACAAGGAGGAGAAAAATTAAATGTCTTTAATTAGCTACAAAAACAAGAAATTAAATGTTCCTAGATATATCGTTACTTGTTAATGAGTAATGTTTTGTGGTTTGTTCTCTTTTTTGCTATGTGTTGATTCTTCTGAGTTGTGCTTAGATAATTAGTTTCATGAGGGTGAAAGTTGTCACATAGATGATTGAAATTTAATCAGATTGTATAGGCCTTTCAAATGTGAAATGAAACATGTATTGTTCATTCATATACTCAATCTTTAATTTCATTGTCCTTTATATAAGCTAATACGCTAGACCAAAAATATTGTTAGATAAATGAATACATGCGACAATAGGAAGAAATGATCAAAGTTTGCAAATTTCATGTCATTGTTAAACTAAAGAGGAGAAGAAGAAGTAAGACTGTTGAAGTGAGCAGTAATAACTGTAATATGAAAATAGTTAGTTACGGTTAACTGTAATTAGAAAGCAGTTAGTTAGGCTATTAGGTTGTTGCAAATAGATGTCTTCTTCTTCTTCTTCTTCTTCTTCTCCTCCTCTTCTTCGTCTTCTTCTTCTTCTTCTTGAAACAGAGTTCATAAGATCTTAAACTCTAAATAAGTTCATGGTATTAGAGGATTTTGATTCTAAAAGCTAGCTGTGTATGTTCTGCAAGTTTTAATGAATTCAAAAGTTTAGAGATTTCAATCAAAGATCAAGTTCTTTAAATTGTGAATTTCATAAAGAATGGCAGTGTCTGTTAGAGAACAATTGAAGCAGCAACATCTGTACCTAAACATCAGATTGCTATGGGGATTGATTACAATCACCCTTTGTTTCTTTATCCATCTGATGTAAATGGTCTTCAAATTGTTTATTTCCAATTAACTGGATAGAAAATTATTCAAACTAGTTTAGATCCATAAGTTTATCTCTGTGTCACGATCCAAACCCATCGCCAGTGGCACATACACTAACTCCTCGGTCGGAGAACCATCTAACTCCAAATATCCAACACTAATACTTAACAGTTTTTAAATACGAATGAGAAATTCCATTGTCAACCAATAATTTGAATAATTCTAAGAGTTAAAATAATGCGGAATAAATCAAATGTCTAAAATGCCTCCACAAACTTAAAGTCATTGTACCAAAATATCTAAACATGATAATCTGCAGGTACAACTCAGAAAACTAGAATAACTAAAGTGTCTGTGTCTGAAACAAATGGACAAGAACATAGTGTGCAGAGACTCATGGCTACTCGGAAGATGAAGCTCACTCTTGAGTTAGAAATGGTCACGGGCTACAACTGAACTCAAGTTGAAGCCGTTGGAATATGCTCTACACTCAATAAAAAGAAGAGTACAGGTAGTATCAGTACAACACCACTATGTACTGGTAGGGTCATCGTCTAACTCAACTTAATAAATATAAACACATAACCAATAATTTATAAACAAGTACAATCATGTAACACTTAGCGTTTATACCTTCACTTAGTCTCTTCTCAATAATAACCAAGTAAAAATCAGACAAGTATAAAACAAGTATAAACAATCCACCAGGTCAATACCATGATTAATAACAGTTAATTAAATCTTGCCACAATTACCTTTTCATTGGACTTCAACAATTAATCACATGATTCAAGTACGTTAATAGCCCGGACCACTTATGGATCTAAAATAACATCAATAATATAATCCAATCCACTGATAAAACTATCAAACACACCAATATCGTGTACACACATGCTATGGTTCTTATAAATGCTCACTAGCCATGACTTACAAGGTACGAGCTCAGTCCATATACTAAATAACCCATAAAACTAGTGTCTTCCACCCTTATCCCGATCCAATATTATTCCACCCATATTCCAATGTCCCCACCCTTATACTCCCTGACTTTCATAAATTCTATGATGATGATCTTCACCGTCTTATCTCAGAATATCAAATCATGTCACAATACGTACAACCACAATACGAGATAACACACCCACAATTGCACTTTCAAATGAGCCTTTTTACAATCTCATTTCAGGTGATTAAACACTTGTAATATTATTCAACAAGTTAACATTTATAGCATGCATTACAACAAGTAGACAAAAAGGCAGTGAACATGCACACATAAACCAAATTAAGTGTCAACTATAATTCAACCATCACCTACCTCAATCAAAGCCTTGCACTGCTCTAACGAACTTATGTTTTGCCCTTTCTTGCAATTTTAGTTTGATTGTGGTCTAAAAATAATAATGTAATCACTATTCAACAATAACCTAACAAATACAAGGGTTATAACCTAATCCCATAACCCCAAGGCAAAAATTATGATCATTCCCTTATTCTAGGGTTTTTCTACATTCATTCCACCTTAATTTTACCAAATTCATGTTTATAAGAATCATTTCTAGCATGCAACCATAAATTATCCACCCTTGACCAAAACCCAAAGATTATACCTTGTTTTTCCTAAGTTACACTAGAAAATCAGCCTAGGTCAAGTCAAATCCTCCCCTACAATCAAGACCTAGTAATTCTAAGAATTAATCACAAAAAAAACTAGTTAAATGGGTGAAGTAACTTACCTCAATGAAGGATTTTGGGTGAAAACTGATGGTTTTTGCCCTAAATTGCCCTTCTTAGCTCTAGAATGGAAGTGGAATGAAAATAACATTTTTAAGTCTAAAACGACATTTAATAGCACATATCTCGCTATAGCAGCCTGATTTCCACTATAGTGGCATCGCTATAGCGAGATTTGACCACTATGACAGGATTGACCAAAGCTGACTTCTACTATAGTGGGAATGTTTTTGTTATATTAGGCCCGTGGTAGCGGTCTATCTCCCGCTATAGCATCCTAGGTGAGACAAAAAATTTGACAACCCCAGATTTTTGCCAATTTTGCTACACACTTTCAGATATTTACATTTCAAACTAACCCTTTTAGGTCAAATGCGATATTTGGAGTTCTACTAACCTGAATTCACTTCTAAATATTTTTACAAACTTCTTAAGCTCTTAGCTATCATAATATGCTCTCAAACCATATAAATACTGACTTATCCATTATCAGATTTATCTAGACCATACCATACTTGGAATTCATCCAAGACTTGCCTATCCTAAAGTTTCTAACACTTTTTTCGAGGAGAATCTTAACCTGAATTTTAGAACGCTAGACTGTACCATAACGATAGAAAGGTTCATTACAACAGATACCAATTTATCCATTATTCATCCCCGAATGATAAATCAAGAAAAGTGAGTAAAATGAAGCAAAGAAATTACCTGAATCCTCAAACAAGTGCGAGTACTTATCGCGCATATCTGCCTCAGTCTCCCAAGTGACCTCCTTAATAGGACGGTGCTTCCACTGGACTTTCACTAATCTAATCTCCTTAGTCCTCAACTTTCAAATAATTTGGTCAAGAATTGCTATCGGCTCCTCCTCATAAGAAAGGTTCTTGTCAAGTAAAACTGAGTCTCACTTAATTATGTAGTCGTCATCCCCATGGTATTTCTTAAGATTGGAAAAATGAAACACCAAATGGACTCCTGACAGGATTGGAGGCACTGACAAGTTGTAAACTACCACACCCATATCATCAAGAATCTCAAACGGACCGATATACATGGGGCTAAGCTTGCCCTTCTTACTTAATCGCATAACTCCCTTCATAGGAGACACCTTTAACAATATATGTTCACCTAGTTTGAAATACATACCTCTTACTTTGTGGTCAATATATTCCTTTTATCTACTTTGGGCTACCAACAACTTGTCCTGAGTGAACCTCACTTTCTTTTGAGCTTCCTTGACCAGTTCTGTGACCAAAGGATTCACATCACCCACCTCAAACCAACCTATGGATGATCTACACCTTCTTCCATAAAGTGCTTTAAATAGGGCCATGTCAATACTAGAGTGATAATTGTTGATGTATGAGAACTCACACAACGGTAGGAATGTATCCCAATGACCCCTAAAATCAGTCGCACATGCTCATAGCATATCCTCAAGTATCTGAATGATCCTCTCAGAATGCCCATCGGTCTGAGGATGAAAAACAGTACTAAGATAAAGCTTTGTGCCTAACTCCTCATGCAACTGTGCCAAAATTTGGTGGTAAACTGCGTACCTCTATCGGATATGATGAATATTGACACCCCATGAAATATCAGGACTTTTTTGACATAAATCTTGGCTAACTTCTCCGAGTTATAATTCACCTTAACCTAAAGAAAATGATTGGACTTTTTTAGCTTGTCCACTATGACCCAAATTGAGTCATGTTGCCTAAAGGTTTTAGGAAAACCTACTATAAAATCCATAGAAACTCTCTCCCACTTTAACTCGCAAATGGGCATTCTCTAAAGTAAACCTACAGGACTTTGATATTCATACTTCACCTGTTGACAGTTATGAAAATTGTCCATATACTCTACTATATCTCTCTTCATTCGGGGCCACCAATAGAGTTGTATCAAGTTATGATACATCTTGATTGCACCAGAATGTATAGAGTATCAGGATCCATGAGCTTATGCAAGCAAACTCATAATCACATTATCAATCCAAGGTGCACACACGCACCCTCTCACTCTCAACACACCACACGCATCAAGTGTGTATCTTGCACTTCACCATACACCACTTTGTTTTGAACTTTATTTAATTTTTCATCCTTAAAGTGCTTAGCCTTGATTCTATCAAGGAATGTTGACCTTACCTCCACCCTAGGCAACACTCCACCTTCTTTAGACACCCCAAACTACATAAACCGTATTGATAGAGTTTGTATCTCTCTAGCCAAAGGTCGCCTTGTCACACTCAAACAATCCAAACCGCCCATACTTTTAGATTTTTGGCTCAATGCATATGCCACCATATTGGCCTTCCTCGGATGATATTGGATGGTCACATCATAATCTTTCAGTAACTCCATCCATCGCCTCTGCCTCAAATTCAAGTCCCTTTGAGTGAAAACATGTTATAAACTATGATGGTCTATGAATACCTCACACTTGACACCAAAAAGGTCGTGTGTCCATATCTTAAGTGCAAAAACTACTACTTCCAACTCTAAGTCATGAGTTGGATAATTCCTCTCATGAGGCTTCAATTGCCTTTAAGCATAAGCGATCACATTCTTGTCCTGCATCAACACAACACCCAAGCCAGAACATGAATCATCATAAAACACACTAAAATCCTTAGCCTGCAAAGCAAGGATAGAAGTTGTGGTCAAAAGAGACTTGAGCTTTTGAAAGCTCTCTTCATACTTGTCAGACCAAATAATAAGTCAGTAATTTACCAACTTATTGAGCCTTTAATCATGAATTATTGTCATATTTTGATAAGATTTAGAGGTTCTTATGATCTTTATTGACGTGAATGCAAGTACTCTTGGTCAAAGAAATAAAATAAGGAATTGGATCTAAAGGAGCTCAAAAGGAGTTAAAGTGTGAAGTGATCAAGTGAGATGAAGATTCTGTCTTGAGGTGTAGACCTCATGTGACACACACAACCCTTGGTGCAGTCCGCACCTTCCTCTGCATGAATGCTCAGGAAAAAATAATCTGTTAAGGGGGTGCGACACCCGTGCGACACGCACAAGGCTTGGTGCGAACCGTACCCCACTTTGCACGACGACTGAAGATCAGCCAAGTCACTGGTTCACTTGTGCAGAGCTATGCAATGCACACAATGTGACATGGGAAACACACATCATGGCGCACAGCTCTTGAGGGCAATTTTGTACAACTTTGTATGACAATTTGGGAATATTCTAAAACCCAATTTAGGCATATTGTTAGAGAGTTTTTTAAAAAGTTTTGAATAGTTTTTAGTTTTTGAGAAAGTTTCTCTTCCAAGGATAGAAAGAGGGTTTCACTCTATTCTCTCAATCTTCAACCTTGGACTTGTAAATTTGATCTTGAATATTGGATTCTTACTATAATTAATGAAAAGGAATTTGAATTTCCATATGGATATATTTTCTTCTTCTTTTAGCATGAGTGGCTATGTCTCCTTGTCTAGGGATGTGTTGATGATGAGTACTTGATAAAAGGGTGTGGATCTTACTTATTTGTGTTTATAATTGCTAATATGATGTGGGTCTAGTGATTTCACCATATTTTAACTCTAAAATTGGTGGTTACAAACATTGTTTTAATTTACTTAATTGTGTTCTTGCTTGAGAAACGGGTTCATAATTTCGGATGTAAAATTGCTAGTGGGTACTTGGAATTCCACTTAGATTGAGGCTAGAAATAGCTCAATTCGCTGGAAACCTTATTTAAATGTCTAAGCTAGATATAGTGTGACCTCTCCAAGACTATATTTGTTGGTTTATGCCTAAACAATGATGCTTGAACAAAGACTGTTGGATAAATGATTATGAGATCGAAAGATTAACATTCATGCTTAAAACCAATGCTATCCATGTTGTTTAGTGAGAATTTATGCATTTGAGCAGGTACCTAGACCCATGATTGAGTCCCATCGAAAGCACATCCCTAGTCGTCCTTTCTCTTGTTTACACCTCGCATTTACTTTATTGTTTGGTTTGGAATTGAATTGTGACAGATTTTCAATTCCCCCCTTTTTACATTATTTGTTGTTTGGACAATCTACTCTTGTTGTGAGGTCCTTTCTACAATCTCATTGGCTAAGCTACAATTCCCTGTGGGATCGACCTCGACTTCCGTCGGGTAATATAAATTTTATTTTGCTTAACAATCCTCGTCACCTCCCTCTTGGAGAGTGCATTTGAGCATTATAAAAAATGGCGTCGTTGCCAGGGAATTTTGTTTGAGTAGACTTTATAATTGTGAATTGAAATCACCTTGTAGAGTGTTTGTTAATTTTATTTGGTTTGTTGTTTTTGTATGTTGAGCAGACAGCCCATGAGCGAAGTGAGCGATAATAGAAGTGTCGATGGATTCATTGATGTAGCCAATGAACCTGTAATTCAAGGAGGAGTAGGTATAATCCGCCTACCTCCCACGGTTGGAAATATGGTGTTCCACATCACTAACACTATGATCTATCTTATACAAATGAAAGGGATGTTTGGAGAAGCAGCACACGAAGATGAAAATAGGCACATTCGAAACTTTGTGGAGATATGCCAACCTTTTATCTTCCAAAACATTCTCCAAGAATCTATTCGACTTCACCTATTCCCTTTTTCTCTAACAGGGGAAGCCACAATGTGGTTGGAAGAACTACTGGATGGGTCATTCACCTCTTGGGCTGAATTGGTAAAGGCTTTCACGACTAGATTTTTCTTTCCCTCAAGGATGATGCAGCTTCGAGATGAGATTACCAACTTTTGCCAACTTTCGATGAGCCTTTGCACGAGGCGTGGTTGAGGTTTAAGAAGAAACTCGTGTTGTTTCCCAACCATGGATTTTTGTATAATGTCTTGCTACAAATCTTTTATAGAGCTTTGAACTCAATGAACAAGTTCGTGGCCAACAACCTTGGGGGTGGTACTTTCATGGACCAATAATTTGGAGTTTCATCGGCCCTTCTAGAGAGAATGACCAACACTAACCAAGCTTGGCACACAAGGGAGGCTGATGTTCCTACCTCAGGAGTGACCATATCTATTTTGACAAATGAGATGCGGAGGAAAGATGAAGAGAGAATTGAGACGATGGCCAAAATGATGACATAAATTGACCTCATAGCTAAGCATATGATGGGGTATGGAAGTGCTAAGACCATGAATGCTGTGAGTACACCGGAGATCAAGGCTAGTGATGACGATCTAATGAACATCGTGAATAGTAAACTTTGATACTTGTCGGTGGGTTCTCATCTCGGGTATTACCGCCTGACGGATGAGAATCAAGGTTGGATTAAGGATAAGGAAAGAGATGGTAATTGGAGGGACCATGAGAAAGATGGTGAGCGCTTCTTGGGAGGCAACGCAAGTGTTTTTGCTTTGTTTTTGGTTACCTTTTGTTGTTTTTAATTTGTTTTAGCAATGCTTGGAGGGGAAAGATAAACAAGTGGAAAAACAGGGCAAAAATGGGATGTGCGGAAGCCTGTGCGGTTTGCACACCAAACAAATAGTACCTTCTTCTGTGTCAGTCTTGTCAAGTGAGTAGCAATGGAGGCAAAGTTCTTGAAAAAATCTCTGGTAATAGCTAGCCAGACCCATAAAGCTCTGAATTTCAGTCACTGAGTTAGGCCGAGCCCAACTATTAAACAACCTCAATCTTCTGGGGGTCTACTATCACCCCCTTATCAGAAATCACATGCCCCAAAAAGGACACAGAAGACATCAAAAACACACATTTGGAGAATTTACCATAAAGCTGCTTCTCCTTCAAAATACCCAAGACTATGCATAAGTGCCCTGCAGCACCACATGTAAAATAACCTTGATCCAGTGAGGGACGACTAGCAGAAGAACACAAAGCCCCTTGGCTCTCGCAACTGAAGACTGCTGAGTGGTCCCTAATGAACCCCCTATAGATACTGGCAGAGCTGAGTGTATAGGACAAGCTGGATAGGCCTAATAACCATAGCCCCTAGAGTAAGATTTGCTAAAGTTTCTCATACTCCGAGCCTTTTTCATTACCATCTTCTCCTGACCAACCTGCTTGACTCCTTCCACTTACTTTACAAAATTAAAAAAATCATTAAAAGTTTTCCTAGAAGAAGTCATCTGCAAAGCCATAACCTGCAAGTTAGTATTTATACCTTTCATAAAGAGATGGATCCTCCCCTCTTCAATACCAGGCAACTGAGTAGCATATCTGGACAAGGCATGAAATTTAGCCTCGTAGGCTACAACTGACATACTTCCTTGCTCAAGAGCCAGAAACTTATCATTTCTCTTGTCACACAGAGTGCATGGCACATGCTTCTCTAAGAACAGAGTATGAAACTAAGTCTATGTCAACGGAGGTAAAGCTGGAGACTGACATTCCACATATGCCATCCACCACTACTTAGCTTTACTTTACAATTGGAAGGTTACAAATTCCACATTATGCTGCTCCACAATGCCCATCTTATACAGCCTCTCATAACAATCAACAATAAACTCGAAAGCATTCTCTGTCTTAAAACCAACAAAGGTGGGAGTTTCATCTTCAGAAACTTAGTCAACATATCATGTTCAGTCTCGGTCATAGCAAAACCTAAAATAAGGTAAGGAAAAGCCTCCGTCCCTAAAGACTCATCCATAATAGAAGTTAATATTACGACAGGCTGCACCCCCGGAGACTAGTAACCAGGCACTGTAGGTGTGGCTTTAGTACCTTCCATCCCACTCAGAAAACCAAGTACTTGCTAAATTAGTTCAGATGACATTTGGGGAGGAGTTGTACCTCTCAGAACTACCACTACTTCCTCCTGTTCCAAAACCTCCTCATTCATAACCTCATCATGATGATCCTCGGGTGGTAGAGGTGTCTCAGATCTCTTTCAGGCTGGATTAGCTTTAGCCCGAGCTCCACCTCTGGTGAGTGTTTTCCTACTCTTTCTCTTCCCCTACCCCATCTTCTTTCTGTAGCAACAAGTTCTACAATTAGAATTGCTAGTGCAGGAGATGCTGCTCTAGCTCCATTAGATCTCATAGTCACCATTCCCAAAATAATAAAATGAAGAGGTTAGATACCAATTTATATTGCTAGATACCAATTGTGTCGAAAACAAATAGACAAGAACATGGAATGTGAATACTCATGGTTACTTGAAAGATAAATCTCACCCTTGAGTCAAAAACGGTCACGAGCTACAACTGAGGTCTCATCAAAGTCACTGGAATATGCTCTGTACTCAACAAAAAGAAGAGTACATGTAGTATCAGTGAAAAATCTTTATGTACTAGTAGGATCACCGGCCAACTCAACTTAATAAATATGAACACATAACCAAAAATTTGTAAATTATAAGTACAACCATGTAACACTTAGCGTTTATACCTTCACTTAGTCTCTTCTCAACAATAATTTTCATGCCCCAAGGCTACCCCCTAGATATAGCACGGTGCTTAGTGTCACAAGTGAACCTAAGCTAACCCATGGTCTGGCATATCTAGACAATTTTAGTTTAAAACATATGCTGGGCAGAAGCTGAAAACAGTTTAATATCTGAAGTGGGAAAGAGCCCAAAGTATCTGAATATAAAAACATATATAGAGTATAGTGATGACTGAAAACAACACTAACATCCCAATAGCTGAATCTTGTCTACGTCTGAAAGCCTCTAACTGATATGAGTTGCTGGGACATGCCCCCAGCTAACTCTAAAAATCTGAAACTGAAAAGTAAAGACTGAAAGGTAAAGCATGTCTATCGTCCTCGAATCATGAGGACTCACTAATGAAGCTGATAAGTGAGGACTGGAAGTCGATCTAAGCACGGTCTGGATGCTGAGCACCTAAACCTACATCATAAAATGATGTAGCACAAAAGTATGCATCAGTACTTCGAATGTACTGAGCATGCAAAATATGTACTAAGCTGGACAATGTAACACTGAGCAGGGAATATACATACTGAAGCATAAGATGAATAGTAAGCTGGATGCAATGACCAAGGACTAACATGAACATATAATATGCTGAGCTAAATAATTGAAATAGATACTGAGTACATAGCTAATGCAATCCAAGTCTGACTAAGGGAGATACTATTAACCGAAATACCCCAAGCTGAGCTAACTATGAGGCCAACCTCTAACCCTGGATGGGAGGGTGTTCATACCTTGACAAGGGTACGAACAAGTCTGAAGTGGATCCACTAACTGATGTCCACAAGGGACAAGGGTGTCAAGCATAATCTGACGGGTGACCCCCCTAGAACCTACGGTGGCGCCTTAGTTCTGGGACTCAGGGAATGCTACTAAAGGTCTCAGCCTAAACTGGCAAGTGAGCCTTCATCCCTTCGTCCTCTCAGTGCTAAGTCTACTCCAAACTGAATACATGAGAACAAAAATTCAAGCTAAAATGTTGTATAGCTCAAAATACTGATAATCATCTGAGAATGCAACATACATATATTGAAACTGATGGCATTCTATTTCTGAGGTATGATTGTCTGAATTATCTGCCTAGCAAGTATAAATCATGAATACTGAATTTCAATACAAACTAGGGTTACTGAGTCCTGTACATATGACCATGCAAATTTTCCAAGAAACATGAAATAAATATCATTAAACTATAACATCCGAATTGAAAGGAAATCCCTATGATTTAGGAACTCTAGGTCTGAATATTTCATGGAGAACTGAGGAACTGACTGAAATTTAGGGACCTAAAGGGTGAAAGGAACCCACTAGTGAAATCCCACATACCTGGAGAAGAAACTATGGAGGAAATCCTTGGGTTTAGGGCTGATCTTGAAGAAGACCTCCTGCTTGTTCTTGAGAGAAAACTGTCGCCTCTTTTGTTTCTTTTCTTACTAAGTCTGATGGGTTTTTGGAGAATAGATGTTTTAGGTGGTTTTTAACTAATAAACTAGGCATAAAATAACCAAAAAATCGTAGCTTAGGCATTAAAAGAGGTAGGAAAAGTTTGGAATGCCCCTGGAAAATTTAAAAAAAAAATGTTGAAATTCGCGACTCAGGTTCCACGGATGGGTTTCACGGCTCGTGGAAACTTCCACGGTTCGTGGAACCTTGTCATGGTTCCTGGGCCTTTTTGCCTAGCTCCGAGTCTGAATTCTATGACTTGAGTTCATGACCCGTGGAACCATCCATGGTTCGTGGAACCCTATCATGGTTTCTGGGGGATTGATGACCCTCAGGTCTGAGTCCCACGAGACCATTCCACGACTCATGGATTATTCCACGGTTCATGAAAATAGGTCATGGTTTCATAGGGAAAGTTGGGTCTCAGGTCTGAGTTCCACGAGTGTAATCTATGACTCGTGGATTATTTCACGGTTCATGGTTCTGACTCATGGTCTTGACCCTAACTTATCTGGTCTCTGACTGAGTTCCACGTGTCTAGTCCACAGCTCGTTGACTGTTTCACGGCCCGTGGATCTGTCTAGTGGAATGGATGACACTTGGAATTTTATTTCTTTATGATTTCTTGAGCTGAGTCTAGGCTTAGAATTTCTGGGGTGTTATAATATCTCCCCCTTGGGATCATCCGTCCTCGAATAAAGACTAAACAAGCTGAGTTTGGAGGGAAGGAGCTGCAATCCCTACCGAGTACTAGAAGCTAATATCTGACTGTGTCTAGTTATAAGTACGTGAAAGCATGCTGAAAATACTGGAGTAGCTAGGAAAACATGATTCTGGGACTGACATGCACATGAGGAAACTGAGAGACTGGAGAGGGACTATTACCTCAAGCTAAAATTGAGTCAGAAGGAAAGAGGTGAGGATACTTGGACATCATGGCTGCTTCTGCTTTCCAAGTAGCTACCTCGACTGACTGGTTCCTCCATAAACTTTCACCAAAGCGACTTCCTTATTTCTCAACCTATGAACCTGACGGTCAAGAATCTCAACTACAACCTCCTCATAGGTGAGGCTATCCTTTACCATTACACTCTCTTGGCACAATCAATGTTGGATCACCCATACACTTCTTCTACAAGGAAATGTGAAAGACTGAATGAACCGTTGCTAGTTATGTTGGCAACTCTAACATGTAAGCCACATTACCAATCCTTCTCAATATTATGTAAGGACCTTCATATCTGGGACTGAGCTTTCCTTTCTTGACAAATCTCATCACCCCCTTCATGGGTGACACTTTCAGGAAGACCTAATCGTCGATCTCAAACTCTAAGTCCCTTCTACTCACATCTGCATAGGACTTCTGACGACTCTGAGCTATCTTTAGTCTTTCTCTGATGAGCTGAACCTTCTAATCTCTTGAGTCACACCTCCTGGTTTCTGATGTTCTACTTTAACCTGCTGACAGTTGGGACACTTAGCCACAAAATCTGTGATATCTCTCTTCATGTCATTCCACCTATAGACTTCTCATAGATCATGGTACATCTTCGTTGAACCTGGATGAATAGAATATCTAGAATTATGGAATTCTGTAAGGATCTGCTGCCTCAACTCACCCACGTCAGGTACACATAAACGACCCTGGTAGCGGAGCACACCATCTCCCCCTTGGGAGAAAACCTCCACCCTATGGTGATGAACTGCACCTTTCAACTTAAGTAATATGGGATCACTATCTTGTTTCTCTTTAACCTCCACTACTAATGAAGATTCTGACCCAATCTGGACTATCACACTACCATTTGTCGTGTCCATAAGGCATACTCCTAAACGAGCAAGCCTGTGAACATATCTGACTAGTTCCTTCTTCTCTTCCTCAATATGTGACATACTACCCATGGACAGTTTGTTGAGGGCATCAACCACTACATTGGCCTTACTCGGGTGGTAGAGCACATTCATATCATAGTCTTTGAGGAACTCAAACCATCTCCTATGATGAAGATTTAACTCTTTTTGGGTGAACACGTACTGGAGGCTTTTATGATCCGTGAACACATTAACATGAACACCATACAAGTAGTGTCTCCAAATCTTTAGGGCAAACACAACAGCTACAAGCTCGAGGTCATGAGTTGGGTAGTTCTTCTCATGGACCTTAAGCTTTCTGGAATCATAAGCTATGACCTTACCCTGCTGCATCAAAACACAACCTAGGCCGACCCTGGATGCATCGCAATAACCATGAAGCCATCTGAACCCTCTGGTAGAGTCAAAACGGGAGCTATAGTCAACCTGGTCTTCAATTTTAGGAAGCTCTTCTCACACTCATATGACCACTGAAACTTGACCTTTTTCTAAGTCAACTTGGTCAATGGGGCAGCTATGGATGAAAATCCTTCAACAAATCTCCTGTAGTAACCGGCCAAACCCAAGAAATTTCTGATGTCTATCGGAGAGGTGGGTCTGGGCCAGTCCTTCACTGCCTCAATCTTTTCAGAATCAACTCGGATACCCTCACTAGATACCACATAACCAAGGAACGCAACTGACTTCAGCCAGAATTCACACTTGCTGAACTTAGTGAATAACTGGCGGTCCTTGAGAGTTTGCAACACCACTCTCAAATGCTCTGCATGCTCTCCCTCGCTCTGAGAATATATTAGTGTATAATCGATGAAGACAATGATGAACAAGTCTATATACTGCCTGAACATTCTATTAATTAAGTCCATGAAAGCTGCAGGAGCATTCGTTAGTCCAAAAGACATAACTACAAATTTATAGTGACCATACCGAATCCTGAAGGCTGTCTTCAGAATGTCATTATCTCTGACTCTAAGCTGATGGTAGCCGGACTTGAGGTTTATCTTAGAGAAGCAACTAGCATCATGAAGCTGGTCAAATAAGTCATCAATCCTGGGGATGGGATATTTATTCTTGATTATGACTTTGTTTAACTGACGGTAGTCGATGCACATCCTGAGAGATCCATCTTTCTTACGCACGAAGAGAACTGGAGCACCCCATTGAGAGATGTTGGGTCTGATGAAGCCCTTATCTAGAAGGTCTTTCAACTGTTCTTTCAATTTCTTAAGCTCAGTTGGAGCCATTCTATAAGGAGGAATCAAAATAGGCTGGATATCTAGAAGGAGATCTATTCTGATGTCAATTTCCCTTTCGGGAGGAACTCTGGGAAGATCTTCTGGAAACTCACTCACCACTAGCACTGACTCAAGAGTTGGGGTTTCAGAGTTGGAATCCTTGACCCAAATAAGATGGTAGATATACCCTTTGAAAATCATTTTTCTGGCCTTAAGGTAAGATATGAATCGACCTACAGGCACTGAGGTACTATCCTTCCATTCTAAGGCTGGCTCATTTGGAAACTGAAACCGAACGTTCCTAGTTCTGCAATTAACTGAGTCATAATAGGAATGTAACCAATCCATGCCTAGAATAACATCGAAGTCAGTCATTTCTAACTCTACTAGATTGACTGAGGTGACTTTCTAGGAAACTGTGATAGGGCAATTTCTGTATACCCGTCTAGTTATAACTGGGTCACCAACTAGGGTAGAGACTGAGAAGGATTCTGGGAGGATTTATGGACTGACACCAAAATTCACTACTATATATGGAGTTACAAAAGAAAGTGTAACCCCTAGGTCTAACAATGCATAAGCATCTAAATGGAAGACTTGTAACGTACCCGTGACCACATCGGGAGAATCCTCCTGGTCCTGTCGATTCTGAAGGGCATACAACCTATTTTGGCACTGACAACCACCTGTACCGGATAAGGCACCATGTTGAGTAGGGATACCCGCTAAATCTTCTGTAGAACTGGCCTGATTCTACGAACGAGTATCCCTGCCCTTCTGAGAATTTACAGGGCACTCCTTCATCCTGTGTCCTGGCTTACCACACCCAAAGCAATTACCACTGCCCACCATACACTCACCCTGGTGGTTCTTACCACACTTCTTACAAATTGGATGGGTGCGCCCACTAGTAACTGTACCTTGGGATTTAGAGCCTAGAACTCTATCCCATTGGTCCTGTATGAACTTAGGCACTGGGGCACTAGAAGAAGATGGGACTGGAGCTGAAGATTTATGATAGAACCGAGAGCGATTTCCACCCTCTGACCTCTATTGAGAGTAGTTGAAGTCACCTGTTCTAGCTCTCTTACTCTCTCCTCCCCTTTCTTTGATTTTCTCCTCCTCGATCTGCTGAGCATAAGTAACCAACCAGGAAAAATCCATCTCCTTAACCAGCATAGTAGTATTGCACTCCTTGACCATATCATCGGACACACCATATACAAACTTGCTCATATGGGCCCTGGCATCAACTATTATTGTTGGATCATACTTAGACAACTGAGTAAACTTGAGTGCGTACTCCTTCACACTCATATGATTCTGCTTCAAGTTGATGAACTCTTGAACCTTGGCTTCCCTGAGCTCAAGTGGGAAGAACCTGTCCAGAAATGCAGTCTTGAAGTGGTTCCAATCCACTGGACCTGCATTAGTACAACGGGACTCCTTCCACTGCTGATACCAAGTATAAGCCACTCCCTTCAGCAGATAGGCAGCTAAATCTGCACTCTCGACTGGAGTGACACCCAGAATCTTGGCTACCTTCTGAATGTCATCAAGAAACTCTTGTGGATCCTCTTCTGATTTAGACCCATGAAATTCTGGAGGGTTCATCTAAGTGAAGTCCTGGACTCTAGCTGCAGCAGTGTTAGTCTGAGGTGGAGCTGGTGCCATAGCCTGCTGATTGACCTGAGCGTTCATGGACTGACCAAGCACTTGAAATGCAGCCCTGAATTCGACATGCGTGACTTGCTTATTCAATGGGTCTGCGGGAGCTGCTGGTGTTGGTGGCGTTAGCTTTTCTAGGAGGCATTTTCTGAAATACGAAGAGCATGAGTTAGAAGGATATTAAATAGAGTTCATACTCCATAGCACGAGCTGGAAAAGAATGAAGGGAAGATGTTCCTAATGACATCTCATAGCTTCTCCTTCATAAGTGTGGCGTGCTTCACACCCACGAAGAAGACTCTATTTGACGCGGCTTTTAGACACCCTAGGACACTTAAACCTGATGCTCTGATACCAAGTTTGTCACACCTCGAGGCTACCCCCTAGACATAACACAGTTCTTAGTGTCACAAGTGACCCCAAGCTAACCAATGGTCTGGCATATCTAGATAATTTCAGTTAAAAACATATGCTGGGCGGAAGCTAAAAATAGTTTAATATCTGAAGTGGGAAAGAGCCCAAAGTATCTGAAGATAAAAACATATATAGAGTATAGTGATGACTGAAAACAACACTAACATCCCAATAGCTGAATCTAGTCTATGTCTGAAAGTCTCTAACTGATATGAGTTGCTGGGACATGCCCCCAACTAACTCTAAAAATCTGAAACTGAAAAGTAAAGACTGAAAGGTAAAGCATGTCTATCATCCTCGAACCCTGAGGAGTCACCAATAAAGCTGCTAAGTGAGGACTGGAAGTCGATCTAAGCGCGGCCTAGATGATGAGCGCCTGAACCTACATCATAAAATGATGTAGCACAAAAGTATGCATCAGTACCTCGAATGTACTGAGCATGTGGAATATGTACTAAACTGGACAATGTAACACTGAGAAGGAAATATACATACTGAAGCATAAACTGAATTGTGAGCTGGATGTAATGACCAAGGACTAACATGAACATATAATATGCTGAGCTGCATACCTGAAATAGATACTGAGTACATGGCCAATGCAATGCAAGTCTGACTGTGGGAGATACTATTAATCGACATACCCCAAGCTGAGCTAATTATGGGGCAAACCTGTAACCCTGGATGGAAGGGTGTTCATACCTTGCCAAAGGTACGAACAAGTTTGACGTGGATCCACTAACTGATGTCCACAAGGGACAAGGGTGTCAAGCCTAATCTGACAGGTGACCCCTCTAGAACCTATGGTGGTGCCATAGTTCTGGGACTCAGGGACTGCTACTAAAGGTCTCAGCCTAAACTGGAAGGTGAGACTTCATCTCTACGTTCGCTCGGTGCTAAGTTTACTCCCAACTGAATACATGAGCACAAAAATGCAAGCTGAAATGCTGGATAGCTCAAAATACTGATAATCATCTGAGAATGCAACATACATGTACTGAAACTGATGGCATTCTAATTCTGAGGTATGATTGTCTGAATTATCTGCCTAGCAAGTATAAATCATGAATACTGATACAAACTAGGATTACTAAGTCCTGTACATATGACCATGCAAATTTTCCAAGAAACATGAAATAAATATCATTTAAACTATAGCATCTGAGTTGAAAGGAAATCCCTATGATTTAGGAACCCTAGGTATGAAAATTTCATGGAGAACTGAGGAACTGACTGAAATTTAGGGACCTAACGGGTGAAAGGAACCCACTAGTTAAATCCCACATACCTAGAGAAGTAACTATGGAGGAAATCCTTGGGTTTAGGGCTGAGCTTGAAGAAGACCTCCTGCTAGTTCTTGAGAGAAAACTGTCGCCTCTTTTGTTTCTTTTCTTTCTAAGTCTGATGGGTTTTTGGAGAATAGATGTTTTAGGTGATTTTTGACTAATAAACTAGGTTTAGAATAACCAAAACGTCATAGCTTAGGCATTAAAAAAGGTAGAAAGTCTGGAATACCCCTGGAAAATTTAAAAGAAAACTGCTGAAATTTGCGACTCAGGTTCCACGGATGGGTTTCACGGCTCGTGGAAATTTTCATGGTTCGTGGAACCCTGTCGTGGTTCCTGGGCCTTTTCGCCTAGATGCATATCTGAGTTCCACGACTTAGGTTCATGACCCATAGAACCATCCATGGTTCATGGAACCCTGTCGTGGTTCCTGAGGGATTGATTACCCTCAAGTCTGAGTCCCACGAGACCATTCCACGACTCGTGGATCATTCCACGATTCATGAAAATAGGTCGTGGTTTCATGGGAACAATTGGGTCTCAGGTCTGAGTTCCATGAGTGGAATCCACGACTCGTGGATCATTCCCCGGTTCGTGGTTCTAACTCGTGGTCTTGACCCCAACTTGGCTTGTCTCTGATTGAGTTCCATGAATTCAGTCCACGGCTCGTGGACTGCTCCACGTCCCATGGATCTGACTCGTGGAATGGCTGACACTTGGAATTTTATTTCTTTCTAGTTTCCTGAGCTGAGTCTAGGCTTGGAAGTTCTAGGGTGTTACAATAACCAAGTAAATCAGACAAGTACAAACAATTCAACCAGGTCAATACCATGATTAATAGAAGTTAACTAAACCTTGCCACAATTACCATTTCATTGGACTTCAACAACTAATTACACGATTAAAGTACGTTAATAGCCCGGACCAATCATTGATTAAAAATAGCATCAATAATATGACCCTGTCCACTCATAGAACCGTCAAACTCACTAATACCGTATACACAAATGCTATAAATCTTATAAATTTCTACTAGCCATGACCTATAGAGGACGAGCTCAGTCCATGCACTAAATAACCCAGACAACTAGTGTCTTCCACTCTTATTCCGAACCAATGTTATACCACCATTATTCCAATGTCCCCACCCTTATACTCCTTGAGTTCCACCAATTCCGTGATGATGATCTTTACCGGTTCATCTCACAATATCAAATCATGTCACAACACATACAATCACAATATGAGATAATACACCCACACTTTTACTTTTAAATGAGCCTTTTTGCGTAATCTCATTTCAGGTGATTAAATACTTGTAATATTATTAATCAAGTTAATATTTATAGCATGCATTGCACCAAGTAGACAAAGAGGCAGTTAACATGCATACATAAATCAAATTGAGTGTCAACTATAATTCAACCATCACCTACCTCAATCAAAGTCTTGAACTACTCTAACGAACTTAGGCCTTGTCCTTTCTTGCAAGCTACGGAGCCCGTAAAGGAGTTGTGGATACTGCTGTACGAACATCAGACGCTGGATATCTCACTCGCAGTACCTTCAAAAAAGAGGAAGAGAGGGAAAGGCCCCACGCGGTTAAGAAGCTGAAAGAGAAGCTACTGGGCATCCTCACTGACGCTATTTAGTTATTCGGGATCAACTAGCGGGCTGATCACTAAATAGATACAAATAGGTGCAAATTCTTACATCACCACAGAAAACTTGGTTCTTTCTTTCAGCTTGATTATGGTCTAAAAATAATAATATAATCACCATTCAACAATGACCTAACAAATACAAGGATTATAACCTAATCCCATAACATCAAGGCCAAAATCATAATCATTCCCTTATTCTAGGATTTTTCTACATTCATTCCACCTTAGTTCTACTATATTCATGTTTATAAGAATAATTTCTAGCATGCAACTATAAATTATCAATCCTTGACCAAAACCCAAAGATTACACCTTATTTTTCCTAAGTTACATCAAAAAATTAGCCTAGGTCAAGTCAAATCCTCCCCCACAATAAAAACCTAGTGATTCTAAGGATTAATCATCAAAAAAACTAGTTAAACTAGTGCATTAACTTACCTCAATGAAAACACTCAGTTAAACTAGTTAAACTAGCATCCTCCCCCATAATTCTGTTTTATGAAAAAATACATGTATATTGATCTTGACTTGAAGTTCAAGTTACCTAATGGTGACTAAATATATGAAAATAAAAGATTAACAAGGAAAAGAACTTGGAGCAAAGCAACTATACTATTGAGCATCTAATAGTATTTTAAAGTAGACATTTTGGGTGTGTTTGGTACGAAGGAAAATATTTTTCATGAAAAATATTCTATGAAAAATAAGTTGGCTTCTTACTTATTTTCTCATGTTTGGTTGGTGAGTGGAAAATATTTTCTATTGTTTGATTGATGAGTGAAAATACATTTTTCAAAAAATATTTTTTTTTAATTTTTGATTAGAGAGTAGAAAATATTTTCTAGGGGGTAGGTCAGAGATTGGGGTGTGGTGGTTGGGGAGGATGTAGGCTGGGTGGGTGGGTAGGTGGGAGACGGGTAACTAAAAAAATTACTCTTTTTAAAACAAAACTTTTTTTAAAAGAAAAATTTAAACATTAATTATTATTTTTTTGGGAGGAGGGGGGGACTGGGTGGGGTAGGGTGGGGGAGTGGGGGTGAGGGGGACCAAAATATTATTTTTTTAAAAAAATAAGTAATTTTAAGAAAAAAAAATTAAAAATTGAAATTTTGGGTGGGGTGGGGGTGAGGGGCTAGGTTGGGGGTGGGGTGAGGGGCTAGGTTGGGGGTGGGGGGCGAGAGGGGCGGAGTATCAAAAATATTATTTTTTAAAAAAAATAAGTAATTTTTTTTTAAAAAAATGAATTTTGGGTGGGGTGGAGGTGATAGGGTGGGGTACCAAAAATATTTTTTTTAAAAAAAAAATTAATTTTTTTTTGGGTGGGGTGGAGGTGGGGGAGGGGGGCGTAGGGGTGGGGTGGGGGTTGGGGTACAAAATGCTACTTTTTAAAAGAAAAATGTATTTTTTTTAAAAAAAAAATTGAGTTTGGGTGGATGGAGGTGGTAGTGGTGGTGGGGTGTGTGTGGGGGGGAGGGGGGTTAAAGTGGGTGGGTGAATGGGTGAGGTGGGATACAAAAAAAAAATACTTTTTAAAAAAAATACTTTTTTTAAAAAAGTTAATTTTATTTTTTAAAGAAAGAATTGAATAAAATTTTAAAAAAAATTGATGTGGGGTGGAAGTGGGGGTGGGGTGGGGTGAAATAGAAAAAATATTTTTTTTAAATTGTGTGAGGTAGAGATGGGGGTGGAGGTAGGGGTGGGAGTAGGAGCGTGGAGTGAGTGAGATTGGGGTGTTACGAATGTGAGGACTTGTTTTTCCTACTTTCATTAGAAAAGTCATTTTCCTTATTTTTGGAGAAAAATATTTTCCTAAAGAAAATATTTTTCAAATTTTTTGACCAACCAAAAATAAAAAAATTGAAAAACATTTTTCATAAAACATTTTCCTCCATACCAAACACACTCTTTGTAGCAAAGGAATAATATCTTTGTATAAAATAATATTTATCCATTTAGATAGAGGAGAGAAAATGAAAAAGAAATCCTTTTGTTAATTATATCTCCAAATATAAGAGGACAAAAAAGATCAAGATGAAGCAATTGTCCAGATGCAAGTACTGAACCAAAAGAATGCAGTAATGCACATCATTTGAATTGGAGACAACATTCTTCTACATTCTAAGTTCTCTCTTTTTTATCTAATGGTAGATTTCTCGAGTACTTTATGTAATATGAGATTTGTATGAAATATATCATTTTACTGCATTGTGAGCACTGGTGCACAACATTATCCTGGTCTCTTCACATCTCAAAAAGAATTAGACCAACTCTCACATGACCTCATATGCTTGGATCTAATTAATGAAAATATTTATTTACAATCAATGAAGATTGCATAATTTACCAATATGGGAAAGCAACAAAAAAATAGAAAAAAAAGAAGAATAATTTCATCTTAAAATGAAGTATTACCTAATACATCTTTACTCCTTTGATCAATACAATTATTAGTATATTACGACGTTCATGCTAAAAATATTTTCTTTTTTCTTAAATTGTGTAAAAATGGCATATTTATTATAGATTACGATCAGTTATTAAGTTTAGGATAAAAGTATAGATGTTTCTCATTTATTAATAAATTAATGTATAAGTTTATCATTAGCATAGAAGATAAAATCCAATGTTTAAATCATGGTTTGGATCATACTTACACCCTAACTGCAAGGCAAGATTTCTCATCAGCTACAACCATGGATTAACTTCTTTAGCTATCTTCAACTTTCACATTCTTCAACAAGTTTATTTTGCTTGAAAATATTGAACTAAATTAGTATGGTCAATAATTAATTGCTTGTTCAACAACTAATTATCCTATTTTAGAGAATAACTTTATTGTCATTCTAAAAAAATTATATTACTGGTGCAAAATTGCTATCAAAAGAAACTCTTTTCACATTCAACAAAGTTCTTCATGATAATTCACTAGAAGAAAGGTAAAGATTAAAGAACACATGCAACTGAAATATTTGCCGGTTGTTTTAGAAACCAATAAAGTTCATAAAAATAGAATCTTGTAACTTACTTTCCTCTCATGTATCTACAATTTTACATCAACGTTATCCACTTTTTGCAGAAAACTCTTCCTGCAAAAGTTAGCACATTATAAAATTTTGAGTTATGATTTCAAGTTAAATGCATGTCAAGAAATAAACTACTAAAAGGAGGAATTTGTAAAGTACAACATCGGAAAAAAAAATTAACAAAAGAAAATGGGGATTAACCAAGAAAAATTATCTTGTGCTCCTTGATTCTAACCAACTCTCTAGCTCCGCCTAGTTTAACATCCTTGGAGGGAAGGAGGGAAGGCAGTGGCGGAGCCAGAAATTTGACTAAGGGTGTCCAAATTTATAAAGTAATTTTTTTTTTCAATGAGTGAATGCAACGAAAAATTCAAATGGAACTACATATAAAAAGGTACATAAATGCAGCGGAATTAAACCCGCAAATTTGTGGTTAACCCATGTTTTTGATATAAAAAGGTACACAAAATGCTTTAGAGTGGAATCGAACTCGCAACGGGAGACTTAAAATGCACACTCTTCTCCACTGAGCTACAACACACGCTCGGTACAAGGGTGTTCAAATTGTTAAATATACTCATAAACAGAATATTTTACCTACGTATTCGATATAATTTTCCGGCGAAGGGTATTCGGCTGACCACCCTTGCTATAGGGTAGCTCCGCCCCTGAGGGAAGGGATAACTGAGCAAAAGAAGAAACAGAAAGAAGTACAAGTATTACCCTGGTAATATTTTAGCTTCTCTCTTTTCAAGTACATTATCCCGGATGAGGCTCCTCTCCATTTTCCCCAAGTTTTTGCTTGGATGAGAGACACATGTCATAGTTTCAAATTAATGGCTTGAATTTAATTAACTAAAGTAAAATTCTTAACCATGATTAGCATAATTAATTATTTTCATATATTTGCTTCCAAAATATTTTTACAAATCCCACAATTCTAAATTTAAATTATATCTTTTCTTAATATATTAAAAACTTTTCTTCTTGTCATGAATAAATTTATATGCGTGCATAAAATATAATACTTTTACTTCTTTTTATTTTTATAATATATATAAAAGCTTTATTTTGCTAATTGAGTATTAAAAGAGCAACAGATCCATCTTCGGGAGAGTAATAGAGAGTTTGAAGTTGAGTACTTAAATTCGTTTGCTCCTAAAACTAAAAAATATTGCCAGGTTTGTTTACTCCTAAAAACCAAACAAATATGTCAGATCACATTTTTAAATTCTTTATTTAACAAATATTATTTTGTGAAGTTCTTTAATTTGTATTATTATTAGTTGGAGTTTACTTCTACTTTTTCAGTATTTTGAATTAGAATGTGAGCATATTCTTATCAAATATTGAAGCTAAATATATTAAGCCATGGAAAAAAGTAGAATTTTTTTTAAGAAAAAAAAATTGATGCACGGTGAAAATTTACTCAAGACAAGAAAATTTTTTTTTATATATATTTAGAAAAGATATATGACTAAAATATAATTTAAATCTAAAATTGTGGGATTGTTAAAGTATTTTGAGAGTAAATATATGAAAATAATTAGTTATTCTAATCATGGTTAAGAGTTTTATTTAGTTAATTAAATTCAAGCCATTAAGTTTAAACTATGACATGTGTCTCTCATCCAAGCCAAAACTTGGGGAAAATGGAGAGAAGAGAAATGGAGAGGAGCCTCATCCACATTATCCCCATTGCACATGTTAAGTACAATACTGCAAATATTTGAGAAGCTTGAGTTAAATGTATCTTCTACGAACTCATATAACATAGTTGGTTAATTATTTTGGTAAAATTTTAATGTTTAAAGAACAAATTAAATGCATCAATTATAAATTTAAAACTCTGCATATAAAATATCATTGTCCCACTATGTTGATCCAATCTTGGCTAAATGTACACAAAATTGTGTCATTCTCATTTATGCTAAAATAGTGTACGTAATAAAAAAACAAGAAAAATTACCTCTAATTATTAACGATACTCTGATTCACGAATTATTATACATGGTGATTTGTAAGCACCTTTGTTCAGCACATAAAAATTTATGTTAATATCCTATTGGTCAACAGCGTAAAGTACCTAAGAGGTCGGTTCAAGACATTCGTGAAGTTTAATTTTCAGTTGCGTCATAATTGTTCTCTAACTGGTCAACAGCGTAAAGTACCTAATTCTTATTAATTCATCAGTTGTGAAAGAAGATACGTGAACTTAAATCGAACAAAATTCTAAAGTAGCACAACAAAGTTCTCAGCTTTCTTGTCAACTTGCCCTCATTTTCAGCATACATGTTTGATGGTCCTTGATAGTGGCTTCCGCGGACTCAATCAAGCAGGGAAATAATATCTAATTTGGTTGATGCAAATAGAAATAAAAAAATTCGAAATTTTGAGACAACAAACTCAAAACTATCAGTTATTGTATATCTGAAATCAGTAGTAAATAGAAAAAATAACATAAGAAAGCAAGAAAGACAGCAAGGAGGAAAAGCTAAGAAAAAATTAAAAAAGGTGAAAGAACAGAGAATCACCTAATTAATCCTTCACTCTTAGGATTAAATACACCTTAATTTCTAACACAAATAACCCAAAAATCATATAGTTGAGTCCATTTAATGAATTATAAAATCACAAACAGATGAAACTTACAAGTATTAACAAGCTAAAGCCCAAAAGGAAAATGACAAGAGAAAATTTTAAATAAGTTGACCGATGCATATCATCAAATACCTTGGATGCATAATTCACTTCAAAATTCAAAGTCATTATTTATACCTCCATTTTTTATAAAATCGACTAACGTTGCACTAATCGGGCAATAAGTAACATGCATGTAAAAATCTTAGCCAGAAACTATATCCATAAGAATAGGAAACTAAGATACAAATACCAAATAATGTGATTTATACTCTATAATGAAGGACCCGAAAATCCTCAAACTATATTCAATGGAGTTATCCTAAATATCAGAGAATCGAAGAGAGCAACAAAAAATCAGAAGAAAAAAACAGAGCAACCATCATAACAAAGAAAATTAGAGAACTCTTACACGTGAATTATATTACTCAGAAGTATAATCTGCAACTAAAGGAAAAAGATTTAGCAGAAGTTAAATTTCAAACTTCAAATTGTAAATGACGATAAGGAAATAAAGCAAATGCTATATACTTGTGAGGTAATGCAGAATAGAAAGAAATAAGCAAAAAGAGTAAGAAGAAAACATACTTATGAAAAAAAGAGAAGCTCCTAAAAGAAAAAAAGATTGAAGAAGAAGAAGAAGAAGAAGAAGAAAAATAGGCAAATGGATTTAGTATGAACTATGAAGGTGAAAATCAGTAAAGTGAAGAGAAGATGGAATCCAGTTATTGAAGTACACTAAATGAGAAAAAAGGTTTGGCAATGAGGCTGCTAATAAAGAAGAGTAATACACGTGCAACTCACATTACTTTTGTACAACTCTAGTATGGAGAGTTCATGCATAGGCTTGTTGGCTTATATAATAGAGTAATATAGGGATCATAAAAGGTTCTTACATTTGATAGAAACAAATACTTCTCGACAATAGTGGATTCAAGAATGACCTGAATATTTTTGCTAAGATTAAAATCAAATATTTGTGTTTTAATTCAATATTTTTTACAAATTATAAAGACTTAGTTTGACAAAGTCATAAAAATCATAAGGACCGATAATGAAACTAAATTTGTTAACTCATTATGTAAAAATCTATTCAATAACTTAGGTATGATACATCAAATAATTTGTGCATATAGCCCCAACAGAATGGTATGACTGAAAGACAACACAAACATATTTTAGAGGCGCTAAAGTTATCATGTTTCAAGGTAAAAATACTTATTAGGTTCAAAGGTCTATGTGTCAAAGCTGCAGTATCTATCATAAACGGGATGCCTACAACTCTGCTAGATAACATGTCACCTATGAAAGGTTACATAGTAGAAAACCTACTATACTACACATGAGAGTTCTAGATTGTTTATGTTATACAAAGAATTTTCAACAAATTAACAAAAGAATAAGAGAGACTATAATAATGGTGTATTCTGAAACTCAAAAAGGTTAATTACTATATATATATGATATTACTAATGAAGTTCCTTGTTAAAAAGATGTTAGTTTCGGAGAAGAGATTTTTTCATTCAAAATCATAATTGCTAACACTCTGTATCTCACTACAAACAAACTGAATGAGGCTTTACTCAATCTGCCACTTGAGGAGCATGCATAAGTTCTCTTTCAGAATGAGAGCAATATCCATCAGTCCATCATAACAATACTCCAATTAAATAATGTGTCTCTGTTGTGTCTGATGTTATAAAAAATCACAACACATACTCATCAAATTAAGTGGTTCCGCCTATAGTTAATCCAGGTGCTCAGCAAGAAGTTGGCAATCAACTGGATAAGTGTCACGATTCCAAAATACGATGGAATTGTTGAGCATATACTCTAACATATTTAGGTAGGAGAATCCTAAAATCATCAAACCCTAACATGCGGAAATCTTTTTAAGAAATTTCAAACGTAATAATATGAAAACAACTGCATAAATCTCAATATTCTTTAGATAGTTAATATACATGGACTAACAAATATTTAAGATATTACAATTTTCCCAAGATCTAATTTAAGCATGTATAAGAGCTACTAGATAAAGAACATGACAAATATAAAGGACACAACTCCCGCCAAAAGGATAGAAAACGAAAGTTATTGGTGGAGACTCTTCAATCCAAGCTCAAACTTCAGTCAACCTGTCACACATAGCATCAGTACAATCACATGTACTGGTAGATATCATCCGTCGACTGAAATTAGTTCACATAAATAACATATATAGAAATCAAGGCTAAACAGATACTACCACATCAACATACAATAAGATAATTCGGGCAATTAGTCATCTATAAGTACTCCTCACCTATCCCCGACCATCTACCTTTTTATTCCAGAAAAAGGGTATCCTCTAACCTCTACTAACTTTCTCTTGATCACGTATGGCATTGCTTGCACAACTATGCTTAATGGTAAGACATTATCCACTATCCAAGTTCACCCAGCAACTTCCACCATACCAGGTTATTCAATCTAAGTCGATACAATGTAATCGTCTACATCTAAGTCATTGAAGGTTACTACAAACATTTATAGAAATGCATCCACAAGGGAACTAAGTTATCTACCACTCTCTCATAAATATATTCAGTGCTTACAGACCCCATTCATAACTGAAATGTCACCTCATATAACTGATCACAAGGAAATACAATAAATCATATAATGATAATGAAATAATATATACAGTGATATATGCAAGAATGTTTACATACATGCTATAGGTCTTATTTTTGTCAACTAGCCATGACCTACAGGGGACCTAGGTCTCCATATATCATATCGGCGTAGTATCCACTCCATAGTGATCATACTGATAATAATTAATGCAACTAGGCTCTAGGGCTTGTATCTAATGAATGATGCATATGTGTATGTACAAATATGGTATCCAAGACACTATTCATACTTAACCTCGTTAGCTCACTTATCACTTTATCTTTATTTAGCCTATTCATATAAGCACAATAGGGAAAGCATATATAATATAACCATATCTAAAAATCAATCACAAGTTACATAATTTTACTACAAACATGCAATAAGGTGAATCTTAACTCCAATTCTACACGGTACCTTCAAGCCCTTTCCAAACTTACCCACCACACTAGTGGGTTCTACACTTCTATTTAGGTCTGACCAGTTATCTCCCTTATGAAACTATCATAGGGTTTATATTTTTGGATACATGGTCATAACTCATCTTAACTTTGTTACTCATCCGTTTCCTCCTAGCTATGGAGCCTCCACGTAAGAAATTCTTATTATTTCTTATTCAAGTCCCAAACTCAGAACATAAAAATTAAGTCAATCTACCAAGGGATCCCAAGCTATTAAAATAGGGCTTCAACTACCCCAACTAGGCATCCAAACTTATCATAGTTATTAAGAATCATTCTAAAGTTATTCTTCTTACCGGCTAGATTTCCTACAGTTCAGGCATCACCTAGTTATCAAACACAAGATTTAGGCCTCAATCATTACATATTAGGACTATCTACACGCACAACTCACCATACACATAATCATTCATAATCCAGGCTTATTAACTACATATTGGGTACTGATGCATTTCCCCATCCTACACTAGGCCCCTTCATGACCGAGATCAAACATAAGTTACTAACCAAGTTTTTGAAAATGAAACCTCCTTCATTTAATGGTACTGAGGTTGAGGATGCATTTGAGTTCATCCTTGATTGCTATAAGAGTCTACAAAAATTAGGGATTGTGCAACAGCATGGTGTTGAGTTCATCGCTTTCCAGCTGCAAGGGGATGTCAAGCAGTGATGGAGAGACTATATAGAGTGTTGGTCACCGGCTTTGCCTCTATTGAGTTGAGCTCAGTTTTATGCCCTATTTTTGGAGAAGTATGTACCTCGTACTCTTTGAGACCGCAAGAAAAATGAGTTTTTAGCCCTTCAATAAGGCAGTATGTTAGTTGCACCCTATGAGGCTAAGTTTCATGCTTTGTCTCTCTATGCTACCTAGCTATTGGGCACTGAGGAGGAGAGGATTCGATTATATGTTAAAGGTTGAACATTGATCTTTAGGTTTTGTCTGTTCACATGACTTCTGCAGGAAAAAGTTTCAATGATATTGTTAATTATCCCAAAAGCTTGAGGGAGTTAAGAAGTTAGTCAGGCTAGTCAGAAAAGTTATGCAGGTTAAGGTATTAGCTAAGAATTCCCAAAATATGGGTAACTACAACAGATCTTATTTCAGGGGTCACAGAAGCTAGTTCTCTTAGCTTGCCCCATTCAGTCAGCTTTGCAAGCCTTTTCAGGTGCTCATTCAGGGGCTATTCAATAGTCTCCAGTTGCTAAAGGCCGAGTCTTATTCTTTGACCAACAGGCCTTCTTTTGAGCGATGTTGTTATACTTGTGGTATTGTGGGGCACTTCAAGAGAGAGTATCCTCTAAGGTAGATAGAGGTACAATAACAGATCGGGGTTGTGATTAAAGCAGGTAGAGGTGGAGGTGGTAATGGTAAGGGCCGTCCACAGGGTAGATGGGTGGAAACAAAGGTTATGGTAATGCAGGGAAGGGTGGAGAACTGCCTGTTAGGTAGGTTTCCCAGCTTGATGATAGAGCTTACTGTTATGCCTTTCAAGGCAAGATTAAGGCCAAGGTTTCTTATACTGTTATTACATGTACTATTCTCATCTATGACAAGATGGCTACTATTTTGTTTGATCTGGGTTCCACTTACTCTTATGTATCTGTTGGATTTGCTTTGGATCTGGACTTGGCCTATGATGTACTCAATTCTCCTGTATATGTTTCTAATCTGATTGGAGATTCTGTGGTAGTGACCCATGTATATCGTGCATGTTCTATTTTGTTTATAGGTCTTCAGACTTGGGTAGACTTGATCATTATGGACATGCTTGATTTTGACATTATTCTGGGTATGACTTGATTGTCTCCATATCATGCCATTTTGAATTATAATACTAAGACGTTGACTCTAAAAATGTCGAGTATGGATAAACTAGAGTGGAAGGGTATGTATAAGTCTAAGCCGATAAGAATCATATCTTTTGTTCAGGCTAGAAAGCTAGTGGAAAAGGGGTGTTCGGCCTTCTTGGATCATCTTTGGAATATTAGTGCATAGTCTCCTTCTATTGAGTCGGTTCCTGTGGTTTCTATGTTTTAGGAGTTATTTCCTACGAATTTGCCTAGTATGCCTCCGGACAGGGATATTGATTTTCATATCAATTTGGAGTCGGGCACTCGCCCAATTTCTATTCCTTCTTATTGAATGGCTCCGACGGAGTTGAGGGAACTCAAAACCCAGTTATAGGAACTGCTTGATAAGAGATTTATTCATCCTAGTGCTTCACCTTGGGGCACTCCAGTTTTGTTCATTAAGAAGAAAGATGGTAGCATAAGGATATTCATTGATTACAAACAATTGAACAAGGTTACCATCAAGAATAAGTATCCCTTGCCCCCATAGATGATCTCTTTGACCAGTTACATGGTGCTTTGGTATTCTCCAAGACTAACTTAGGGTTGAGTTACCATCAGCTAAAAATTTGGCCTAAGGATATACCTAAGACAACTTTTAGGACTCGATATTGGCATTACGAGTTCCTAGTGATATCTTTTGGGTTGACCAATGCACCGACAACCTTCATGAGATTGATGAACGGTATTTTCAAATCCTTCTTAGATTATTTTGTTATAGTTTTTATTGATGACATTCTGGTTTACTCTAAGAATAAGGAGGAACATGCAGGTCTTCTTCGCATTATCTTAGGAATTTTGAAAGAGAAGTAGTTGTATGCAATGTTCTCAAAATGCGAGTTTTGGTTGTCCTTGGTGTCCTTCTTAGGGCATGTAGTCTCGAAAAAGAGGGTGATGGTAGATCCCCAGAAGGTTGAGGTGGTTAAGAGTTGGGTTCGACCTAGCTCTGTGATCGAGGTTAGGAGCTTTCTAGGTCTTGCTATTTACTATCACAGGTTTGTCAAGAATTTTACTTCTATTGATACCCACTTGACAAGGTTGACTCAGAAGGAGGTGCCATTTGTTTGGTCATATAAGTGTGAGGAGAGCTTCCAAAATCTCAAGTCACTTTTGACTACAGCTCCTATTCTTTCATTGTCGGTTAAAGGTAAGGATTTTATTGTATTTTGTGATGCTTCACATTTAGGTTGGGTGCTGTGTTGATGCAGAATAGGAATGTCATTGCTTATGCTTCGGTAACTAAAGCCCCATTAAATGAACTACCTGACTTATGACTTGGAGTTGGCAGCGGTGGTATTTGCATTTAATATTTGGAGACAATATCTTTATGGTGTCAAGTGTGAGATATTCACAGACCATCATAGCCTGCAACATGTGTTCATGCAAGGTGATTTGAACTTGAGAAAGAGGAGATGGATAGAGTTGTTGAAAGACTATGATATGACCATCCAGTATTATCCGGGTAAGGCTAATATGGTGGCAGATGCATTGAGCCAGAAAGCAGCAAGTATGGGAAGGTTTTCCTGTTTGAAGGTGTCAAGAAAACCCTTGGCTAGGGAGTTTCAAACTCTAGCATCTAATTTCATACAGTTTGGTGTTTCAGACGGACCCGTTGAAAGCCGGCAGTTATTGATGACTCAAAAAGAAAGGGGTGGAGTGTTGGCTAGTATTGAGGTGAAGTCAACATTCCTCGATTAGATTAAGGCCAGGCAATTTGAGAATGTGGAATTGAATAAACTCCAAAACAAGGTGGTGTATGGTGAGGCTTCAGATGCCACACTTGAAGGTGTCAAGTAAACCCTTGGCTAGGGAGTTTCAAACTCTAGTATCTAATTTCATGCAGTTTGGTATTTCAGACGGACCCGTTAAAAGCCAGCAGTTATTGATGGCTCAAAAAGAAAGGGGTGGAGTATTGGCTAGTATTGAGGTGAAGTCAATATTCTTCGATGAGATTAAGGCCAAGCAGTTTGAGAATGTGGAATTGAATAAACTCCAGAACAAGGTGGTGTATGGTGAGGCTTCAGATGCCACACTTGATGCGTGTGGAATATTGTGGTTTAGAGGGTGAGTATATGTTCCTCGAGTTGGTGATTTGATTCAGAATGTGCTAGCTGAAGCGCATGGTTCGCGATATTCTATTCATCCATGTGTAACCAAAATGTATCGTGACTTGAGGCAGCTTTATTGGTGGCCTGGGATGAAGAAGGATATAGTGGAGTATGTATCCAAATGTCACAATTGTTAGTAGGTAAAGTACAAGCATCAAAGGCCTGCGGGTTTACTCCAAAGGATACTCATTCTTGAGTGGAAGTGGGAGAGGATCGCTATGGATTTCGTGGTAGGTCTTCCTAAGACCTTGGGGAAGCATGACTTGATTTGTGTTATAGTGGATAGACTGACTAAATCTACCCATTTTATTCTGATTAGAGTGGACTATAGCTCTAAACAATTAGCCAAGATCTACATCAGGGAGATAGTAAGGCTACATGGGGTGCAACTTTCCATCATTTCAGATAGAACTACGTAATTCACTTCTAAATTTTGGGGAAGTTTGCAAGAAAAGTTGGGCACCCAACTCACTTTTAGCACAGCCTTTAATCCTCAAATGGATGGACAATTGAAGAGGATGATTCAGGTGCTTGAGTACATGTTGAGGGCATGTGTGATCGACTTTGGTGGCCATTGGGACCAGTTCTTGCCATTGTGTGAGTTCTCATACAATAATTGTCATAACTCTAGCATTGATATGGCTCCATTCGTGGCACTCTATGGGAGAGAGTGTAGAACACCCATAGGATGGTTTGAGGTTGGTGATGTGAAACCTTAGGATACTGATTTAGTGTAGGAAGCTCAAGAAAAAGTGAGATTTATCCAAACCAATTTGTTGGCAGCCAAAGTAGGTAAAATGAGTATTCACACCATAAGGTGAGGGACATGTCGTTCATGGTTGGTGAACAAGTTTTGTTGAAAGTGTCACCTATGAAGGGAGTCATGAGGTTTGGCAAGAAGTTCAAGCTTAGACCTCGGTATATTAGTCCATTCAAGGTTCTTGGCGATGTGAGATCGATAGTGTATATGTTAGCATTACCGCCAAGCTTGTTAGGGGTCCATCCAATGTTCTATGTATCCATGCTTAAGAGATACCATAGGGATGGGAATTACATTATCAAGTGGGATTCAGTTAAGTTAGATAAAGATCTTACTTATAAGGAGGAGCCGATTGTCGTTCTTAATTGGGATGTCCAGAAGTTGAGGACAAGGAGATTCGATCGGTAAAGGTCTAGTGGAAGCATCATTTGGTTGAACAAGCCACTTGGGAAATTGATAAGGACACGCGAAACAAGTACCCTCACTTGTTTGAGGATTCAGGTACTCTTTTATTTTCTTAACTTGACTCATTTTTCTTGTTTGATTGTTCAGAAATGAACAATTGGTAAATTAGTATATGTTATAACGATCCTTTTCATTGTTACGGGCGAGCCAATCATGCAAAAATCTGGGTTAGAATTTTCCCAAAATTAGAAGTTAAAAATTTTAGGCTAGGCTAGTCTTGGATAAAATCCGAGCGAGATATGGTGTAGGGAAATTCAGGAATGAATTGGGTAAATGTAATAAAGAGTAGCTTGACTTTATGTTAGCTAAAACAATAAGGAATCCGTAGAACTTTTGAGAAGTAAATTCGGGTAAGTAGAACTCCCAATTTTGAACTTGATATGCAAGGGTTAGTCTGGAATGTCATGGTTTGAGGGTGCATTGCAAAAAGACAAAATTGGGAGAAATTTTGAGTTTCTGCCACGCCACACCCACTATAGCAGGTGGCAGGCTGCTACGAGGTTGTCACTATAGTAGAGAAATTCCCTCTATAGTGGGAGTTCAAAGATGGTTAATCCCGCCATAGCGAGATCGGGCTGCTATAGTGGGGTAAATCGTTGTTTATGAAGAAAACTCCCCAAAAATGATTCATTATTTCTAAATACCTCTTGGGAGGGCTTAGGCAATTTGGGGCAATTTTTACCTATTTTCCACCAGATTTCTTCGTAAAGGTAAGTTATTTATCCCCATTAACTAGCTTTTTGAGTCCTTGACCTTGAAATCACTAGTTTACGGGTCTTGGAGAGGGTTTAACTTGACCTACCTGTATATTCTGGTGCAAGAGGGGTAATTTGCGTGTAAAACCTTTGCGTTTTAGTTAAAGATTAATTATCTGCTCTTGCATGAGTATAATTTACTAATGTAACCATGAAATTGATAGTTTTAAGATGAAATCATTGCGGGAAAGCCCTGGAATGGGTGGGAGGATCATGAAATTGGCCTTGGAGTTCGGGATTAGGTTGTAATCCTTGATATTATAGGTCATTTGGTTGATTTTGCATTTACATTCCTATTTTTAGACCATAGTCAAATCAAGGTTACAAGAAAAGGGAAAGGTCAGGTTCAATAAAGTATTTTAGGCTTGGATTGAGGTAGGTGATGGTTCAAATGTAGTTAAAATCCAATTTGTGTTATGTATACATGATAAATATTCCTTAGTATTGCTTGTACAATGCATGTTCAAGAAAAGTGAATGACTATTTGATATCCTAAGAGTTAATCACATGTAATGATTGTTTAATTGAAAGCTTGTTGTTTACCAGTATTTGGACATCTCCACGAGATTGGTTGATATAAGGTTCACACACACTTGATGTCTGGGATTTTGTACATGGACAAGAGCTCGTCCTCTGCAGGTCATGGCTAGTGGCGACCATAAGACCCTTAGCATGTATGTATAGGTACTTGATGAGTCTTACGATTCCTTGAGTGAATCGAGGATTATGTGTTTTCTTGATTATGTTGGTTCCTTGGGTGAATCGGGCTTAACTGTTTACTTGGTATATATATTGGTTCCTTGAGTTGAACCAGGCATAACTATTTACTTGATATACATGTTGGTTCCTTGAGTGAATTGGCCTTAACTATTTACTTGATATATATGTTGGTTTCTTGAGTGAACCAGGTTTAACTGCTTACTTGATATACATGTTGGTTCCTTGAGTTGAACTGCGCTTAACTATTTACTTGGTGTACATGTTGATTCCTTGAGCTGACTAGGTTGATGTGCTTAATTGTTAAAGTGGTTTCTTTATGTAAATTGGGATGCATGTTAACTTCCATAGTAGTTGTCTTAGGGATCCTTGGGTGGTCCGGGTTACTTGCAAGATGTGAAACAATTCAGTGTTGTCTATTACTTGTGTAGTTGGGACATGATTTATATGATTGTTGAGTCAGGATTGTTAACTTGGAGTCTTGTTGGTGGTCATAGTCTGACTTGACTTGTTATTCTTGTTGACGCATATTGACTGCACTTTATGTTGTACTTGTTACAAGGTTAAGTGTTATAAACTTAGAGTAGAGTTGCATGATAGGGTATCATGGTTGTCTTGTTGTACTATGTTATGGGTATATGTTCATATTTCTCATTTTGAGGTTGGCCGATGACCCTACCAATACACCATTATTTCTTGTGTACTAATACTGCACGTGATCTTCTTTTGTTGAGTACAGAGCACTTTTCGGTGACTGCTTCGAGACCTCAGCTGTGATTCAGACAATATTCGAACTCAAGGGTGAGTTGCATCTTTCGAGATACCATGACTTCTTAACTTGTTTTCTAGTCCATTATTTCGGACTTCGATGTTATTTACATTTTGGGGTTGCATCTCGTTCTTTCAGATAGTTATTAGAGTTTTGGTACGATGACTTTCAGGTTCTAGGGATGATTCATTTCCGCAAACTTATTCTTATTCTCGTTTAAGTTATTAATTATTGGCTTATTTAATGAGAATTGATTTAGTTATCTATTTTCGGATAAGTGTTGACTAGTTAGTTGATTCTCCCATCAGGGGTTTAGTGTGGGTGACACTCACAACGGGCTTAGATCGTGACAAATACCTTCTTGAACATCTATCATATCAACAACTCTCTCTTCAGCAACCACAGTCTGGTCAACAACATTGGCATCCTCGTTCGCTGTTGTCATACGTGAGACAAATACCACTTATGTTGCTCTTTGGATCAATCGTATTGCTTGGAAGATGCCCCTTCTAAGGTGGATTTTGCTCTTTCAGTATGTATCCCATCTACAATTCAAGCTTTTAGATAGAGGCAGTATAAGAGCTTACTATTTTAGATATGTTACGAATTGAAGCATTTTTCCTTTCTTGATTTTGCAAAACTTTTTGAAATATACCTTCTAGCTTGGAATTTTTTTGCTTATAAGAAGGACCATCTTTCCACTATTGCAAGCTAGATTTTTGCCCTCGTGGAGGGACATACGGATTAACACTCCTATTTCTGAAGTTGTTGTTATTGTTCTGGTTACCTTATTCTGATTACCTTGGTTCTGATATCCGGACCTTTGGTTACCTTGACCTTGCTCTTGTGATCTCCATTGGTTTTGGTAGGTCTGACCTTGGTCATTTTGACGTTGATAGCCTCCTTGAGAGTTGTTCACATTATTAATCTTCCTCAAACTGCATCGGAGGAGCTTCTGGATACTACAACATCTATTGTGCATAGTTCACTTGCGACACAACCTACACTACTTCGAATGCTTTTACCTTTTTCAGATTACTTTCATAAAACCTCTTGGTCAACAGATCAATATTAGTGGCCATACTAGAGATCAGTTGAACCCGCTCTTGGTTCTCCTTAATTATTGTAGTGAGTGTGGGATTACTGATGAGAGGCTAAAAGTAAGCTTTTATACGATCACTCGCCTCTCATTTGCTCTCTTTTTAGTGTCGTCTTGAGCGTAAATATTATGAATTACACTTATGTTTTGTGTTTTGTTTATGTAGGAGTATCTTGAGGTATTTGGAGCTTAAACAAGAGGAAAAAGAGCACCAATAAATCAAAAGGAACCAAGGAAGAAGCGATGCTGCAAAGCGATGCAAAACGAGAAAAACTTGAATATCTTGTTGTGCCTTGCGCCACTGAACCAAAAAAGGTTGTGGCGCGGATTTTGGCAGCATTCTAAAAATTTTGTTGTTCCTTGCGCCACTGCTCCTCTTTTGGGCAGTGTCGCGAGTGGGTACTTCTCCTAACCCTATTGGGATTGGTTTCCTTCTCCCTAAGGGTTCCTAAACTCTATAATTACTCCCCTACCACGTTTTCTATGGAGGGGTCTGATTTTGGAGAAGGCAAAACCTACGGTAAAGCTCAAGAACAAGGTCTAGTTTTATTTCTTTATTTTATTTTTGATTCTTTTCTTGTAAACTCATGAAATCTCTTCTTTCAAAAAGATTCATGAGTAGCTAAACCTTTAGTATCTAGGGTTGTGGTTAAAGACATGAAGGTTGATGTTTAATTATCGTATTGTTTAGTTCGGATTTCCATTATTGAGTTATTTATCTTCCTTTGCTCTTAATTATTTGTTAACTTGATCACCTAGCAAATACTATCTATGGTGCATAAATTAGACTAGGAATAGGGTATTTATGTACGCAATAAATGAAGGTAGGGCTTGATTGTGAACTCTATAGGGAAGGGGGAATGATTCGCTAACATGGATAGGAATATACCCGTTAGTCTTGCCCAATTGATACGAAAGAAAAATCATATGCCCTTCACTATCGACCGATGATCATAGGAATATAGGCTTTAGGAATAGTCGAGGAGACCTAGAGTTTTTGGCAAAATACTCAACATGGTTAAAATCAACTCACACCTAGTAACTCAGGAAATAAACTAAATGTATGGTTTGAAAAATCAACTGGATTGTCGAAATACCATGACCCTGGATCTTTTCTCAAATCTGAATTACAACCTCAAATCAAAGCTTGTCTATAATTTGTTATTTGTTTACTTTCAAAATACACAAATCACTCTTTATTTTTGGTTACCTACTGAATAACTCGTATAAGGATTCAAACTAGAAATCAATTCATCAAATTCCTTGGTTACGATATCTGGACTCACATCCTATATTACTTGTACGGCCGCATACACTTGCGTGTGTGAAAGGATGCAACAATTACTGTAGGAGATACAACCACTATTATCCAATGAGTGTCATGCTTGGTTGTGTCTGGTGACCCAATCCATCATATCACAAACACGAGCATTATACTTGTCCATGAAATAACCCTTAGCTACATTATTGGCCACGGATTGATTCAAGGCATTGAACCCCATGTAAAACCTTTCCAGAAGAAATGTTCTAGAAAACCATGATTCAGAGACGTTTGGATATATGCTTGAACTGCTCCAAAGGTTAAAATAGTTGTTGATGCCTCCCACGCACACACGCAAATACACGTGGTTGCAAGTAATACAGTGATTGTGAGTACAATTGGGTTTATCAATCCCTCGTGGACTTACTTGCTAACAAGTTAGTGATAAACTATTATGGTTGTGAGAACAAGTATTATCCAATTGAAGAGTTGGTTGTTTGGTTGAGCTATTTTTTCTACTAACAATAAAAGTAAACGTGAGTAAGAGTTTTAGGAGTTGTTCACAAAAGTATTAAGATCTAGGGTTTGACACTTGCATAATTCCATATATATTATATATATATATATATATATATATATATATATATATATGATATAATATATAATATTATATATATGTATATATATATATATATAATATATTATATGTATATATATATATATATATATGTATATATATATATTTATTAAGCTTGATGAAGATATTAACTGAATTATTGAATCATAGGGTTGATATTATGGTCATGGTCTCTCGATTCTCTTAACGTCTACCCGAATTGGACTTCTAATTACATTCTTATATGGGGATTGTCGAACTAATTCAAATGTATTTATTTCTCTTCCTGTATGTGATCCAAGTAGAAAAACTAGATACGTCTCCTTCCTAGCCGTAAATCCATCCATAGATGCATCCTACTCCTCTTAATTCACATTTTATTTCTAGTCTCTCTTGAGTTTCTCTGGAAATGAACTATTTATCATATTGGTTGTGAAGCAATAGAAGAATAGTAAGCACAAGATTAAGAGAACAAAACGTAATGATAGATTCTGAAATAATAATCTATATATAAACTATGACTTTCATACTATTACCACAAACCTATACAAAGGGATTTTACCCACTCATAATTTGATTACAAAGAAAAAACTAAAGTGTGAATGATAAATAATGCTAAGTAAAGAGTGTAAGAAGTAACCCTTTGAGAGTTGAGACTTGAAACTAGATTTGTGCTCCTAAAATCCTCATCCTCCTATAAAAATGACCTAAGGAGGATATTTTTAGCATTTAAAAACACCTGAGAGACCCCTCTAAGTCAGATTGAGAAAAGGGGAATTTTTTCCATGCTTCCACTGGCTTGCGGCGAGAGGCAGCTTTTCTAGTTCGAGGGCTCGCGCCTCGAGCTCCTGTTGCTCGTGCTGAAAATCTTCTTTGAAGGATGTAAACTTCAGAGCGGGTGTAGTTTTTACCCTCTCTTCTCTTTGAAACTCGCTCCACAAACTTCTGGCTTCCCCTTGGACTTTTCTTCACAAATGTTCGGCCATTTATACTCCATATTAGTCCCATTTTGGCTCCTTTCACCTAAATTGCAAAAAATACCTTACATAAGTGGTAAAATAGAGAATTAGGCATAAAAACTAGTATTAAGCTACATTATCTTCAAAACGAAACATAAATGAGGGCAAAAGTAGCGAAAAAAAGTGTATATTTTTCCCACATCCGTTGCTCCCTAGGAATTTGTTTGAAGATAAAGATCTTGTCTCTCAACTCATCCTTATTGCTCGAAGAGAACCATTTTTCAAGAATACACTCACCAACTCCATCCACGTGGTGATGGAGTTTGGTGGTAAGATGTGGATCTAGGTTCTTGCTTCACTGGTGAGGTAATACTTGAATACCCTCAGTCAGATGGCATCATCAGGAACATTAGAGTGCTTTGTATCACACACACCACTTTGAAATTTTTCAAGTGCTAATAGGGGTCATCATCCGTAGAATTTTGAAACTACCTCTCAGCCTTGAGCATGGTGTAAATGCTAGCATCCACCTCGAAAGAGGTCCATACACACGGGGTGGCATAATAGCATTCACATAATCAATTTTCTAATCCATATCAGCAAACATGTTAACCTCCTCGGTTGGATTAACTTGTTGCACAACTACTTGAGCAGTAGTTGCTGCTGCTTCGGCTGCCACCTAGGCGACAAGTTCTTGTAGAGGTGCTTGTTGTGCCATGATAAAGTGATTCACAACCAAAAATAAGTAAATGTGTGATAGAATATAAAAGACCTAATCACAGTAAATATTAATAAGTAATTTCTTATCGCGTTCCCCAGCAACAGTGTCAAAATTTGATATGCTCAAAATTATATCTTAAGATGATGTAATGCAATCGTATGAAAATATAATAAACCAAAATAAGGTTTGAGTCAAATCCTATAGGTAATAGGGAGAAATGCTACAAATTGAACAAATACTTGATTGACAATCTGATTTATATTTTGTAAGAGTTGAATTTTTTTTATTTTAACTAAAGACTAAAGATTGATGTAATAACTTTGACATGTAAAATGCATGAGTAAAGCACAAGGTTGTGTCCCCATAATGAAATGCACTATTTTTTTATTTTCATACAATTATAAATAATTAAATTTCTAGATATACACTCAGTCCCTAAATCATCAATCAATCTTTTTTAAAATTTGAACGATTTATCTCGATATGATATTTTCATAATTATATGAGTTATTTAGGTAAGAACGAATGATTATTCCATGTAAATTCAACTTATTCCTAAGTGAATTTAATAAACAAGGGTTAGCACCTTGAGTTCATGCAAACTTCTTCTACCAAACCTTAATCCGCTTTTTCAAGAAAAACTAAGATATGGTGGAGTAGGTTAATATTTTCAACCATTTACCAATCAAGAAAAACAAGAAGAAGATTGATATCTTAATTCCTGAATCGTGCAACATACAAAAATCTATGAAAGTTACACCCTCATTGAGTTCACAACCTCAGTAGAGGATTTGGCTAATCATGATGGAACAAAAACAACAACACTAATTGAATGAATTCGTAAATCTCACTTTGAATATAAACGATGAAAGAGATAGTGTTATTCTACGTTCTTCACAAGACTTGAAACTTGAGAGAGACATAATTGAACTAAACTATAAAACTGAAAAACTAAGAAATTTTGGCAACTCCTTATTACAATAAATCTATCAAGATTATTTATAATGACCCACAAATTCAGAATCCTATCAACTTCAAATTATTTGTTGACATCATGTACGACCCAATCCATGGACCGTACATTGGTCCACGTCTATGAATCGCCTTTATTTATGTCATCGATCTTGATATAGGTTTTGATCTAGCCTTGTGGATTGAACTACGGATCATATATTGATCCACTATCTATAAATTCAGCCGTAAGTTCTCCTGTCAGTTTGATCTACTTCACATGTACAGGTCGTGAATGTGACATACAATTGTACTTTTCTTTGTAGGTTGACCAATCTGCAGGATACTCTTTTAGCACCTTCTCTGATTCTTTCCACAAGTGTATCTATGATGTGTGAGTCCATCTATGATTGTGGATACCTTGTTTTCTGGTAGTTTCCTTTTTTCCCTCCTTTTTTTCATTCTAACTTTCAAAACCTACAAAACAGCATTCTAACATTAAACCATGCACAAGAACATATAAAACTTCAAGTAAAATCCATCGGATGTGCCCCGGTTTCAAGGCACATCACTTTGCACCTGCAGAAGAAACTTTGAAGGTGCTAGCTCGTCCATCTTCGTACCTTTGGCCCACCTTCCACGGGTATGGACCAAATACCTCTGGTGAACTGCACCTGAAACACCAGCAATGCCCAAAGTAGCTCAAACCATACAATCAACCCCCATAACTCACCCAAACCCCTCGAGACATGAACCAATTATGCAAATCAATCCTAAAATACGCTACAGACTCATTAGAGTGCCCAAAACACCACTTAGATGTCATCTTGACCAAATATTGATCGTTGTCAACCCTACTCCTTAACTGAACTATAAATAACCTCAATAGTTTGAATCACTCCCAAGCCCTCAAAACTCGTCTAAATCATCCAAGTAAGTGAAAGATCACCTTCCGGACTCAATGAAACTATCAGAACTCAATCCCAAACTCAATTACCCATTATGTTGACTTTGGTCAAATTTTCAATTATCAAATTCCTAAAATTTAATATTCTTCTTCGGTACACATCTGATTACCTCGAAAACCATTCCATCCATACCCGCAAGTCATAAATCACATAATACAAACATGCGAGTCTTTAGGTGAAAAGATATAAAATACTTAAAATGACTATACTAGTCATTACACTAAACAATCTATCAATGTTTTAGGGTTGTCGAGAATCTATCAATGACTATAGTAGTTTACGTCTAATGTAAATCTACTTACTAATTAGCTCTTTTGGCTATAGTATTCATGTCTTTCGGCTTAGTACTAGGTTTGTTGAGTTAAGGTTTATTCCCTCCTGCTTTTCTTGTAATTTCTTTTAGTTTTCAATAAATAATGTAGGGGTCTATGCCAAAACCACCAACACCACAAGATATGAATGTCTAGGTGACTGGTTTATGAAAAAAAAGGGTAAGAAACATAAATGAATATATGATCTTGAGGGAATTTTAGTAGCTCAGTGGGTTGGCTATACCTAAACTTTCACCTTGTTAGTGAAGGTTCGATTTCCTACCTTGTAATTCCCTCTCCGATTTCCCCTTCTCTTACCTCCACTTTTTAAAATAAGTTAATAAATAAAAGAATACATGATCTGTGTTATTTATGTTTATGTTTTTTTCAACGACTAAAACTCTAAATTGTATAAAAATATTTGTCGGTGCACAAACCTGTAATATTACTACACAAAACTTATACAACAATAATATATTCAGTGTAATCTCATAAATGAGGTATAGGAAAGGTGATGTGCACAAAACTTATACTGGCACTAAAATATTGAGCTTATAGTACTGATAATTATATTATACTTTTATTGCATAGAACTTACAGTCATGCAACTAATTACCAAGCATAAATCAGAATAACTAGTTTTCATAAATATATTTTTTGTATAACTAATGTAGTTTTTAGGTAGAGACCATAAATAAAGGTCTACAAAAGCAAATAAAATACTATATATTCATTATAAGAAAATCCTTGCCTACATGGCCATGTAACATATTAAACTTTGAGATTCCAAGAAAAGGAAAACATAATGGCTGGAGTTCAGGGATCCATATGGGCAGTCATTTTTCTTACGATCGGTTTCTCCTGAAGCCATAATGGTAGTAATAAGCTGGCAGATGGTGGTCATCATCACTATCTGCACAATAATGATAATAGAAATTTCGATAAGAATTTCAAGATTTAAATATATCATTTAACACAAGGGTGTTCAATGGATTTATCATTGTACCAATATCTTGGGAGAGCTCATGAGAAAGCATTAGTGGATAATGAGCCTGCTCAGGGGACGGTGGTGGTGGCTCATTGCTAACAGGAATGGGCTCCATTGGAACAGAGGAAATTGCAACGGCCGCTTGTTGGCTTGTGGAAGCGCCTATACCTGCTGGCTGAGGAGGATAGTTATGCCATGGATATTGCTGCTGATAAAAGTATGGCATCCCTCCATTTCTAGTTGACATTATACTCAAATTAGTAATATGTCTAGAGATAAATAAAACTACAACATATTACATATATAGAAAACCTTACTCATTTCCAGTATTATCATTCATAATAGTAGTAGAAAACCTTGTGAAGCTATGCATTGGAAGCCCATTTGCCACAAACATTCGTGATGAATTTATTGCCTTCTATATATTTGCACATCGCGTTACAAAATTAATGTTATATATAGTTATATGTTCAAAGTTAAAATCCGTATATTTAAAGAAGGGTTACATGTTGATATGCTTTAGATAGTCTAATAATTGTGTACATAAATTAAACTCAAAAGTATATTACTCACCTCATATCTATAGCTTGATTATACACTTCAATAAAGTGTGGAAGAGTGTGTACCACGTCTGGAGTGGAAAATGATGTCTAATAATATTAAAAAATTTAAATTATTTTAGACAACTGTGTTGATCATATATATATATATGTGTGTGTAGAATTTTGTGAAATAGTAATATTAATTACCTGTTCTACATGATCTTTATTTTCACGACCTGCAAATAGCATCCAGTTTCCATTTTCTATTTTTCTGCAGTTGGGACACTTCATTTCTCCCTTACTGTTAAATTCAGAGCCAATACAATCTGTATAATAAAAGAATATTAATAAAAATTATTAATAAATAAAATGAATGGGTATTTACATCAGAGGTTCAGAACCAACATCATATCATGTTTGATAAAGAAAGAAATGCATGTTATATAATAATAAAAATCACTATCATATTTGAATAATGAAGAAATTAATCATAGTAAGTTATATACAGCATCAATATTTTTTTTTTCCTTATTAGTTTACGAAATGGATATCTACGAGCAAGCCTCCCTGAACGGTTGTTTTGCGGATGTTGGAGCAGCTCCTCTATGTTGTGCTTGATGGAATATACCAAGCTAAATCTTCTTTTTAGAACCACAACTCAGTGAAGTAGGCGACAACTGCTATTAGGGTCTGTCTTAAGGAGTTGGGTTGACCCAGAAGTACAGAAAGAAGGAATGGAACCACTGGAGAGTCGTCTTTGCCCAAGTGTGAACTGCAGACGACTGACTTTGGAAGCGGCTTGACTGGAATCAGAGGAATTCATGGACAGCTACTGACATCCATGTACTGAGTCGTCAAATGAGCCACGTTAAGAAAGCCTTCCTTCTTCGAACCTTTTGGTATGTATTGCCCCCTAACTATAGATCAGATCCACCAGACAAGAAACTCAATTCCGCACTGCTGTTGAGTCGTTGGACTTATCCACCAAGGGATTCGTGGAATGAAAACCGGCTCCTTCCTCTACTCCTATTTCGGCTCTTATACATGCTGTTGTCACCTTTCAAACCCCCAAAACCCGTCCTCAGTTTGGATTACAGGCTGCAACTCGCCTGCATGAAGAGTTAGAGAGGTTGGCGAACTACTACGATCTATAGATTTCCCATCTATATCCAATCAGTTAGCTGTTTTTTTTGTTCTTTCGTCATTTCCAGTAACCGCCGGTGCGTAGCGAACGGTTCATCTAGCCATTTTTCGCCTCAACTCCTAAATAGGAACAGGTAACTAGTAAGTAAAGCTATGGACTGGGTTCTCACTCTAAGCCAGTACCAGTAATTTGAAAAAACGGATTCTAGTTGTAAGATATCTAATGAAACCATCGCTGGAATTGAGATCTTATTCAAAGAGAAAGATCTCAAATATCTGGAGTTTCTTTTTGTATATTATATGGATGATCCGTGGACTCGTAATATAAAAAAATAAAATATATTATCTATTATGTGCTATAGATAAAAGTGACAAATTGTATAAAAATTCTTACACTTATGGTGTAATCCATAGGTCTTCGCTATCCATTGGCTAGACTAATTAATTCAAATTTTTGCTGTGTTAGACCCATTAAAAGGAGAAATTGCTACCCACCATGAGTTTCTCTATTCTCAGAGTTCTTGAATCCCATATATGTAATTTGATTAAGGAAGATAGGATTCTATACATCTCACACACTGCTTGATAATTATCATATATTTTATATTGCATATTTCAGAATAGTTTATTATTTAACATCCAGATCTCATTGTTAATGGTTGAGGTCATTCCTTAAACTACTTGGGGTGATTTTTCTATATATGTTTGTTTAATTTTTTACTTTTATAATTTTCATATATGGATTCTCTCTATATATATAACTTTAAATCAAGAGGTTGTGATCTGAACTCCGATTAAAAATAAATGTCAAGAATGTTTGATTTCATGTTCATAAAAATGTCCCATAAATTATCGCATTTTCATGCTCTACTGATACCATATTCGAAACAAAACTCCTACTTACAAATTATATAATGTTTCTTTATGTTGGCAAATTGTCCTTAAATTTTATTTTTTCAAGATTTTGTATATTTTTTTCCTTTTTTCAAAATTTATTTGGATGAGGTGGTGAGAGGTGCGCCTAACATCGAGAAGCTTTTCGTAGGAGGAGATTTCAGTGGGCACATTGGTTCATCACCGAGGGGTTATGATGATGTGCATGGAGGCTTTGGTTTCGAGGAGAGGAACGAAGAAGGGGCGTCACTTTTGGATTTTGTTAGAGCCTTTGGGTTGATGATAGTGAATTCGAGCTTCCCCAAGAAGGAGGAACACTTGGTTTGATGAAATTCATGTGCATGCAGAGTTTTTCATTAATGGAAGAATTGTAGATCTAGCCCTAACTCAGAAGAAGAGAGAGTCGGTTTGAACAGAGGAGAGAAAATGAATTGTGTAAATTTTGTCTTTAGTAATCAAACATCTAGTCACCTATTTATACAGGAAGATCATTCTAACTAACTCAGCTTAGCCAGCTTAGCTGTACACAATTACAACTAACTACACTGCACTAACTACAATTAACTAACTGCTCTAACAATATTTAGTTATCTAACTAACTTATGTCATGTCATCAATCCGAGTGTTGCTTCCATGTCATCAATCTGTGTATCAACACTTCTCATTCTCAACACTCTCCTTCAAGCTAGGTGATGTGAATACATTTAACATCCCTAGCTTGCCAACAAGATAATGGTGTTTTCCTTTTCCTAGAGCTTTAGTGAATAGGTCTGCCTCCTGATCCTTTGAAGGGACATACTCAGTTCTGACTATTCTTTCATGAATTTTGTCCCTGATGAAATGCAAATCAATCTCTATATGCTTAGTTCTCTCATGAAATATGGGATTTGCAGCAATTTGCATTGCTGATTTGCTATCACTGTGCAGTGTTACTGGCATATCAACCTTCACATTCAACTCCTTGCATAAACCAATTAGCCACAATATTTATGATACTCCTGATGCCATGCTTCTATATTCAGCTTCTGCTGAACTCCTAGATACAGTTATTTGCTTCTTAGATTTTCAAGAGATCAGTGAATCACCAAGCTTCATTACATATCCTGTGACTGATCTTCTTGACATAGGACATGCTGCCCAGTCAGCATCACAGTATCCTGTAAGTTTATCTGATTGTTTTGAACTCATGAGGATTCCAAGTCCTGGAGCATTCTTGATGTACTTCACTACTCTCAATGCTGCCTCCATGTGTGATCTTTTTGGACAATGCATGAACTGACTAAGTGTGTGAAATGTTATGTCTGGCATGGTCATAGTTAAATACAGAAGCTTTCCAATTAACCTCTGATATGATCTTGCATCTTCAAGCCTTGCATCATTTTCTTCACCTACATGTCCATCCAGTTCAGTTGATGTCAGTCTTTGGTTGCATTCCATTGGTGTAGTTACTGGTTTAGACCCTGCAAGTCCTAGCTCTGTGATCAACTCCATTGCAAACTTTATCTGATTCATTAGAATGCCATGTTTTGATCTTGCAATCTCAATCCCAAGGAAATATTTCATTTCACCAAGATCCTTGATTTTGAACTTGAGTTGCAATGCCTTCTTTGCTTTCAAAATGAGCTGATGATCATTTCCTGTAATTAGGAGATCATCTACATAGACTAAGATGATCACTATTCTTGCTCCTTTCTTCTTTGTAAACAAGGAATAGTCAAAGTGACTCTGAATAAATCTAGATTCAATCAGTGCATCAGTGAGCTTCAAGTTCCACTGCCTTGATGCTTGTTTGAGGCCATTCAGGGATTTTTTCAGCCTACATACCTTCTCCCCCGGGATAGGAAATCCCTGTGGGGCCTGCATATACACTTCCTCTACCAAGTCCCCTTGTAAGAAGGCATTATACACATCCATTTGGTGGAGAGTCCAGTTGTGAGAAGCTGCAAGAGCAAGAACAACCCTCACTGTGACCATTTTTACCACAGGGGAAAAAGTCTCTTGATAGTCTAATCCCTCCTGCTGATTGTAACCTTTAGCTACTAGCCTAGTTTTATATCTGTCCACAGCTCCATTTGCTTGGTATTTAATCCTAAACACCTACTTGCAACCAATAGGCACCTTTCCTGGAGGTAGATCAGTCAAGGACCAAGTGTTGTTATCCTGCAGGGCTTGTAGTTCCTGATTCATAGCAGAAACCCATTTGGAATCGAAGATAGCTTCAGCATAGCTCTGAGGCTCTTTCATGGATGTGAGCTTGGTCAAGAAGGCTTGATATGGACTATACAAGCCAAAGTGGGATATATAATTGGACAAGGGATACAAACAAGCATTTGAGGAGGTTGTGTGTGGTTTGGAGGTGGAGATGTACTCCTGCATCCATGAAGGTTGCATTCTTGGTCTAGTGGATCTTCTAGCCTCCACAGCCTGCTCAGTAGTTGGAGAAGGAGCTGGTGCTGGAATGGGCACCTCATTTGCTACATCATCTATACCAGTAACATCATCAGCAAGAGGTATATGTGATTCTGTGTTCCCCGGACTAGGTGCTGGGACATGTGCAACTGTGGGAGAGGGCTCAGAATCAATGGTTATAACACCATTTGGAAATAGATGCAACTTCCTTGTCTGCAGCAGTTGAAAAGGAAAAATAGATTCCTGAAAAACTACATCCCTGCTAACAAAGAAGTTATTAGTTAGTAAGTTGTATAGTCTATATCCCTTTTGGGTTGCTGAATAACCCATGAGAACTGCTCCAACGGATTTAGGACCTAACTTGTCTCCTCCTGTTATGGTAGTTTCAAAACATAAACAACCAATAGTCCTAATATGCTGCAAAGATGGATACTTGCCATAAAGCAACTCAAAAGCTGACTTCCCATTTAGTACAGATAAGGGCAACCTATTGATGATGTAAGTTGCATTCTGCACACACTCACCCCAGAATTTCAGAGGCAAATGATCTTGAAGTCTTAATGCCCTAGCAACCTCCAATATATGCTTATGTTTTCTTTCGACCAAGCCATTTTGCTGAGGTGTATGCACATAAGAACTTTGATGAATCACTCCATAAGTTTTAAAAAGAGCATTGCATGCTGAATTAAAGAATTCTGTACCATTGTCACTTCTAAAGACCTTAAGAGTTGCACCAAACTGAGTCTTTATTAAAGCAAAAAACTGCCTCAAGATGACAATTATATCACTTTTCAGTTTCAACAAAAAAATCCAAGTCATTCTGCTATGATCATCAACCAAAGTAAGAAACAACCTACTACCATCATGATTACATACTCTATAAGGGCCCCATACATCTGCATGAATCATTTCTAGAGGTTTATCAAGCCTATTATTTTGAATAGGAAAAGGTAGTCTTCCTTGTCTAGCTAGTGGACAATTGGTGCAATTCTTCATTATTCTACTACTTGAGCTGAACTTCATGTTTGGAATCCTTTTAAACACTTTGTCAGGAGCATGCCCCAATCTTCTATGCCACAATGTTAAGTCTTCACTTGCATCAACAAGCTTTGATTGCACAGTTGCTGCCATCACCTTTTGATAGTCCTTTATTTGCAATTGCATCCTGTACAATCCATCAACTACTTTACCAATCCCCTTGACCTTCCCACTGTGAAGGTCTTGCATGATGCACAAGTCAGGATAAAAGTTGATAAAGCATCTTAATTCCTTGGTCAGCTTTGAAACTGATAGAAGATTATACTGAATTTTTGGTATATACAGGACATTTGAGATTCTACTGCCATCTTCCAAGGCATATGAACCCACACAAGACACTTCTATGGCATTGCCATATGGTAAATGGACCTTCTTTGGACATTTATCACCTAAACTTGTAATGTCACTAAGCCAATTCTTGTTGTATGTCATATGGTTAGTAGCTCCTGAGTCTATTATCCATTTAACATAATCTATGTTTTGTTTAGCTAGGAAAGAGTAAAATGTACCTGTCACATTATTCTCATCCGTAACATTGTTTTTGTTGATCAGTTTCAACAACTGTTCATACTGGTCCTGAGTAAACATAATACCTACCTTTCGACTTGCTTCACCTTCATCTCCCTTAGCTGGATGACACTCTTTCTCATGAGCATACATGGACTTCTGTGCATGTTGTTCTTCATGGTTCATTGCATTTGCAGAGGCATTATATCCTCTTGAACTTCCTTGGTTTTGTCCATTGTAATTTCCTGAGTTGTAACCTCCAATTCTTCTCCTTCCTTTGTTATCTTAGGGATATCCATGCACCTTCTAACATCTATCTTTGGTATGACCTCTCATTCGACAATGATCACAATATAAATCATGATTCCTCCTTGGTTTGAAGTTATTTTCTGCATCTCTGTAGTTTCCACCAGGATTTCTGTGACTTCCAGTAGCTCTATTACTAAACAAAGCTGTAGCATCCACTGGTTCACCTATATGCACCGACTTTCCCAGAGATCTTCGACTTTCCTCAGATATCACCATTGAGTAAGCCTTGTTCAAGCTTGGAGTTGGAGTCATCATCATAACTTGGCTTCGACATTGCACATACGACTCATTCAGTCCCATTAAAAACTGTAGCAACCTCTGATATTCAAAATGTTCGACATACTTCTTAGATTCTACACACTCACACCCAGGGCATGGCATGAGGGCATCAAAATCCTCCCATAGCTCTTTCATCTTTGAGAAATAGCTCGATACTGAAGAAGTACCCTGAGTTAGATGATTTATTTCTGTGTGCAAATGGAAGACTCTGGATCCATCGACTTTGTCCAGCCTTTCTCTCAGATCTGTCCAAACTTTGTATGCACTAGATGCATACATAATTCCCCTTAACAATTCCTTGCTCACAACATTCATTATCCACGATAAAACTATCGCATTACATTTTTCCCAAAGTTCATGCAGAGATTGATCAAATTTATCCTCGTGTGCCTTCCATCCACAAATCCTAACTTGCTCTTCCCTACTAATCCAATTCTCATTGATCTACTCCAAACATCATAGTTTGTCGATCCAGTCAAATAGAAAGAGATCAAGTTGTTACCTGGAGTATCACACGCCTGCAAATACAGAGGATGATGATGATCTATTGCTACCGTTGCATTCAAATTGTTTCCATTACCAGTGATTCCTTCATTCGCCATTGCTGATCTTCAATTTCTCAGAAAATCAAAAAAACTGTTCTCAACAATCGATCCAAAAACGATAATCAAATAAAGTTCTCTATCGGTCAATTTGCAATTATACTCTACTTATATGCTCTCCTGCTTTGATACCATGATGAAATTCATGTGCATGCAGAGTTTTCCATTAATGAAAGAATTGTAGATCTAGCCCTAACTCAGAAGAAGAGAGAGTCAGTTTGAACATAGGAGAGAAAATGAATTGTATAAATTTTGTCTTTAGTAATCAAGCATCTAGTCACCTATTTATACAGGAGGATCATTCTAACTAACTCAGCTTAGTTGTACACAATTACAACTAACTACACTGCACTAACTATAATTAACTAACTTCTCTAACAATATTTAGTTATCTAACTAACTTATGCCATGTCATCAATCCGAGTGTTGCTTCCATGTCATCAATCCGTGTATCAACACTTCTCATTCTCAACATGGTTACCTTCCGTAGTTCGATGGCCAAGATTCAGATAGACTTTTTGCTCCTTAGGAAGGGAGATAAAGGTCTTTGTAAAGACTGTAAGATTATCCCAAGTGAGAATCTTTCGACCCAACATAAGTTTTTGGCAATAGATTTGGAGATCAAGTACAAGAGGACGGAGAGGGTTGTGAATGATCGACGCAGGATCAAATGGGGTAGATTGATTATGGCTAGTGTCCTGGAGATAAGGGAAAAGTTTATGGCTAAGGGGGCTTAGGGGAGTAGGGGGAATGAGGGAAAATGTGGCATAAAACTGTCAATTGCATTAGGGAAACAGCTAGGGAGGTGTTGGGGGTCTCGAAAGGTCGATCTGGCAGGCATCGAGGTGACTGGTGGTGGAACAGTGAAGTACAAGGGAAGGTGAAGGCAAAGAAGGGCGCTTACAAGAAGTTGGTGGAAAGTACGACCGAGGAGGAGAAGGGGAAGAATAGGGAGGAGTATAAGGTGGCTAGGACGGAGGCTAAGTTAGCGATTACGGAAACAACGGCTTTTCAATGCTTGTATGCAAAGTTAGAGAATAAACACTACTAAAAAAGGCTAAAAAGATACGGCCAAAAGGACGTTGTCCGTCACTTTTTTGGCCAAACGCGATGGACTCACTTCCGTGGGAAAGTGGTCAGTCGCTTTTCTAAAAGCGACGGACAGCGACACTTTAAAAGCGACGGACAACGACGCAAATTAAAAAGCGAAGAGTTTTTTTTTCTTTTTTCCAGAAAAGCGACGGACAACGTCGCTTTTTTCTGGGAATTTTTTAAAAAAAAATTAGAAAAGCGACGGACAAAAGAGACCATGTCCATCGCTTTTTGTATATTTTTCAGCTGCAAAAATCTGCATTTTCAATATGCACCACCTGCCATTTAACAAAACTAATTCAAAACAGCCCAAATCAGCATTAATTGTTGCCACAACATTCTAATAAGATTCAATCATAACAAGAAATTAAATTTCAACTAATAAGATTAATAGTCACATAAAAAGTCCACCAAAAGGACCTACAAAGTATTCAATAACTTTAAAAAAGTGTCAAAATGTCAAAAAGTATAGAAAAATGAACTAAATGAGTCAATCCTAACGGGGGGTAGTTTCCACATACTCCTCCTCATTATCACTATTCTCAGTCACGTCGTCACTTGATGACGAGGAGGAAGGAGTATGATTTGTACTACAACAGCGACGATCAACCAAGGATGATACTTGATAACTAACATTATATAATAAATTAACACTAACCTAAATTAATAACTAATAGCTCAAAAACTAATTAAACATTAATCAAAAACTAAGATTCATATAACAATCAATTAAAGATTCAAAACTAACAATTTAAACTAACAAACTTAACTTAAAAAACTAAGATTCAAGAACCTAATTCCAAATTCAAGTACCTAATTCAAAGTTCCTCATTTTCTTAACAATAACACTTACATACAAATATTCATATAACTCACAAGACTAACCTAAACTAAGGTTCACAAGACTATCCTAAACTAACAAGCATTATTCAAGGTTCACAAAAAAGAACCTAAATTTGAAAACTAATTCAAGAGTATAAAAACTAAACCCAAAACTACTTCAAAAACCTATTTCAAATTCAAAGTTCTCAAATTCAAGTTATAATCTAATTCAAGAACCTAATTCCAAATTCAAGTTCCAAATTCAAGTACCTAATTCAAGAACCTATATATTTCAAGTTCAAAAAAGAACCTAAAGTTGAAAACTTCTTAACCCAAAACTAACAATTTAAACTAACAAACTTAACTTAAAAAAGCTTAACCTAATAAAACTAAGATTCAAGAACCTAATTCAAGAAGTTAAAGTTAAAAACTAATTCAACATTCTAAAACAAAACCCAAAACTAATTCAAGAACCAATTTCAAATTCAAAGTTCCCAAATTCAAGTTAATAATCTAATTCAAGAACCTAATTCCAAATTCAAGTACCTAATTCACAATACTAACCTAAACTAAGGTTCACAAGACTAACCTAAACTAAGGTTCACAAGCTATAGCAAGCATTTACCTAAACTAAGGTTCACAAACTAATAGCAAGCCTAAACTAAGGTTCACAAACTAATAGCAACCCTAAACTAATGTTCACAAACTATGAGCAAGCCTAAACTAAGGTTCACAAACTATGAGCAAGCCTAAACTAAGGTTTACAAACTAATAGCAAGCCTAAACTAATTAAAGTTCATAAATTAAGAATATAGTCTAAAAAAGGAAATTTTCACTATCAATTTTTTCACATATCAATTTTCACTATCAATTTCTCAAAATCCTAGTCTAGAATTCAACAACAACAATAACATATACACCCTAGTATAGAATTCAACAACAACAACATACCCTAGTCTAGAATTCAACTATCAATTTTTTAAATAAAAAATACTCAAATTAAACCCTAACCTTCAAATAAACAAAAAAACCACCCTCAAAATTGGAGGAGGTTGAAGGGCGGAGGCTGACAGCGGAGGCTGAGGCGGTGGAGGCAGCGGTGAAGCAGCGGAGGAGGAGAGGAGAAGAGGAGAGGAGGAGAGAAAAGAGAAAGAGAGAAAGTGAAGGAAAGAGACTCGATGGGGTCTCTGTATAAATAAAAAAGCAACGGACAGCGTCACTTTTGTCCGTTGCTTTTTTCAAATGAGTTGATCAATTATTGACCAAAAAGCGACGGACAAAAGCGACGTTGTCCGTCACTTTTCTATTTTTTTTTAATATAAATTAAAATTTAAAGAAAGCGACGGACAGCGTCGTTATTTTAAAATTATTTTTTAAGTTTTTTAATAGTTGTGACGTTGTCCGTCGCTTATATTAAAAAATAAATATTAATTATTTTTAAATAATTTTGGCATAAAAATTCACAAAAAACGACGAAAAAAGAGACATTGTCCGTCGCTTTTTTTTAAAATAATTATATATTAAAAAAAAATTAGAAAAGCGACGGACAACGTAGCTTTTTCTGTCGCTTTTCGGGAGCAACGCTGTCCGTCGCTTTTCTATCCATCTCTTTTTGAGCTATTTTTAGTAGTGAAAGGGGATAAGAAGTTATACAGGCTAGCTAAGGCCAGAGAGCGAAGGGCCCGTGATCTTGACCAAGTGAAGTGCATCAAGAGGGAGGATGGCACAATATTGATGGAGGAGGTTCTCATTAGGAGGAGATGACAGTCATACTTCTATAAGCTCTTGAACGAATCAGGGGACAAAAGCATTATGTTGGGGGACTTGGAGCACTTAGTGAGGTGTCACGATTATGATAATTGTAGGCGTTGAGGTGTCATTATGTATAGAGGTTGATGAGGTTAAGGGTGTTATTTGTAAAATGCGTAGGGGTAGAGCGAATGGTCTAGATGAAATCTCGATGGATTTTTGGAAGAGCACAAGCAGGACAGGTATAGAGTGGTTGATCGAGTTGTTTAATGTCATTTTCAGGATGACGAAGATGCCCAAAGTTTGGAGATGAAGTACGATGATTCCATTGTACAAGAACAAAGGCTACATTCAGAATTGCAACAACTGTAGAGATATCAAGTTTCTAAGCCATACTATGAAGGTTTGGGAAAGGGCGGTGGAGTTGAGGTTGAGGAGGATCGTGACTATTTCTGAGAATCAGTTCGAATTCATTCCAGGACGCTCAACTACAGAAGTCATTCATCTTGTAAGAATACTGGTGGAGAAGTTTATGGAGAGAAAGAAGGATTTACACATGGTGTTCATCGATCTAGAGAAGACTTACGACAAAGTCCCCAGGGAGGTTCTATGGAAATGCTTGGAGGCTAGAGGTGTCTTTGTTGCGTACATTAGGTCGATTAAGGACATGTAAGATGAAGCCAAGACTCAAGTAAGAACTGTGGGAGGATACTCAGAGCACTTCTCCATTTTGATGAGGTTGCACCAGAGATTAACCCTTAGCCCATTTTTATTTGCCTTGGTGATGGATGTATTGATGCGACAAATTTAAGATGAGGTGCCTGTAATTTTTATTAACGAGATCCGCAGAGGAGTTAAAGCTAAGTTGGAGGTTTGGAGACAGACCCTAAAGTCTAAAGGGTTTAGGTTGAGTAGAACCAAGACAGAATGTTTGGAGTGCAAGTTTAGTGAGGTAACGCAGGAGGCGGATGCGGTAGTGAAGCTCGATACTTAGGTCATTGAAGAAAGATAGTTTCAAGTATCTTGGATCTATGATCCAAAAAAATGAAGAGATTGACGAGCTGGATGTCCCTCACCTTATTGGTGCTGGGTGGATGAAATAGAGGCTCACTTCCAGAGTCTTGTGTGATAAGAATGGGCCTACTAAACTTAAAGGCAAGTTCTACGGAGTGACGGTTAGACCAACTATGTTGTATGGGATGGAGTGTTTGCCAGTCAAGACCTCTCATATCCAAAAGATAAAGGTAGCGGAGATGAGGATACTGCAATGGATTTGTGGGCTTATTAGGAGAGATATGATTAGAAATGAGGTTATCCAAGATAAGGTGAGAGTGATTTCGGTGGATGTCAAGATGCAGGAAGTGAGGTTGAGATGGTTCGGGCATGTGATAAGGAGGTGCACAGATTCCCCAGTGCGGAGGTTTGAGAGGTTGGCTATGAATGGTTTTAGGCGAGGTAGAGGTAGACCGAAGAAGTATTGAAGGGAGGTGATTAGACATGACATGGAGCAGTTACATCTTACCGAGGACATGACTCTAGATAGGAAGGTGTGGAGGACGCAAATTAGGGTAGAAGGTTAGTAGGAAGGAATGCACCCATGCTAGTAGGTAGGAGTGTTTTGTTTTGTGGTCCGTGCTAGCAGTCATAATGCTATGCTTGTAATGTCGTGTTCTTGGTTTTTTGGTCATGTTTATTATTTCAGGTAGATCGATTGTAGTATTATTTTGTGGTAGTCTTGTTTCTGTTACTATCTGTTATTTTGGTGCTACCTATTGTTTCTTGTTCTTATACTATGTCGGTTTCTAGAGTACTGTTGTTGCTTTGAGCCGGGGGTCTATCGGAAACCGCCTCTCTACCTCACTTCTGAAGTAGTGGTACGGACTACATACATTCTACTCTTACTGTTGTTGCTTTGAGCCGGAGGTCTATCAGAAACAGCCTCTATACCTCACTTCTGAAGTAGTGGTACGGACTGCATACACTCTACCCTCCCCAGACCCCACTGTGTGGAAATATACTGGGTATGTTGTTGTTATCGTCTTTTTTCAAAATCATTTTTACATAAAATTACCCTACCACCACTCAAACCCTAGAGTGCTTTTATTACATTTTTCCCAAAATCTACCTCACCAAATAGTTAATCTGTCGCCCTTATGACTCGAATGTTAAACCTATATTATAAGTAATAACTATACATACTTTATTTCTAGATTAACCTCCACTAGTCTTGTTACGTTCAAGTTAATTTGTAAGACAATAAAAAATAAATGTTCATCCTATATATGTTTCTCAGAAAGTTTTGCTAATTAACCCAAAATCTTAAAAAAGAAATGCCTAGATACTTCATGATATATCAGTATTTGAATATCTTTTTTATCTTTTTGATCTTATGATGCAATATAGCAAGAAATAATCCAGGCCTCTACACACACACATACATATATATATATAATTATAATATATATATATATAGAGAGAGATATATATATATATATAAAATCTAAAAAATGGTGCACATTAATGGAATAAAAACTTTTTTACTATAAGGGATGTGTAAGTAAATCTAATCTATGATACATACCCGTATGAAAAAAATGCCCACAATGAAGCTTGGTTGTGGACCTTCCAACATTATCAAGAACAAGTTCCAAGCATATGGTGCACTGAGGAGCATTCAGTGTATCATTTGGGAAAATACTGTCAGTTACAGATTTAGATGAATTAGAAGAGCTAGCCATTGAGAAATCAATTGAAACAAAAAAGCTACGAGCTTTGGAGGAAAAAAAACAAATCAAAGCAGTGAAGACTAAAAATATATGAAAAAGACTTCAAAACTCAAATAATTGATATGAAAAATGTGTTTTTCTTAAGTTACAAATGCTTATATAGGACTAAGAACAAAAACAAACAAGTTCTAGATTCTGATGATATGTTGTTTCTTTAGAGATATATTTAGAAAAAAAATAATTGACCTGCAAAGATTATAATCTAGTGTTAGATTCTTCTCCTAATTTGAATAAAAGGCAAAAATCATTTATACCTTTCAGCTTTGTTTTATAAAAAGTCAAACACCTCAGTCAACTTTGAGTAATAGACATGTTTTCCCCATATCTAAAATATTTTTTTAAAATACCTATTTTACCGTACATTATCAATTTTAATTTTTTTTACTTATTTGAAATCACGATATTTTCTTTTTAAAGATCTATGATATTTTCTTTTTTAAAATATACATAACAAATTTATTAATAGAAAGATAGATATCATTTCCGAGCTAAAAAAAGAAAAATGAAAAGTATTAATTAGCGGAGAAAATGGGGATCTAGCCCATTATAAATTTTTTTTAGTTTTATAACCTTTTTACAAGAGATCTTCATTTTCTACACATAAGAGATTTTATTTTTATACATAATTAAATATATAAGTTAGTGATATTCTATAATAAATAAATGAGGAGAATAAGAAAATTTAAGAGAGAAATGAAACTACATACATGCTCGCACACAAACATAAATACATACGTACATAATAATGCATTAATATTAAGATAACAATTAACAAATTCATTAAAAGATTATTCTACTTAGAATATTACTGAACTCAAATAAAAATTTATAATAAAAGATAAAATTATTTAAAAATACCAAGGTTAAAAAAGAATTATAGAAAAATATAAAAGGATAATACATAATGGATGATTGAAAATGTCAACAATCTAACATTACATTGAATAAATGTGGGGGAGATGCCTATTCAAAGTTGAGAGGCGAGTCTGATTTTTTTAAGGAAAAAAATAAATAATTTTCACCCTCTGAATAAATGAGAACATATTTTGTGTTATTTATAACTAATTTTAGTTGTTATATCTTGTCAATGACTAAAAATAATAAAATATGTATACGGGAGATTAAATGTTCAAATTTGTTTGTGTAATATTCAACATATATTGTATAATCTTATCTTCTGTTAAACTCTTATTTATTTATATTTGTACTGTTAGCAAATTATTTCATACTCATCCTTGTCATTACTTGAGCTTCAAACTCTGGTATATGTACAAATTTTTTGAGAAAAAATATTCAAATATCAGGTATGAAAAAATAAAAATTGATGACAGATAAATTTTATAGCTAAAAAGCAAAATTAATCGCTAATCTTAATTAGTGATGAAGTGTTATAAAATTATTCTAGCTACGAGCACTTTAACAAAGGATTAATGAGGAAATTCTTAGCTAATTTCAGTTATTTTTATAATGTCTACTCCTTAAATTTTGACTATATATAATATAAACTTATCTTGAAGTTAGATATTCGTTAGGGACCATGGCAAAAACGAAACTTTTTTCTTACATGTAAAATTAGACTAATTTTTTAATATAGTGCAAAATTGCTCAGACTTTTTCCTTTTTTGCGTAAAATTATTCTAGCTACGAGCACTTTAACAAAGGATTAATGAGGAAATTCTTAGCTAATTTCAGTTATTTTTATAATGTCTACTCCTTAAATTTTGACTATATATAATATAAACTTATCTCGAAGTTAGATATCCGTTAGGGACCATGGCAAAAGCGAAACATTTTTCTTACATGTAAAATTAGACTAATTTTTTAATATAGTGCAAAATTACTCAGACTTTTTCCTTTTTTGCGTAAATTACTTTTGTTAATATAAAAGGATAATACATAATGGATGATTGAAAATGTCAACAGTCTAACATTACATTGAATAAATGTGGGGGAGATGCCTATTTAAAGTTGAGAGGCGAATCTGATTTTTTTAAGGAAAAAAATAATAATTTTCACCCTCTGAATAAATGAGAACATATTTTGTGTTATTTATAACTAATTTTAGTTGTTATATCTTGTCAATGACTAAAAATAATAAAATATGTATACGGGAGATTAAATGTTCAAATTTGCTTGTGTAATATTCAACATATATTGTATAATCTTATCTTCTGTTAAACTCTTATTTATTTATATTTGTACTGTTAGCAAATTATTTTATACTCATCCTTGTCATTACTTGAGCTTCAAACTCTGGTATATGTACAAATTTTTTGAGAAAAAATATTCAAATATCAGGTATGAAAAAATAAAAATTGATGACAGATAAAGTTTATAGCTAAAGAGCAAAATTCACCGCTAATGTTAATTAGTGATGAAGTGTTATAAAATTATTCTAGCTATGAGCACTTTAACAAAGGATTAATGAGGAAATTCTTAGCTAATTTCAGTTATTTTTATAATGTCTACTCCTTAAATTTTGACTATATATAATATAAACTTATCTTGAAGTTAGATATCCGTTAGGAACCATGGCAAAAACGAAACTTTTTTCTTACATGTAAAATTAGACTAATTTTTTAATATAGTGCAAAATTGTTCAGACTTTTTCCTTTTTTGCGTAAATTACTTTTGTTAATATAATAAAGGCAGGAGTCAACCTAATCTCTATTGCACATAAAATGATTTCATATTTGAAATAAAGATGTCATTTTATAGTACACGAAAACAAAAATATATTTGGATTTGGACTTTTAACTTAGATATGATTTTTTTCATAATGAAAACTATATATTATCATAATATATGATTTATACATAATTCTATCAATCTTTATATTCTAAACTCCTACTCCCCCCTCCCCCTAACACTTTGCCCGTTTGGAATATTTAAATTGATTCATATTTTAGGTTGGAACAATGATCCAAATAATCTTTAATGTTTTGAATTCGAAAATGCCGCCAACCAGATTGTGTCGCCCTGGCCCTATACGAAGGCTTGTTGTCACTTTTCTATGAAGAAAAAAAGTCCCCAAAAAAAGGAAGCGACTTTTCCCGGAAGAGCAGAGAGGACAGGAATTCGAAGAGCCTCGTCTCCCATAACAGCCTGAATTAGATCTGCTATGTTCCACTCTGGAGGTAATTTCCTACCTCTGAGTCGAAGCAACTCCGTGCTATTTTTGCAGATGCCATCAAATAATTGAGTTAACTCAGGTGGAGCGTTTTGCGCATCCGACCTAGTTGAAGAAGAGCTACTAATGGAAAGGAAGGAAGAAGTGGAACTTTGCATAAAGTGTTGATCGTAGGGGGTGAGTAGAAATGAATTGTTTCCCATAAATAGTAAGATTCCTTTTTATTTGTCTGCTCCCCCCCCCCCCCTCCCCAAAAAAAGAGAGACTGAATTTCTTCCACCTTCCCTGTACGAGTAGTGAAGAAGTATAGATTTAGTTGGTTGTTGACCAACGGAAAGCATGGGGAGACCCCCCATTGTGAGGTACCATCAACAGCAAGACCATAGAGATGGCATCGCGAATCCCCTACCGAAGTGACTGAACCACCACTTCTTGATCCGTTCTTTCCAGCGGAGGGTGAAGGCCATTCTGAGGCTCAACCCTTTAGAGAAAGTACTGCTACAAGTAAAACTAAGAGTTCTAAATATGCTAAGAAGGATGTGTTATGAGGTATTCGAATCACGCAATGGTCGTATGTTAAGTTTTGAAGTTAAGCAAGTTGTGAAATAAAAGTAGGCAAAAGTTATCGCAAATTACTTTCATAAATTCTATGAAATTTGGGTCAGATATCTCGAGACTTTTCTCCCAATCTATAAAGAGTTAGAGGACCCACTAATCTATAAAATCTAAGGTCTACAAGTCAATTTTTCAACACATTAAACTGTTTGTCACTACGACTTTAAAATAGAGAGATATTCGCATTTTTACATGACTGTGCAAGTAGGCACATGGGGCAGGCCCCTAGGTCGTTAGAGCTTATAAAAGTACCTTCTCCTTCATTTTGATTTCAGTTATTTTATCCAAAACTAGAAAAAAAAACAAGATAAAATACTTGAATCATCCTTAGATGTTGGTGTTCTTATCTTAGGTCCTTGACAGAAGTTACTCTACATTGCGAATTCGTCATTATGGTATAGTTTGTCACATCGATTCTGTGATTTAGCTTTGTGGGTATTGTGGCAGCAAGGGTTTTAACTGTGTGGTGAGATTTCAGGCAGTATTCTAAGCTTGAAAGTTAGGTAAGACTCTTCTTACATTGGTTCTAGCTTCGATAAGTCGCGAATAGTATTCGACGGTGAAAATTCATATTTTTTGTCGTATTATCGCAGCACTTTTTGTCCTTCTTTGTTGATTGAGTTTCCACCTTGGTGTAATTTCATATAAAAGTTCATCACGTTTTCGTGTAATTGCATGTTACTAGAGTGTGTTATATATCAAACTTCTTTTCATTCTTAATTAAAAGGATTAGTGGTTGCAAATATTAACCTATGCCATAATATCTTAATCTACAAATTTAAAAGAGCGGTTAGAATTTGATAAAAGAAGATTTGCATGAACTCGAGGTGTTAACCCTTGTTTGATAGGTTTATATTAGACATAATTGAATCTACTTGAAATAATCTGTCATTTTTATTTTCAATAACTCATATAATTGTGGAAGCATCATATGTAATAAATTATTCATGAACTCGAAAAAGACTGAGTGGTAGTGCAGGATACATAATGCATATTTAGATCCCTAAGTGCACGTAGTTGCATGATTACCAATGAACAAAGCAATTCATTGTGGGGATACACAATCTTAGTATTTTAATCATATAAATTTTCCAATCCTTTTTACCTTCAGCATAATTATGTCTTAATAGTTAACTATACAATACAATCTGTAGAACTGTTATGGATTAAAAACCGGCTATAAATTGAGTAGTTATCACCGATACAACTTGCGACGATGTTATCCTATATTTTCTGTGGATTCGACCCCAACCTAATTAGGTTACTATTATTGCATACAACCATGTTACATCAAAAGTAAGGTGTATCTTGAGCATATCAGTGGATGACACAAATTAGGATAGTAGGTTAGCAGGTAGTAGAGCATGATCTAGCTTATCCTTCCATATTAGTAATCGTAGTATAATGTAGTTTATTGTTCCTTAATCATTATTATTATTTGACACCTCTGGTATTTCAATTATCGTATTTTATAGTTTCTGTTCAGATTATTTTATCATGACTTCTTCGTTTATGATATTGCCTTTGCATCGAGTCGAGTGTCTATTGGAAACAACTTATCTACCTTCAAGGTAGAGATAAGGTCTGCGTATACTTATCCTCCCCAGATCTCACTATGTGAAATTACACTGGGTATATTATTGTTATTGTTGTTGTTGTATTGACTTCATAAAGTTTTGTTGTTTTTGTCAGGTTGATCGGTGCATGAATTTATTAAATTTAAATTATTTTATTTTTAAAGGTATTGTCAAAATTGTTCCCCAAGTAAAAAAATTTAAGTCCATTTAGAGGAGTTGTAATTGTTACATTGATCATTACCTTTTATTACAATTTCAATTTGAATAAATTGATGTAAGTCGTACTTAATTTTTAGGTTTTACAATTGAATGATGTATATGTGATTGAGTTACCCCGTGGTGATATTTTTGTTTATCTTGATATGCTTATAACTTTTTAAAATCTTTATGCGTTCTAACTGAGAGTATATTTATTATTTTGGTGTTGTGCCTAATAATTTTTATTTTCTTATTGTTCTTTTCTATATAATATTGCTACTTTTATTCTGTAGAAATATATTTAGAAAACGGGCCTGATTTAGAATTTTTTTGAAAAAGAAAAAGTCTAAATCTGATGAGTTGAAATCAATAGCTTTCAATATTTAGTAGCTTATAACATCAAAAAAAAAACTAAAAATTGTGTCAAAATTTTTCTTTCAGTATTATTAAAGTAATATTTTCTCTCATTTTCCTTTATCCTTTACCTTTTTGAAAATTCAAAAATTCTCTGCAAAAAAAATGAATAAAGGATAATATTAAGGATTAAAAGAAAACAAAAAAGGGATAAAACTAAACACTCTGTTAATGTTTTTATATTTATTTTTGAAAGTTAACATTATTTCCAAGAAAATTACAACAGTACATAAAAAGTTATATATATATATATATATATATATTGTATTATTTTAAATTTCAATATCTTATACGGTAAGTAATATAATGTATTTGGCAAATGACATAATAAGATACAATATTGATAGTGATACTATACACATTATCGATTTTAATTACCTAAATTTATTTTCATACATCAAGAAAGAATTTGCATTGCAATCCAAATTAATGTTATAGAAATTTTTGAGAAAAGCGTGATGTATGTTGCGATGTTGAAGCCGCAAGGTCGTCTCAATCATATCGAGGCCTAAAACTAAACTCTAATGAGGGATCTTAACTTAATTATTTTTTATGTATTTATTTATTTTTCTAACTTTTTGAGACACAAAATTATAATAATTTCTTTATAGTCAATATTTTCTAATAATTCGTTGTCAACTGATCGATAATATAGTTAATTCATTCAATCTCTCTTGAGACATTATTGATCTTAGGTAAGACTTTATCAATTTTAATTTTGAAAAGCTTTTTTCAGCTGAGGCAACCGTAACAGGAAAATGGAAGTGTATCGGCAGGGGCGCACTCTTATTCTTCGTGTCAATATTATCTATAAGCAGTATAGGCATTTGAAAAGGAATCGAGTCATTTTATCTTGATTGAGTATATCGATCGCGTACAATATTATCTTCTAATTTTACTATTTCCCTTAACACTTTCAATTCAGAAAATAAATCTAAACCATTAATGTCAAAGTGACTATTGTGCATTAGGAAATATTCAAGATTAAGACAATATTTTTTCAAATTCTCATCATCTAGTAATTTCAATTTTTGACCACTAAATAGAAAACCAAAATATTGTCATACCCTTTGAATTGATCGAATCTATTTTGAAGTGAAAAAATAGATTGGGCAATTATGTATAAAATTAAAATTTCATTATCAACATTCTTGTCAAATTTCATGAGTTGTTCCCCTTTTTATGCTAAGGAAGATTTCATATAAAACTCTACTTAGTTTTTCTTTTTCCTTTTTAAAAAAATATGGATTATTTTCCTTAAAGGATTTCAATAATTTTTTTAGTATATATAATTGTTTATATATAAAAATATGGGTTCTCTATAATTATAAGTGACCTAATGGATGAGACGTTCATAGTTGAAGGTTCTATACTATCATATTTGAAATAGAAAAAGTGAATCTCATTATTTTATTTAAAAAATAATCAATCTTGAGAATTCATTAAGTTAAGAAAGAATTGTTTGTGTTATAATTATTTAAAGAATATAATTTTTTTTATTAAGTTTATTAAATAATAATTATTCGGTTATAATTAATTTTCTTTAACGATAAGACCATAACTTAAGCAAATGTTTTAATATTGGCTATATGTGCATCTTTTCTATCTCAAATGGTGTATTCATGTGAAGAATTATTCTTTTCAAACAGAGCACTAATGATCGAGAATGTGATTAATAAGAAAAGTCTTTTTTTGTATAACATGTATTAATTTGTTCCAAGTCATTTTCTTATTGTTGTTTTTTCGCTTTTATAAGATGTTAACATTTTTAATATTCAAATATTAGCAGAAGATTAGATCGTGAATATAATGAGCTATCTTTCATGTTTATATTTTTTAATATTCAAATATTAGAAAAATATTAGTCGTAAATTCGACCTTTTAATAACCGTGCGAAACGCGAACGTATTTACTAGTATTGTAGTAATAGAAGTATAAAAATTGTTCAATATCAAAAAGATATTTTGGTTAACCAATATTTATATTAGAACTTTTATAATAACTAGTCAAGTGTACGTGTTTTGCACGTGTGTCTCACGTTAATTAATAATAAATGTATATAAAAAATAAATTATTGTGTGTATGTTATAATTTTAAGTACATTTTAAAAAAAAAATTAACGTAAAATATTTAAGATAAAAACTGTAGTTAAAGAGAAACATAACTCACTATCACACTAACAATTAAGGAGCAAAATTTCGTTATTGATATCAAAAGTCAAAATTATATTGGTATTGATACACAAAAACACACGGTAAAGAAAACTACATTATATATGAGCATAATCATATTACACAACTACTTATAACAAATTAATAATAACAAAAAAATTATGATAATGCTAATGTATGTTCCCTTCATTTTGTCTATTCAATTATAACCAAATTTTTTGTTGTCAATATTAATATCCCTCTAAAAAAAATGTAACATAAATTATCCGTATAAAAAATCACATTGCCCAGCTTAGGACATCAAATGCAAAAGCCAACGAACAATTATAGTTTGCTTATACTCTAGCTTATGACATGTTGTAGAAAGACATTTGTCAACTTTTTCAATTATTGGACACGTCACTATAGGTGCTTCATCCCAAACTACCAAATTTACTTTTATCAAATAACAAAATTTTGATTCATTATTGATGTATGTGGACTAAAATACTACTTGTAAGTGTCAAAATAAATGTTATTTAGTATTTTCTAAGGGTTGAATATGACTATAAATAAGAAAAACTCGTACAAGGACTTGCAAGGTAGGGCTCGTATAAAAGGTCTTGGGAGGATTCGATGACTCCGCAATAGCCTTAACCTGCAATTGCTCAAGTGAAATTTGTATGACAGTAGAAAGTTTATTATTAGTCAAATTCAAAGTTCTAATATTAGATAAATTTTAAAATATTTAATATTTTATAGAACATGAAATTATCCTAATAGAAAATTAACAACCTAAAATATATACTAATTTTACAAATTAATTAAACTATCTTTCGAATAATCGAGAATCTATCAAATTTTAAAATCATAAAATATACCATATTATGCTACAAAATATTAAACTAAAGCGTAAAAAAGGATTTACACTATTAAGAATAAAATATTGAGGATCGAAAACTCAAACCATATGTTATATATAAATAATTTTATAGGATAGACTTGAGTCCTTTCAATTGTAAGCAAAAATAATTTTCGTCATTGTCTGTTGATTCAATCTATAACCTTATGTTTCAAACTTTCTCAAAGTATATATGGTACTAGGATTGCAGACATGGCTTTGTGCTTCGACGTCATTGTTCATTGATTCGATCTATAACCTCACGTTTCAAACTTTCTCAAAGTATATATGGTACCAAGATTACAGACATGGCTTCGTGCTTTGGCGTTATTGTTTGTTGATTCAATCTATAACCTCGCGTCTCAAACCTTCTCAAAGTATATATGGTACCAGGATTGCAAACATGGCTTCGTTCTTTGGTGTCATTGTTCGTTGATTCGATCTATAACCTCACGTTTAAAACCTTCTCAAAGTATATATGGTACCAGGATTGCAGACATGGCTTCGTACTTCGACATCATTGTCCATTGATTCGATCTATAACCTCATGTTTCAAACCTTCTCAATGTATATATGGTACCAGGATTGCAGACATGGCTTCGTGCTTCGACGTCTTACGATTCCCGAATTGAAACTCTATACAACAAGTAATTGAAAGAAAATATCACTTTGTGATCTACAATTAACATATATAAATCTTACAATACAAACAAAGTACAAAATTCTATGCAAAATCCATTCATTAAGAACCAAAGATATAAAATATATCAAAATAATACAATTTTGAAACATGTGAAATACACAATTTAATAAAACACAGGTAATATATTGTAAAACATTGTGAAAAAAATTGACGTTATTTCCTTTACAACTTTAGACAAAAGCCTCCAAAAGTCTTATATAAAAACAAACATTTAAGCTATGACTTTCAAATTAGGCTTCTACTCCTAATAAGATTTCTATCCCAAAGTGCAGTAGGACACCGATTGTCAACAAATTCTACGCCGAAAAAATTCACATGAATTCTATAAGGATTCTGCAATCTAAATATGAAAGAATGATTAAATAAAAAAATAAATTATATTAATTTAATAAAAAAATATAATAATTAGAGAAAAATAGTAAAATGACAATTTTATCTAAAGGAGAGTGTAACACCTCAGAATTCGATTCAGCTTTTAAACTCAAAAACTCTGCAAAATTTTGAACTTCCAAGAATCACGAGTCGTGAAAAGGACTCGTGAAACTAGTCCTGCAGACCATCCTCATGTCTGATAACCACGAGTGAGTTTCACGGTTCGTGGACGGTTCCACAGGTCGTGGAACCAACTTGTGGAAATCAGACTGAGGGTAGTCAGTTCCCCAGTAAACCACGAATGGTTTTTCCGACTCATGAATGGTTCCACGAGCCGTACTGTTAAATCGTAGAAAGTTATTTGCAGCTTAAATTTTGGGTCAGGAACCATGAGAAGGAACCACGAGTCGTGGTTGGGTCTACAGATCGTAGACCTTACTCGTGGAACCTGAAGCCGAGTTTTGAATCAGTTCTTTTTCAGCTTTTACCCAGGGGTATTTTTGTAACTACCCACCCTTTTAACTCTTAAGTGAGGTTGTTTTGGCCATTTTTAGTAAGGTTCCATCCCTAATTATTCTAAGTCTTTCATTATTCCTCATTCACCTCCCAAAAGAGGAAAATAACTTCATCAACTCCAAGTCTCAATCTCCAAGTTCAAGTCTCCATTTCTCTTCATTCTTGATCTAGCAAGCTTCAATCAGGTATGTGGATATTCAATAAGGGATTTCTTTCACCCTTATGCCCAAAACTCCAATTCTTCTAAATTGAATTTATGAATCAAGTTAGGGTTCATACCCAAATTCTCATGCGCTTATCTATTTAGTATTTTCTCATGATTCTTCACTAAATTCTAGGTTCAATTTCGTGATTTACATGGGTTTTTTAAATGATTATTTATCTCATGATTTGAAGGCTAACCCTAGTTCAATTTTACATGCATGACTTGATTTAAGGAAAATTTTATGCATTGATGTTACGACCTCAAGTATTTTGTGAAATTGCATGCCTAATTCTTCAAGTTATGATTTTAGAAAGAAAAGTGAATTTTGGCTATGCTAAGCTTTAAGACTTATGATTTGGATTTGCATGACATTAGATATGTCCTTATGCTTTTCAAATAGAATTTTGGCATTAGATATGTCACAAGTATGTTATGAGCAATATATATATTTCGGGAGTAGTATTTAGCACCGAGCGATGAGGGTTTTAGATAACTCAAATTCAAAACTACGTTGCCATCGTAGGTTACCCTTTGTGGCTTATGACAGGATCCTATTATGATAAGGTTCTAACCTTTGCCGGTTAGGACAACCTTTTTCGGTGTGGGTATATGACACCGTTCTCCATGTAGCTTATCATGGTTTATGTCGATTAATAGAAACTCCCGTATGAAGGTTTTTAAGTCTTATGCTATGTTATTTCATGGACTCAGTCTTAATTATGTTTTAAGCGTGTTTTTACCATATTTATGCATATCTCACATATTCAGTACATCATGTAGTACTGAAGCATATTTTGCGCTGCATCCAATCTATGATGCAGATTTTGGCTCCCTTCCTCAGGTTCGTGGCTTGGTGTTGCCAGTTATCCAGATTTTGTTGGTGAATCCTCATCATTCGAGGGCTATAGCTATGCCAGTTATTTTTATGTCTTTCCTTCAGATTTCCGAGTTAGCTGGGGTCTTGTCCCAGTAACTCTTATATCAGTTTAGATACTCCAGACATAGCTAGACTTGTATTCTATATTTTTGGATTTGGTATTCTTAGACCTTTATCTTATACAGACATGGTTGCCTATCTCTACTAGTTATGCTTTCGCCATTTTTCTTAGTGTATGCTTGAGTTATGCTATGACCAAGGGTTAACTTGGGGTACTTGTGGTCCCATATTCCCATGTACGTCTAGGGGGTAGCCTCGAGGCGTGACAAACTTGGTATCAGAGCATCAGCTTCAAGAGTCCTAGGGTGTCTGAAAGCCGCATTGAGTAGAATCTCTTTCATGTGTGTGAAGCGCGCCACACTTATGAGAGAAAAGCTACGAGGTGTCTTAGGAAAAACTTTACTTCTTTCATGATCATTATCGTGCGATAAAGTTTAACTCTATTATTCCTCTAATCCAATCTTTATGCATTCCAGATTATGCCTCCTCACCGTGCTATGCCTCGCAGAGCCGCCTAAAATATTGATCCTCCGATTCCAGACCCTGAGGTCACAAATGTGGAGTTTAGGAATGCCATTTATATGCTAGCTCAAACTATGGACGCTCAGGCCCATCAGCAGGCTCCTATCCCCGTCCACTCTCAACATGGAGTTGCGGCCCGGGTTTGAGATTCCATTCGCATGAACTCGCCTGAGTTCTGGGGTTCGAAAGTTGGTGAGGATCCGCAAAATTTTATGGATGAAGTGAAAAAGATCTTTGGTGTGATACAAGTTGTTCGTGTTGAGGGTGTTGAGCTAGCTTCCTATCAGCTCAAGGATGTATCTCATATTTGGTATACACAGTGGAAGGATGCTAGGGCTAGGAAAGTGGTTCCTATGACTTGGGAGTGCTTCGAAAGGGCTTTTCTTGACCGGTTCTTCCCTAGGGGGTTGAGGGAGGCTAAGGCCAAAGATTTCATGAATTTGAGGCAAGGATCTATGTTGGTTCAAGAGTTTGGGTTGAAGTTCACTCAGCTTTCTAGGTATGCTCTTTATATGGTGGCTGATCCAAGGGATCAGATGAGCAAGTTCATTTATGGTGTGTCAGATTTGGTAAAGAAGGAGTGCAGGTCTGCTATGCTTCTGGGTGACATGGATATTTCTAGACTTATGACTCATGCTCACCAGATTGAGGGAGATAAGTTGAGGGAAGTGGCAAGATAGAACAAGAGGGCCAGATTAGAGGGTTTGACTTTTAGCCATCAGAGGTCCAGAGGTGGACACCGCTCTTCATTTCAGAAGAAGTCATCTGAACCCATTGATTATTCAGCTAGTGCTCCTACTCAGGCCCCCAGGCCTCGTCATGATCAGACAAGTAGAGGATCAGGTTCTTATTCGCATGAGAGTGTTGCAAAGGGGACTCCTTACCCTACTTGCAACAAATATGGCAAGAGTCACCTTGGTGAGTGTTTAGCTGGTTCAGGTGGATGCTTTGGATGTGGTCAGGTTGGATACAAGATTAAGGATTGCCTTTCAGCTAAGAAGGTACAGGGAGGTAGCAAGACTCAGTCTACCCCAGCAGCCCCAGGAGGTCGATCGGCCCAGCAGGGCCCTGCTTCTAGTTTTGGTGGTCAATGCCAGAACCACTTTTATGCCATGTACTCTCGCCAAGACTAGGAGAGTTCCTCATACATTGTTACTGGTATGTTGAAAGTTTTATCTCCAATGTGTATGCTTTATTGGACCCCGGTGCCTCCTTATCTTTTGTGACCCCTTATGTTGCTTGCAAGTTCAAGATTTTCTCTGATCAGCTCTTAGAACGCTTTTGTGTTTCTACTCCTATTGGTGAGTTAGTCCTAGCCAAAAGAATTTATCAAAATTGCCCTATCTCAGTCCTTCATAGAGTCACTTCAGCGGATCTAGTAGAGTTGGAGATGACTGATTTTGATATTATTCTTGGGATGGATTGGTTGTATGCATGTTATGCCTTAGTTGATTGTCATACTCGAGTTGTTAGTTTCAAGTTTCCAAACGAACCTGTCTTAGAGTGGCAAGGCAGTCCTCCATCCTCGAAGGGTCATTCATATCTTATCTCAAGGTTAGGAAAATGATTTCTAAGGGTTATGTTTATCATATAGTTTGGGTTATGGACACGGAGTCCAAAACCCTATCCCTCCAATCAGTCCTTATTGTGAATGAGTTTCCTGAGGTATTTCCCAAGGATTTTCCCAGCGTCTGTCCCGAGCGGGAGATCGACTTTGGGATAGATCTTCTTCCAGATACGCATCCTATCTCTATTCCTCCCTATAAAATGGCTCCAACAAAACTTAAGGAATTGAAAGAGCAGTTGAAAGACATTCTTGATAAGGGTTTTATCAGGCCCAGCATCTCTTCATGGGGTGCTCCAGTTCTATTCGTGCGAAAGAAAGATGTTTTTCTCAGAATGTGTATTGACTACTGTCAATTGAACAAGGTCACAATCAAGAATAAGTATCCCATTCCTAGGATTGATGACTTGTTTGATCGGCTTCAGGGTGCCAGTTACTTCTCAAAGATCGACCGTAGATCTGGTTATCTTCAGCTCAGAGTTAGAGAGTGTGACATTCCAAAGACAACCTTCAGAACTCGGTATGGTCATTATGAATTTGTGGTTATGTCTTTTGGAATAACGATTGCTCCTGCAGCTTCTATGGATTTGATGAACCGTGTGTTCAAACAATATTTAGATATATTTATGACTATTTTTATTGATGATATTCTTATCTATTCTCAGAGTGAGAAGGAGCATGCGGGCCAGTTGAGGGTTATGTTACAAACTCTCAAGGATTGACAATTATTTTCTAAGTTCATCAAGTGTGAGTTTTGGATGCAGTCTGTTTCTTTTCTGGGTCATATTGTGACTAGAGATGGTATTCGAGTTGATTCGCAGAAAATAGAGGCAGTAAAGAACTGGCCTAGACCCACTTCCCCGTCTGATATTAAGAGCTTTTTGGGTTTGGCTAGTTACTACAGGAGATTTATGGAAGGATTTTCTTCCACAACTGCCCCATTGACTCGGTTGACTCAGAAGAAGATCAAATTTCAGTGGTCTGATCTATGTGAGAAGAACTTCCAGGAATTGAAGACTAGGTTGACCACAACTCGAGTGTTGACTCTACCCGAGGGCTCAGATGGCTTTGTTGTGTATTGTGATACTTCTAGGATCGATTTGGATTGTGTTTTGATGCAGCATGGTAAGGTGATTGCTTATGCTTCTAGACAACTTAAGATTCATGAGAAGAACTACCCTACTCATGATCTTGAGTTAGCGGCCGAGATTTTTGCTTTGAAGATTTGGAGACACTACTTGTATGGTATTCATGTGGATGTTCACCGATCATAAGAGTCTTCAGTATGTGTTCATTCAAAAGGAATTGAATCTTCATCAGAGGAGGTGGCTTGAGCTTCTTCAGGATTATGATATATGAATGTGCTTTTACCATCCGGGTAAGGCCAATGTCGTGGTGGATGCACTTAGTAGGTTGTCTATGGGTAGTGTGTCTTCGGTTGAGGACGGTAAGAAGGAATTGGCCAAGGATGTTCATCGACTTGCTCGGTTAGGAGTTTGCCTTATGGATTCGACGGAAGGTGGTGTTATCATTCAGAATGGTTCCAAATCATCTTTGGTAGCTGAAGTGAAAGAGAAGCAAGACAGTGATCCTATTTTGCACCAGTTGAAGGGTGCAGTCCATCAGCAAAGGGTAGAAGTTTTCTCCTAAGGAGGAGATGGTGTGCTTCAATATCAGGGTCAATTGTGTGTTCCTGACGTAGATGGATTGAGACAACGGATTTTGACAAAGGCGCATAGCTCCAGGTATTCTATTCACCCCGGTGCCACCAAGATGTACTGTGACCTACGGAAGGTCTATTGGTGGAATGGCATTAAGAAGGACATAGCATATTTTGTGGCTAAGTGTCCTAACTGTCAACAAGTGAAGGTAGAGGATCAACGATCAGGTGGTATGACTCAGGATATTTACCTTCCTACTTGGAAGTGGGAAGCGATCAATATGGATTTCATTACAGGTTTGCCTCGTACTCGTAGGCAACATGATTTTATTTGGATGATCATCGACAGGATGACTAAGTCAGCCCACTTCTTGGTTGTCAAGACTACAGATTCAGCTGAGGATTATGCCAGACTCTATATTCATGAGATAGTCAGATTGCATGGAGTTCTATTGTCTATCATTTCAGATAGGGGTACTCAGTTTACATCTCAGTTTTGGAGGTCATTTCAGAAGGGTCTTGGTACTTAGGTTAAGCTTAGCACAACTTTTCACCCACAGATGAATGGCCAGACAGAGCGTACTATTCAAACTTTAGAGGATATATTGAGAGCTTGTGTGATTGATTTCAAAGGTAATTGGGATGATCACTTACCTCTTATCGAGTTTGCCTACAACAACAGCTTTCATTCTAGCATCCAGATGGCTCCTTATAAGGCACTTTATGGTCGGAGGTGTAGATCTCCTATTGGTTAGTTTGAGGTAGGTGAGGCAGCTTTGATTGGTCCAGATTTAGTTCATGAGACTATGGATAAAGTTTAGCTTATTAGGGAGAGGTTGAAGATCGCTCTGAGTCGACAGAAATCATATGCAGATGTGAGGAGAATAGAGTTGGAGTTTGAGGTTGATGATTGTGTGTTTCTGAGGTGTCACCCATGAAGGGTGTGATGAGGTTTGATAAGAAAGGGAAGATTATTCCTCGCTATGTAGGTCCCTACAGGATTCTGAGGAGAGTTGGTAGTGTTGTTTATGAGTTGGAGTAGCCAACAAACTTAGAAGTGGTTCATCCGATTTTCTATGTTTCCTTGTTGAAGAAGTGTGTTGGTGATCCGACCTTGATTTTTCCTTTGGAGAATGTGAGTATGAAGGATAGCCTTACTTATGAGGAAGTTCCCGTGGAGATTCTTGATCGTCAGATTCAGAGGTTGAGAAATAAGGAAGTCGCTTTGGTAAAGGCCCTTTGGAGAAATCAGCTAGTTGAGGGAGCTACTTGGGAAGCAGAAGCAGCCACGAAAGCCAAGTACCCTCATCTCTTTCTTTCTGATCTAGTTTCAGCTTGAGGTAATAGTTTCCTCCTAAGTATGTCCCTCCGAATCCGCTTTATCAATTTCTCTCATGATCCTAACATGCATTCATATTTTCTGAAGTTAGTTCACTCATGTTTTATGATAAAAAGTCAGTTTTCATGCTTGTTCTTTAGTTTTTTATATTTTGTTGGTTGGTTGGGTTGTTTTCTCTCCAATTTTTCTTGTTTAGTCTTCATTCGAGGATGAATGATCCCAAGAGGGAGATATTATAACACCCCAGACTTCGATTAAACTTTTAAACTCAAAAATTCTGCAAAATTCTGAACTTCCAGGAATCACGAGTCAAGTCCACGAGCCATGGACAGAACCACGAGTCGTGGAAAGGACTCGTGAAACCAGTCCTGCAGACCATCCTCGGGTCTGAGAACCACGAGTGAGTTTCACAGTTCGTGGATGGTTCCACGGGTCGTGAAACCAACTCGTGGAAATCATACTGAGGGTAGTCAGTTCCCTAGTAAACCACAAATGGTTTCTACGACTCATGGATGGTTCCAAAAGCCGTACTATTAAATCGTAGAAAGTTATTCACAGATTGAATTTTGGGTCAGAAACCACGAGAAGGAACCACGAGTCATGGTTGGGTCTACGGATCATTGACCTCACTCGTGTAACCTGAAGTCGAGTTTTAAATTAGTTATTTTTCAACTTTTATCCAGAGGTATTTTTGTAACTACTCACCCCTTTAACTCTTAAGTGAGGTCGTTTTGACCATTTTTAGTAGGGTTTCATCCCTAATTAGTCTAAGTCTTTCATTATTCCTCATTCACCTCCCAAAAGAGTAAAATAACTTCATCAACTCCAAGTCTCAAGCTCCAAGTTCAAGTCTCCATTTCTCTTCATTCTTGATCTAGCAAGCTTCAATCAGGTATGTGGGTATTCAATAAGGGATTCCCTTCACCCTTATGCCCAAAATCCCAATTCTTCTAAATTGAATTTATGAATTTCAAGTTAGGGTTCATACCTAAATTCTCATGGGCTTTTCTATTAAGTATTTTCTCATTATTCTTCACTAAATTCTAGGTTCAATTTTATGATTTACATGGATTTTGCAAATGATTATTTATCTCATGATTTGAAAGCTAACCCTAGTTCAATTTTACATGCATAGCTTGATTTAAGAAAAAATTTATGCATTGATGTTACGACCTCAAGTATTTTGTGAAATTTCATGCCTAATTCTTTAAGTTATGAATTTAAAAAGAAAAGTGAATTTTGGCTGTGCTAAGCTTTAAGACTTATGATTTGGATTTGCATGACATTAGATATGTCCTTATACTTTTTAAATAAAATTTTGGCATTAGATATGTCACAAGTATGTTATGAGCTATATAATATTTTGAGAGTAGTATTTAGCACCGAGCGATGAGGATTCTAGATAATCCAAGTTTAAAACTACGTTGCCACCGTAGGTTATACCCTCTGTGGCTTATGACAGGATCCTATAATGATAAGGTTCTAACCTTGGCCAGTTAGAAAAATCTTTTATGGTATGAGCATATGACATTGGACTCCATGTAGCTCATCACGGTTTATGTCAATTAATAGAAACTCCCGTAAGAAGGTTTTTAAGTCTTATGCTATGTTATTTCTTACCTTATGCTTAAATTATGATATTTCTTATGATTCCTCTTATTATGCATGGACTCAGTTTTAACTATGTTTTAAGCACATTTTTACCATATTTATGCATATCTCATATATTATGTACATCCTATAGTACTGACGCATATTTTACACTGCATCCCATCTATGATGTAGATTCAGGCTCCCTTCCTCAGGTTCGTGGCTAGGCGTTGCCAGGTATCCAGATTCTATTGGTGAGTCCTCATCATTCGAGGGCTATAGCTATGCTAGTTACCTTTATGTCTTTCCTTTGGATTTTCGAGTTAGCTGGGGTCTTGTCCCAGCAACTCTTATGTTAGTTTAAAGGCTTCAGACATAGCTAGACTTGTATTCTGTATTTTTGGATTTGGTGTTCTTAGACCTTTATCTTATATAGACATGGTTGCCTATCTCAACTAGTTATGATTCTGCCATATTTCTTCGTATATGCTTGAGTCATGCTATGACTAAGGGTTAACTTGGGGCACTTTGGTCTCAGGTCCCGTATTACGTTACGGGTAGCCTCGGGGCGTGACAGAGAGACTTTTAATAAAGGGTAAAAAGTTCAATCAACATTTATAAGGACCTTCATACTTTTAAGATAGTATAGATATAGATATAAATAGATACAAATCTGATAACCTCTAAAAGTGACTAAATATTTTTGGACAAATTACGTAAAACACGGGAGTATGGTACCTACTTATAATCCGTATCAATAGTTTTATAAATTATAAAGATTTTCTTTTCAGATACACACGCTGGATAATTAATTTTCGCCTTTCTCTTTTCGGAGGTGAAAAATGTAGGAGAAGGATAGAATCACTACACTATCACGACCAACTATACTAACTCCTTAATTTAAGGATATATTTAATGTTATTTATGAAATAAAATAATAAATAGTAAAAAAAATTACTTTATCTTGAATTTTGGGCAGATAGAGGGAATCGAACCATATTTTCTCCTTGGCAAAGAGAAATTTTACCATGTATCTCAGATACATGAATTTCTGATTTGATTTATTTTCGGAACTAAAACATATTTTTGTAACTGAATCACATAAAATTAGACAAAAATCAAGGAATTAACTTAATTATATAGTTTTTCATTATTATGAATCTGATTCGTTGTTTCATAGTTAGGGAATTCGTATTTATGTTACTTATCCAAGATTTAGATTTAAACTTGATTAGTTTCATTTTATTTAAATTAATAAATTCAAAATTTAGCCTTTATTAAAAAGAATTATGACTTATATGATGTAAAAAAATCTAAATAATTTGTGATTCACAGTGACTCTTTATATATGTGTTTTCACAATGTATCTATGTTTTGTAATATCATGTATTTGTTTGTATTCGGTGTATCTGTATTCAATAGAAATTTCATCCAGTGTATCCAATGTCAATTTCATCTAGTGTATCCAGTATTAATTTAATGTATGCAGCATCAATTTCATCTAGTGTATCCAGTATCAATTTCATTTAGTGTATTCAAATATATGTATCTTTCATAAGCCAGTTTCTAGTGTATATGTGCAAAGCGATATATACTTAGAAGAAGAAGAAGAAGAAGCAGAAGGAAAAGGAGGAGGAGGAGGAGAAGGATAAGAAGGAGGAGGCAGAGGAATATAAACACACATACATAAAAGCACAGATACAACTGGTAGATGCTTTTCTTTGTATCCTGCCATCATAAAAAAATTTGATACATATATTCGTGCGTAGATATGTACATAGAAGAACAAGAGAAAGAAGATACATAGACATTACACATACATAGATACACAGATGTTATGTGGAAAAATGATTTTGACTTAATTAAAACAAATCTTAAAGAAAATTCTCAAACTTAACTAAAATATAGAGTCACCAATTAATTTTTTAAAGTAATTAAAAAAAATTAATTTAAAAAGATTTTAACAGCAAAATCTTTAAAATTTCCAAAGTTCCAATTTCGAATTCTCATGAATATTCCAAAAAAGATTATAAAGTACTTGAAATATTCACTATCCTACGATTATCCGATTATCTTCTAATATTACTTGTTTTGACTAACTTAAAAGGAGTGATTCTTATTACTAAAATCTAAAGGTCTGAAATCTGATATAGAAGTTAACAACTATCTTTGAAAGATAATTTAATCGAATTAAGGCAAGTAAACAAAACATGAGGTAATTAGCCATTTATTTTTAAAAAAAAAAGGGGATTTGAAACATACGTTTTTTAAAGAAATGAAAATTTATATAACATGCAACTTCATGGAAAATTTAACTAGATTAATTAAAAGTAGTTAGCATCTCTCAGTAATAACAAGAGAAATATACACATGAATAAATGAGTAAGAGAAAGAAGTTGAATTTAGACAATTTAGACTCAAACCCTTTAAGTTGTCCAGATTTTGGACTTGCAATCTTGGGCTTGGCCCATTTCGCCGCTACTCCACTTTTGCATTGTTTTCCGACGTATTAGTTTTTCTTTCATTGTATACAACACTTAGGCCGTATATCACTTCTCTTGGGCTGTGTATTAGTCCTTTGTTGGACTCAGAAATAGTCTGGCTCGGTAAAGATGTTGGGCTTGGCCCAACAAGAAGGGTGCAAGGCGGAAAAAGGGGGACTTTCCTGGATTTAAGAATGGGGATAAGGAGAAAAATAACACTTCGATTGAAACAATTGACATTAAATAACAAGAAAATTTTAATACCCATTTGTAACCTTTTGACTTTAGATTTTCGTTGCTTTCCTATTTTGTTTGCTGCTTTTTCTTCTTCTTTTTAAATTTTTTATCAAAAACTTTTAATGCAACTGTTTTTAGAATAAAAAAAACACTACTCTTTTTTTCACCTTTTTTTCTTCTCTTTTTTAAACCTTTTTTGCTCTTCTATTTATTGCTTTTTTTTAATAATTAAATATAAACAAAAGCGTAGTTTTTCAAAATTAATCCCAAAAAAAATTGTATCTTCATCTTCATCTTCTTCTTCTAATGTATTGAAACAACTTCCATATGTATTGATATATATTGATACAATAAAATATATATATGAGTATTTTAAAGTATTGATACATATATACAATACAATGCATATATAATACATATTGATACAGTTTCTATACACATCCTATACAGATACATATTTTATATAATAGTAATACAATTTTTATATACATCATGTACAAATACATATTATATATAATAATTATACAGTTTCTATATACATCCTATACAACCTTTAGCTACAATAATCATTTAGATACATATTTTACACAATAGTTATACAACATTTTATATAAACTTATATATATACATATTTTATACAATAATTATGCAGTTTCTATACGCATCATATATAATTGTATCAGATACAATTGATACAGATACATATTGTATCAGATAACAATTGATACAAATACCTATTGTATTAGATACATATACATATTGATACAATTATATTGTATACAAAATTTATAATAACTGATAGTGACAGGAATAAAATAAATAATTTTTTATACAATCAACTCAAAAAAAAATAGAGGGTGTGAAAATTCTAGACTTTGTATGAGACGTAACCTACAGATTTGTAAACATATAACTTAATTAGAACTTGCCAAGAAAATAAGATATTATATATTAATATATTTATCATACACTTTATATAATTAAAAAAAAAAAAGAGCAACAAAAAAAGAAATAAAAAGCTAGCAAAAGAAATTTAAAAGAGCAACAAAAAAACCAACAAAAAAAGAGTAAAAGCCCAGCAAAACAAAAAAAAGAAACAAGAAAAGCAAAGAAAATGCCAACAAATCCTGTAGAATTGGGCTAAATGAATCGAATTTGAGCTTTTGACCAATGACTAAAAAATGAAATTAAAAAGGTCAAAAAAATCATATTATGTTCAATAGGCCAAACATGAGTCATTTATTTTAAAAGTGGTCAACCCGTGTCCTTTTCCCTTAAGAATGTACAAACAAGGAGCTGCGAGTGAATTTGACCGGGTGAACACGGAAGTAGTTCTTGGTTTTGTGTAGATGAGGGTTGAAGGAGGAGATAGGATGGTAGTTCTAAGAAGATTAGGTTTTTGGAGAATTAGGGATTGAGAAGCAATTGGAGTTTCTCAAGTTTTTTCTCATAAGTAAATTTTGAGGTATAGTACATGAAGATGGGAGAGAGAAACAAAGGAATAATTTGAGAGGTGGAGCACGTTTAGGAAGGAGCGTGATTTGGGGGAGGAGTTGGAGTGTAAAGATACACTAGCTGATAATTTAGGAATGTGTATCTAAAGTTGAATTTGCTAGGAAATGAGGAAGTCTATATAATTATTTTAAATTGTTGATATGTTATAGAATTAGAGTAGGGATGTTTGACTAGTTATGCAGTTTTGCCAATATTTTATAGTAACATTTTAGTTCTGAGAAATTCTAAAGGAACTTGTCTATATCCCTTAATGAGTATACGGGTAATATTTCTTTACCAACAACGAGTTTTCACGCCTCAAAATTTTCTTCTTATTCGAATCTATTATTCAATTTTCTAATACGACCGCACTTCAGGCCAAAATGATTATGTACTGCTTAGGATCAAGCAAGAGTCGGAAGGATTTTTTTGAGATGGTAGGAGATTTGGATCTATAATTATAAAAAACAGAAGATTCGGAGCCATTCTGGATATTAATTTGAATTCTCCTTTACACATCTCTAGCAAGACGAGATAAATCAATGAATCTATAAACTTTAAATGAAGATGGAAAAATATTTTATTCTAAAGAGTTTTTTCTTTAAAAAAGGTTTACAGAATTAATCAAAATACATATATTATTGCAAGGGCATGTTAGTAAAGATCATAATAATTCTATATTAAAGGTAAATATGCTAAAAGAATTGTTACAAGAATATCAAAACAAGGGAGATCTATGAAATTATTCCCTATAATAGTATGTTGTGTTGTTTTTGTGTATGCAGGCAGGAGAGAGAGAGTGTGTATAAATAAAAGACATAATACATAAATATGCCCTTTAACCTGGCCTCGGCTTACATTTATGCCCTCCTCCAACTTTGGATGTGTACAAGTAAGCACTTAAACTTGTATAAAGTTGAACAAGTAAACACATACGTGGCGTCCTATGTGGCAATTCACATCCCTACGTGACGTCCTACGTGTATTATTCCACGTAGGATGCATGTGTCTACTTGTTCAATTTTATACAAGTTTAAGTGTTTACTTGTGCACATCCAAAGTTGAAGGGCATAAATGTGAATTGATGTCAAATTAAAAGGCATGCTTATGTATTATGCCTAAATAAAAAGATATTGCATTAGACACATCAAATTCAGTAATACATGCCTCACGCTTTTCCTTTCAAAGACAACTCAACTGACTACAGTTATGCCCTTCCGCGACACTTCATATTATTAAACTTGGCTTGGCTTCTCACAACTTGAGAGTTACATTTGCAACAATTTCGTTGTAGCTCCCCAGAAGACACGAAAAAAGAAGGGGGGTTTTAAGTTAAAAGGGAGGAAGTATCCTAACATTACCACCATCAAAAAGGAGAAAACTGAACACCTAGGCCTCCCTTAACCTACATATATGGCGTCTCAATAAACATGGATGTCGACACCAATACTTCCCAGCTTCTTGGTTGACATTTTCTGGGTCGTCGAATGATAGCGAAGCCAGAGGAATGAAAGTCGGGAAATTGCTGCCTGCCGAGCAACCTGAACTCCTCTACCTGCAAGGTTTAAATCAACTAACACTTCGTTACGTGTTAGACCTGACTCAACGCTTTCATCATACCCATCAAGGTCAGATTCAGAGACTAGAACAACCGAGCCATCATCAAAGGCAGCAACTTCTTTCTGTGCTGGAAAGTCAAATACATCCGATGAATTATCATCTCCACAGACATCACTATCAGTATTTTTTACTCTTACGTAGTATTCTTGAACAGCCTGCGTATGTATAAGCAATGAAACAGACGTTTTAACTTCAGAAAGATAAGAATAGAAAGGACAGGGAATTCTGAGCTATCAAGGAAGGGATTTTATTTTATTTTTTTGGCAAAGCCAAGGAAAGCATTTTAAATACAGTAAACAGTAAATATACATATAATATATTTTTCTGATGACCAAGAAATCCATTGTTTCCAGCTTCATAAAATGGTGGATTTAAAGGTGGGACCCTTTCTGCACTTCAATTCTAGTCTTGGTTCACCAGCCAGGATTCAACTCGTGATGACATGCATTTTACTAGCTTTTGTCGTTGAATTAAAGCCCTGACGGCAGTATTTAAAATGCTTTCCTTGACTTTGCCAAATTATATATATATATATATAATTAAAAAAAGAAGCACACAAATTTAAAGTTGTGGGGAACCGGCTGACATATTCTAATTCAGATGTGCAGAAGAGAGCACCTTGCACTAACAACGAAAACAACAAGAACAACTAAATGTCAATGCAGAACATGTATCCTAGCTAAGAGCATACCTGCCACTGAGAGGAGGCCAACAACACCCTTGGTCTGATGGATCTAACATAATCATAAGCAGCCTCAGGCGTCATGTCCTTGTGTTTGACCTGCTCAAGAGGCATTATTAGAATACAAAATAGCCAAAGCAGATTATGATTGCACACTCTTAGCTGTGGTGCCCACCAGGTAGCAAAGGACAATGGTTGTACTACGGCCACGACCAGCCTTACAGTGTACGTATGTTGTCTTACCACAAGATGCATTACCTTCAAAGCCACATGCATTAAAAGTATGAAATGGCAATCAGAAATAATGCAAAGAAACTGCAAAGTCCGGGAATGTAAGATATATACTTGAAACCATGTTATATAAAAGCTGGGAAAAGATTCTTACCATCATTACTTACTAAAGAGCTGGGTGAAAAATACTTACCGTGGATGAATTCTATAGCTCGGTCAATATCTCCATCTGATGGTGCAAAAAGATAGTCTCTGGTAGGAATCACCAAGTGATTGATGCCATGATCCTACAACAAAAGAGGGGGAGCATCTATGGAATGAAAAATTGCTGCAAATCACCACCTTTTAAGAGTGATAGAAAACAGTGGTTTCAAAACAATGCTGGTGAAGTTTTCTAGCTGATGTGCACTACTACATAACTTTAAGCACAAACATATAGGACCAAGTATGTTTTCTTTAGTTCTAATTGATCCTTTTACATATTACATGCTTTAATTAATAGTTTCATTCAAAATCTGTATATAGCCAGATAGGCAATCCAATCATCTTCTTTCAATCCCGTTACTTACCTAGCATAGCAAATAACAATCGCTTCTTAACAAGCAATTTTAGTACATAATGAAATGTAATGACTAAAAGATGGTGATAATACGAAAGTGAGCTTAGACGGTACAAGATATAATGATGTTGAGACCAAAGTCTCATATGGTTCATTCAAGGTAACCACTCCAGCCACACCTAGAACCTTCAGGCGAGGGACGTCAGCAGGAAATGGAACAGCTCCTAACAGTATGAACTGAAAAAGAGAAAATTAATCAATATAAATTAACAACACCTCAATCAACTGAAAACATAAAAGTGAAAGAACAGAAAATTCAATATATGCATTTTCCTTTTCAGAGCCATTACTTCAGAGATATGATCTGATCTGATAAAAGGACAGATAAGAAAAGAATGAACAGAGAAAACTGTAAAATCCACAATATGATGGTGCAACAACAACAACAACATACCCAATGTATTACCACAAGGTGGGGTCTGGGGAGGGTAAAATGTACGCAGAACATACCTTTACCTCAAATGAAGTAAAGAGATTGTTTCCAATAGACCCCCGGCTCAAGACAAAATAGGACCATAAGAGGTCGAAAATAAAAGAATAAGAGCTATAGACAGTAAATAGGACAACATGTAATCACAGAACTATACTATAACAGAATAACACTATATCTGAACCACTAGAAAGCAGTAGAAACTGAAGAACAAGAAACTACAAGAGCAGACCTACAACTACTAACTAGTGCAACAAGACACTACATTCCTACCTACTAATATGAAGCAGACCTACCTACTAACCGTCTACCCTAATCCGAGCCCTCCACCCCTTCCTATCTAAGGTCATGTCCTCGGTAAGCTGCAACTGTGTCAAATCTTGTCTAATCACCTCTCTCCAATATTTCTTCGGTCTACCTCTACCTCTCTTGAAATCATCCATAGCCAACCTCTCACACCTCCGCAACGGGGCCTCCGTGCATCTCCTCATTACATGCCCGAACCACCTCAACCTCGCTTCTCGCATCTTGTCTTCTACTGAATACACCTCCACCTTGTCTCGAATATCCTCATTCCTAATCCTATCCCTCCTAATAAACCCACACATCCATCGTAACATCCTCATCTCCGCTACCTTCATCTTCTGAACGTGAGAATCCTTGACTGGCCAACACTCTGCCCCGTACAACATAGCCGATCTAGCTGCCACTCTGTAGAACTTGCCTTTCAGTCTAGGGGGCACCTTCTTATTGCACAAGACTCCGGATGCGAGCCTCCATTTCATCCATTGTGGCTGTACATAAATGATAGTTTTGCTGAAAGCAGATCGAATCAATGACCAAAATTTTTGACAAGTCTGCAAGAACCCCAATTATTTGGACCAGGAATTGGGAAGAGAGAGAGAGGAGAGATTGGATAGAGAAGAGGAATGAAAGGGAGAGGGCAGGGACAAAGTAAGAGGGACAGGCTATTAAATCTCTTTCCTAAAAGAATACTAATTTTCTTCTCCTTACATTTGTTTTCCACCATATTCAAAATACTTATGTAAATAACTTAATGATTCTCCTCTCTTTTGTATCCACTAATAAGGGGTCGTTTGGTTGAAAACAAGTTATCCCGGGATAACTTATCCCACCATGTATATGGGATAACTTATCCCTTCACTATGGTATAAATGGTGGGATAAGTTATCCCAAACTTCGCAACCAAACAAGACACCAAAATTTATCCCAGGACTATTTGTTTTTATCCCTCACACCAAACGACCCCTAAGTTCCTTAACCATTCAGTACAATCTGGCCATATATTAACATCATACAAATTGGTGCCACTGTCGGGTAAAAGATCCCTAAATTCTTTACTTCTTGAACACCCAGTCATTTTAACCTTGAAAAGTAAGAACTTAGGAAACAACTTCTTCAGATATAACAATCTAATGAGACAACCAAGCCTGGAAAAGTCAAGGACAAGGGAGTAAACCGGATGATGATATGCAATCACTTTCCACACATAATAAGAGAGCAAACACATAATTTTACAACTTTAAATTGATAGAAGAAAGGTAGAGGACAATAGGTACGAAATAATCAAATTCACCAAACCAAAGCAGCCAAAAGTGTTAGAGAATCTGTGAAAAATGAAGCATTATAAATTAATGTCAACAACAGTTACAGTTGCACATCTGGACCTCCAAAACTCCATTTAAACAACACTGACATGGAAGAGGTATCAACTTCTTAAAAACGTCATCTATTAAATACTCAGCACTAATTTGCCCATGAAAAGCACAAATCAAAGCAATGAGAGGACGTTAGAGAAAACACTTCAATCATATGCGTTGCAACTTAATACTAAGATATCATATCCTTGTATGGATCTCTCAGACAAACACTGAAGTTTCTCTTATTACAGCATTTGCATCTCATAATTTTGTACTTATTCATGATAAATTTTGAGCCAAGCTACTAAGTTTAGAACTAAGATATCATATCATATCCTAGTATGGATCTCTCTGACAAACACTGAAGTTTCTCTTATTACAACATTTGCATCTCATAATTTTGTACTTATTCATGATAAATTTTGAGCCAAGCTACTAAAGTTTAGAACCTAACAATCTAAAACTGATTTATGAAGACCTATTGAGAAATTAAAAGGATAATAAAACATCCCATAAATATGTGGTCAAAAAAATTAGAAGCATATACTCTATAAAAAAGTGAGTAACAAATCAATGCAGAGTCATCCTGATGTAGAAAGTGAGTTTGAGGCGGTAAAGTTTCAAAGAACTTTCACATACTAACTTGATTCTCCTTCAGGCCTTCCCAAATAATATTTTTTAATGGACAAAAATTTGAACCCATGTTTATCAAGTTAAAAGAGTGCAGCTCCAATTGTAGCTCTCAATTGAAGTTACTATCAAGAGAGTAGAGCAAAACGGAACAGTTGACAATGGAGGGATAGTGTCCTGGACGCCAGCCAAGAGATTGGGGTTAAGGATACCGTTCTCTCCTTGACAGGGCGATGGGGGTTAAGAATGGAGTTTACCGCTTAAGAAAACAAAGAAAGATCACAAATGAAAGAGCAGTACTAAGAACTTGATCCTGGCTGAACTTGGACTAGTGTCAAACTATGTGTCACATCTTTAGTCAATAACTTTTACTTCTATTAAACATCGAAAAGTCTAATTACTAATCCGGGAGATAAAAGGAAAAAAGAAAGAAAGAACCCTTTGACATTGACCAACTATTGGTTGCAAAAGATACCGTATATTATTAAACATAGTAATATGAAATAGCAGAAATCTAATCAGATGAAATTAAAGCTTAAAATCAATATATACATAAAAAAACAGCAGATGTCATGTGTTGAAGAGCAATACTTATACCTCATCAACCCTATCCCACCATCGGAACTCGGCCTGAATCTTGTTTCTCACAACATTATACAGCAATGTAGGATAAAAAAGAGCACGAGCCCCTGCTCCAACCAAAGCTCTTTTCGTGTCCAAAACAGCCAATGGACCTTCACAAGTATCATCACAAAACTCCTCCTCCCTATTAACAACTTCCCCCTCCTTCAGTTCTTCAATGTACATTTTTTTATGGACTAAACAAACACAGCTAACCCTCTAAAACAGCTTGGATCCAACCTTGCCTCTAACTTACTAAAAAGGTTCAAACTTTATTCCTATACAGTATGAAGAGAAAGAACTAGAAGCCTGAAATTAAAAATTAATTAATTAAAAAAAGGCAAATGAGTATAAGAAATTAGAAACCCAGAAAAGATTTTCAATTCAGGAACCAGTTTACTCACCAAACTGAAATCAAATGCAGCAAATAACTACTGGGTTCAAGCAAGAAAAATTGCACATATTCCTACAGAATGATAAAACCCAAAAAGATTTTGACTCAAGCATGTGTCTTTGGCAGGCCATATTCAATAGAAAGAACAAGAAACTCCCCTAATTAGAAACAAGGGAAGAAAAATTGATCAAAGGGATTTTTGATTGAATGAATATAAGAAACAACAATTCCAAGGGACCAAAAAGAGAGAAATTTTATAGCTTCAAGAAAAGGTTCTTGGTTGTTGGGTGAAATGTAATTCTGGAATATAGAGAGGAAGTGGGTGAGTTTCTCTCTCAAGAATTTTGAGTGTTTCTCTCTCTTCTCTCTATACCTTTCCTTTTCTCTCAACAAACTCTAACTCACTCTGTTTATGAGTGCGTGTAAAGCTAGCCGAGTATACAATTTTAGAAAAGCCATTAAATCTACGCACTCATTAAGGTATTTAAATTATTTACATTTATAAAATAATTAAATAAAATTTATAGTAATAATAATAAAATAATTAAATTGTTATACTCTCCCCGTTTCAATTTGTTTGACCTATTTTATTATGACACAAAGTTTAAAAAAGTAAAAAAGATTTTATAAACTTGTGGTATTAAATTAAAGATATGTGAATGTATTAAAATATCCTTATGTGAAAAATTGAAATCAAAGAGTTTCTAAAAAAAGAAAGAGACATTTTTTTGAAACAGATTAAAAAAAAAAGTAGGTCAAACATATTGAAACAAATGAACTAATAGGTTAAACAATATTAGTTTGATTTAAGAAAATTAATATTACCAATATGTATATAATTTACTTCTTCCGTTCTTAAATAGTTTAGACACACTTATTAAGAAACTATTAATTCATTCCTTAAAAAACAAAGAGTAATTTTTACTAACTTATTTTTAATAAATACCTTAAAAAAGATATGATTCTTTAATAATTTTTTGATCACGTAAAACTCTCTTTATTTAAAAAAAGGCCCATTATTAAATACTTGGAAATTTATTACATCCCATAGATAGAGATGGTGAGTTCTAACAGCTAACAAACCAAGAAAGGAAGTTACCATATCGTTTGTAACGCCACAGTTGATTTTCTGGTTACCCGTGTTTGGAGGGAAACGTTATGGGTATGGAAGGAAACGTCTGAGGTGATCTAGTTTATATTTTACAATAAATAATTTGATATATAAAATAAGGGGATAACTATAATATATTAATGTTTTTGGCTGATCTAGTTTACAAAATAGCCGACAAATATATAAATTTTATATATTTGAGTATAATATAAATGTGATATACCTATAATGTACATGATTAATTTAATTTATTTTGTTCATATTGATAAATAAATTTGGTCCGTATGAATGTTGATAAATTTCTCAAACATAAATAGGAGGTGTTATTTGTTGGAATGAATGGATAAAGAAAGACAAATAATTAATTAATATATTCGGTCTTCTTCTGATTCATCCTTATTGCTTCAAAATTGTGTTTTGACCAATTTGACTTATCATATAACTTTTTTTCTTAATTTCTTTTGCTGCCAATGCCCTTCTTATAAAAACAAATTTATGTATCGTAAGAGATATTGTCAACTTGAAAAGGAATTACAGTTTATTTAGTCAAACTTTTAAAATCAATTTATTTTGAGAAATTCTTCTATGCATCTGGAAAATAATTGAATTGGATTCATTTACTAATTAGTTAATTCAAAAGTTTGATTATCTTTTCTCAAAATTAAAGGAAATAATTATTTTTGTTGTTTCAGATTCTTCATATTAGTTCATCCCATGTTTTAAATATTTAACTATGATAATAATAATTTTATTTAGGAAGAATTCTATTTTCAAAGTGTAGAAAAAACTCTTCAAATATTTCACTTTTGGATCTTTATGTATGTTAGAATCATTATCATTATTGAGTCTTGCCAACCACTTTTCTCAAGCGCTCTCTTATATTCTTGAGAATATTTTCTTAGTTTATTGCTCTAATAATATAGTGTGGTTTTTCAAAATTATACAAAAATATTGATGTATAGAAAATTATTGTTTGAGTAGGAAGTCGTTCTTACATGTTCAAATAAGGATAAATTTAATAGTCAAAATTAGTGGTTAATTTTACAATCATAAATATTAAAGAAATAACTAAATGACAAGCTTATTTTAAAGAGTAAAATTCGATGAACATGTCGATCGTACATGAGTTTCATGCTTTTATAATAGTATAGATATATTGTGAAGTTAGGAGGTCTCCAATCGTGTATGTTAGAGGTTGCATTCGATTTTTCGGTTTGATTTTGTACTATTCGATTTTGGTTTTTCGATTTTTGATTTTGTAAATGTGCAACCCAATCCGAGATAAAATAAATTTGGTTTGGTTTTTTTCGATTCAGCTATTCAGTTATGTTAATAAGTAATAACATAATCAAAGTTATATTTGCATGTTGAAAAAAATAAAAATCATATACAATGAGAAGTATAATATTGAATGACTTAAATATACTTTCTAATATAAGTCACGAATAAAATATTAAAACACAATACCTAAAAAGTATATCAATAGATGTCCAAACATATAATATAAACTAAATCATAATTGCCTTTTTTGATTTTTATTTTTCTAAATTCGAAACCAAACCAAAAAATCAAAAAAGTAAATTCTTAATTCGAAACCAAACCAAAAATTCAAAAAATCGATCCAAATCAAAATTCGATTTTGAGTTGGTTTGATTTTTCGGTTTAATCCGAATAATGCACACCCCTAATGTATGTATTTAATTATTTCAAAATTTATAACTTATATATAGTGATAGCATAAATTATTTTTTATATTATTAGTGAAATTATAACAAGTTACTTATCTCTTTCTTAGACTATCAACTTGTACTTACTATAAACGGTTACTTTGCAATTTGTCTTTTAAATGGAATATAGTGTAAGAAAAAATTATTTAAACTGTTAATGTAGGTTAGTTGGAACTTTTCATGAACTAGTTTTGGTCAGTAATAGTAGAACCAAATGACAAAAATCCGAAATATCACATTAAAATTTCTCGAATTGGTGACAGAATTTCATTTATTTGTTAGAAGGTCTATCCATCATCCATTTTTTTTCTTTGTAAATAACAGTTTTAGGGTGTAATAATATGTGAATCTTCTTTACCTCTTTTGATTTCCTTCTTGATTGAATGCAATATATGTTGTCTATTCTTTTTATAGTTTCTTTCGATTCCATTAAAGTTTAATACTCCTTCCATTTATTTTTATACTTGTCCAGTATTGACTTGACACAATAAATAGAATGATAATTTTATTATATCATTTGAATATAACAAATTTAATATATTGAGAAATAAATAGTTAATAATAAGGATAAATTAATAACTAAATAGTAAATTATTTTTTAATTTTTCAAATTGGACAAATAAAAATGAACATTTATAGGAGAAATAAAAGTTAATTGAGGGAGTACTTTAAATCGCTAAACTTTCTTGGAGTAAATGAGCATGACATTCGTAACTTTCACATTTTTTTTGAGAAAAGACATCAAAACACCCTTAAATTTGTCCACAAAACTTACTTTAGCCTTTTAACTACACGAGCATTTATTTACCCCCTTAACAACTTTCAAGTGATTTAATATCACCCTAAGAATATTAGACCAGTCTCACAATGGAGAGTGTATTACACACGCGCCACGTCACTGCCAAGTCAGCGCCATATCATCGCCACATCAGAGCCACATCACTAATATAAATAATATATAATAACATAAATATAAAAATAAAAAATTCATGCCCCCCCCCCTTTAATTTCTTCTTCTCCAACCCCCCCCCCCCCCCTCCCTCTCCAACACCCCGACACCACCACCTCCCCCACCCCCTTCTTCTTCTTCTCCAACATAACACTGCCCCCCTCCCCTCCTTTCTTCTTCTCCAACACCCATCCCTCCTTTCTTTTTCTCCAACACTGCGCTCCCTCCCCTCTCTCTTCTTCTCCAACGCCGCCTCACCCACCCTCACCACTCTCTTTCTCCTTCTTTTCTAGCCCACCTTCTTCTTCACTTCTGAAAAATTTTAATACGAATTTTTATTTTTTTAGCTTCCATCGTTTTACCAATACAAAAAACATCAATTAAGAATTAATACAATTCCTAATTTTTAGTATTCACCATTATCAATTTGTTATCATAAATTTATCATTTTTCTCTTCCATTTTCATCTCTCACTTACTACCATACCTTCATCAATTGCATCCTTCCCATTTTTTTATGAAATTAACATTACAATATTTTGAAACTTCATTAATGATTTTTGTTCTCAAATTTTAAATTTGTAATTGAATTTCATGATAAATTATTTTGAGTATTATAATGAATCTCTTTCTCTAATTTTATTTTTAAAAAAAATTGTTGATTGGTGAAGAAAAAAAGAGAGCTGAACACTAGTTGAAAATGGTGGGAGAGGAAGGAAGAAGAAAGGGAGGAAGGAGGGGAAGGGGTGGGTGGGGTGGGGTGGAGTGGGGTGGGAGTGGGGGGTCGAAGAAGACAAAGAAATGGGGAGAGGGTTAAAATTTAAAGGCTGGGTTCTACTTATTAATTTTCTTTAAAAATAATGAAATTAAAATAATAAAAATGGGCCCAGATTTTTGGTTTTGAATTGTAAACGCATTTTTTTTCTTTTATATTTAAATTTTTATCCACGTCAGCATTAAGGTGGTATTTAATTCACTTAAAAGTTGTTAAGGGGGTAAATAAATACTCGTGTAGTTAAAGGACTAAAGTAAATTTTGGGGACAAGTTTAGGGGTGTTGCGATGTCTTTTCTCTTTCTTTTTTTATACTCTTTTGGATTATTAGACTTAATTAGTAATCGAACCTTAAAAAAGGAAACAAATAGTTAATCTTGTACATGATTATATGTTGGACAGAGGTCCTCCTCCACCATCAATGTACAGAAACATTCACCATCGAGCTCATCTAACAAGGAGATAAAACAGAAAGAAATGACGCTTGAAACTCTGGATACTTTTCTAAATTTGTGGAAAGAAATTGATGGGTCTGGACAAACTATTTGGGCTGATTAACAAGCATAACGGGCATGTGGTAAAATGCATGTCTTGGGCTTTAGGGACCAGATGCAGGAAATTACATGTTGTGTCCTCAAAAGTGAGTGGTCTTCAATTTTTGCCCTTCATAAAAAAAGTCTTTAAAAAATATCATTCCTTCCTTTTTATATATAAAACAAATACATTTTTTCTCCTCTACACCACTACTATCCATGTTCATTTGTCTCTCAACTTTTAATTTTTATTTTTTCTTTTATCTTTAATTTTTTTTTCTTTTTTCTCAATTTTTTTTAATTTTCTTTTTCTTTTTTCTCAACCTTTATTTTTATTTTTTCTATTTTTTTCTTTTTCTATCAACTTTTTTTTTGTTCTTTTTTTTTCTCAACCTTTATTTTTTTTATTCTTTTTTTTTCCTCTTTTTTCTTTTTTTTCTCAACTTTTTTTTTCTCTTTTTTCTTTTTTTTCTCAATTTTTATTTTTATCTTTATTTTTTCCTTTTCTCTTTTATTCTTCTCTTTTTTTCTTTTTTCTTAACCTCTATTATTTTTTGCTAATGAACAAAAAAAGTTGGATAATCCGCAAAGAAGATCTTCTTTCTTTGAAATCGAAGTAAACTTAAGAGCGTGCTTTGTTGTTTGGAAGTCCTTTGGAACAAGTCTTGCCTCTAAGGCAAATGTTATAGAACATCTCAAAAATCAAGACACAATGAGGTAGTGTCAAGCCTTGCTCGTGGGGCATAACTTATTGTTTGGAAATTCTTGAGGTAAGTCTTGCCTCTAAGGCAAGAGTTATAGAGCATCTCATAAATTAAGACACAATGAAGTAGTGTTAACTCTTGCCTAGGGGTGACAAATGGGTGGATTGGATTGGATTTGGATGGATTGTATATGGATTGAGCTAAAATGAATTAGATTGCAATCCACCCATATAAATATGGGTAAATATGAATTTAGTCAAATATGGATTTGGTCAAAATGATTTTAACCCGTTTCCTTAAGCCAAAAATTTTAAGCCTTCTATATGTTGTATACATATCAACTCGTTGATATTAAATCAAATTATTTAGTACTCTAATATAATAAAAGAGTAATTTTACATAAAAATCAAATAATTTTTTTATTTTGTTACCCGCCTCCTCACATCCACTTCAACCCCCGCCTCTCCCAACACCCACCCTACCTCCCCCCCATCCTCCACCCACACACACCTAATTTTCTTTTTGTTTTTCCAATAAAAAATAATTTATATGTTTTTCAAAAAATAAAATCTACCACAACCCCCCCTCCCCCCCCTCGTGCCAACCACCCACCCACCCACCCACCCACCCCAAATATTGTTTTTCTAAAAAAAATAGTTTTTTTTTATGTTTTTCAAAAAAAAAAAAATTTCCCCCCCCCCCCCCCCCCCCCCCCCCCCCGAGTGCAGGATTCTTCGAAAAAGCGCGGGCTGACTCGGAGACCTGGGACCCTGGCTTAGTAATGAATGACGTTCAATTCTTTCGAATTCATTGGATCCTTTTCCGCGTTCGAGAATCCCCCCGCCCCGTGCCAACCACCAGCCCACCCACCCCAATTTTTTTTTGTTTTTCCAAAAAAAATAATTTTTTTTTATGTAGGGAAGGAAAGAAATGCCGATGTTTGCAATTTTTTTTCAAAAAAATAAATAAATTCCCCCCCCCCCCGCCCCGTGCCAACCAACCACCCACCCACCCCAATTATTTTTTGTTTTTCCAAAAAAAAATAGTTTTTTTATGTTTTTCAAAAAAAAAAAAATTTTACCCCCTACCTCCGGTGCCAACCACCCACCCACCCACCCACCCTAATTTTTTTTTGTTTTTCCAAAAAAAATAATTTTTTTTATGTTTTTCAAAAAAAATAAAATTTAACCCCTCCCCCCTGCCCCGGCACCTCCCCTCCCTGCCCCGGCACCCTCCCCCGCCACCCACCCACCCACCCACCCAATTTTTTTTTTCCTGTCACTCCACACCCCCATCTCTACCCCACCAACTCTCCAATTTTTTTAAAATTAAATTAATATTTTTTAAAATTGAAAAATTAATATTAATTTTTTTATTTTTTAGCACAATTAAGAATTTGGATAGAAGTAAGTGATCTATTATGGGTCTATATGGATACCCATATTTTACCCATTTTGACCATATTTGTAGGAGCTCTTAAAATAGTTTGAAGTCCATATTTATCCAATTAAAATATGAGTGATCCAAGCCATTAAATATGAGTTAAATGGACTCATTTCATTAATATGGGCTAAAATTGTAATCCCTACAGTCTTGCCCATGGGACATAACTTATTTTTTGGGAGGCCCTTGGGCTAAGTCTTGCCTCTAAGGCAAACGTTATAAAACATCTCATGATCTAGACACAATGTGCTAGTGTCAACTCTTGCCCATGAGGTGTAACTTGTTATTTGAAAGTCTTTGAGCTAAGTCTTGCCTCTAAAGCAAAAATTACAGAGCATCGCATAAATCAAGACACAATGTGGTAGTGTCAACTCTTGCCCATGAGGCGTAACTTGTTATTTGGAAGTCCTTGGGCTAAGTCTTGCTTCTTAGGCAAGCATTATAGAGCATCTCATAAATCAAGCACAATGTGGTAGTGTCAGGCGTAACTTGTTGTTTGAAAGTCCATGGGCTAAGTCTTGTCTATAAGGCAAGAGTTATAGAATGTCTCATAAATAAATCAAGACACAATGAGGTAGTGTCAAGTCTTGCTCGTGGGGCATAACTTGTTTGAAAATCCTTGAGCTAAGTCTTGCCTCTAAATCAAGAGTTATAGAGTATCTCATAAATCAAGACAAAATAAAGTAGTTTGAACTCTTACCCATAGGGCGTAACTTGTATTTTTTGAGAGGTCCTTGGGCTAAGTCTTGCCTCTGAGGCAAGTGTTATAAAATATTTCATAAATCAAGACACAATGTACTAGTGTCAAGTCTTGCTCATGGGGCATAATTTCTTGTTTGGAAGTCCTTAGGCTAAGTCTTGCCTCTAAAGCAAGAGTTATAGAACATCTCATAAAAGAAATAAAGGTCGAGGAAAATGATTAAAAAAAAGAGAAAAGAAAAATAAAAAATCAAAGAAAAAAATGAAAAATAGAAGTTGAGAGAAAAAAAATAAAAATTCAAAAAAAAGGAAAAAATGAAGAAAAAAAACAAAAAATAAATGAAACAATAAAGGGTGTGAAAAATAAAATAAAATAAAAAAATAAAAAGGAGAAAAAAAATAGACTTAAGAGGAGAAAAAGAAAAAAATAAAGATTGAGAAAAAAGAAAAAAAACATAGAAGAAAGAATAAACAAAAAATAAAGGTTGAGAAAAAAAGAAAAAAAAAGAAAAAGAAAAAAATAAAAAAGAGAAAAAGAAATAAATATAAAAGTTGAGAGGCAAATGAGCATGAAGAGTTGTTTAAAATTATTTGAGGTATAAAGGGGAAAAAATGTAGTTGTTCTATACATAAAAACAAGGAAGACTATTTTTGTAAGACCTTTCTTATGGGGGGCAAAAATACAAAGCCACTCCCTTTGAGGGGCATTTGTGTAGTTGTCCCGATCAGATACACGTCAAGCTCAAAACAAGATTTCAGCATAATAGGATATAATTATATTTGTATACTTGGTACATTCTAGAAGATAGATGAGTTGACAAAGTTAGTTTGGTTTTATTTGATGTATTCTTTGTAATTAAACTTAGTCCTTAGAACTTTGTAATAGTAGTCCTTGATAGAATATATACGTATTTTGTAATTACAAAGCAGTGAATACACGAGAAAATTTTCCTAAACCCTTGATCGTTTATCAAACTTTCTTACATGGTATCAGAAGCAATAACTCGATCCTAAATCACCTTCTCTCAAATCATATTCAGCTAACGCAGAATGGGAGATGAAATCAACACAACTCATGTTGCGACAAGAACTCAGGCTGCAAACACCGGAATCAACAACAATGTTAGCGTCAATCATACATATTATCTCAATGCATCAGATTCACCATGTATGAATATGGTTAACTCCTCTTTTGATGGAAGAGGTTTTCAAGGATAGAGAAGGTATAATCTCATAGCGCTTTCTGCCAAAAAGAAATTTGGATTCGTCAATGGAAATTGCAAAGACCCAAATATCACTGCAGCAGACTATGAGCAGTGGAGTTGCTACAACGACATGGTGATATCCTGAATACTGAATTCACTGTCAAAGGGTTTTAGAGACAGTGTGATCTATTCTAAGACACCCAAAGAATTGTGAGATAACCTAGAACACAAATTTGGTAGATCTAATAGTGTTAAGCTATATCACCTACAAAAGAAATTATTAGGGTTAGTTCAGGATAACAATAATTTTGCAAGGTATTTCACAAAACTCAAATGATTATGGGATGAGTTAGATTCATTTAATTTAATCATATGTTGCACATGTGCATGTGTATGTGAGGGAAAGGGGAAGTTGACCAAAGGCTAATTCAATTTCTTATGGGCTTAATGGTGTTTATGCACATGCTAGGGAAAATATCTTGATGATGAATCCCTTGCCAACTATTAATGTTGCCTACTCTCTGCTATTACATTATGAGAATCAAAGGTAAGTGTATGTGAATGCATTCGTTCCAACTAAATCTACATCCTTCATGGTGATTGGTCAGGGAAGAGAAACCTATAAACCTGGAAATCATATGAATGAACGAGGTTCTACACCATAGAAATTTGGTGCATCCGGGAATCAAAGGTATGGAGAATCACCCCAGAAGCTTAAGCCAAAAAGACAAAGTTCAACCCAAATGTAAGTTGCACACATTGTGGGGAAAGGGGCATGTACATGATGATTGCTACAGGCTCATAGCGTTCCTAGATGATATCAAGTTCACAAAACCAAAGGGGTTCTAGGGTTTAATTAAGGAGAATGCAGTGATGACAAAAGAAGAATATGAGGACACACATAGAGAAATAGGAAAATAGTCATACAACCATCATCCAAGGAAGGAATAAGTAATGATCTGTCCGGTCATTTTGGGGTGATTATGACAATAATACCCTTGTTAGAGTCTCTGTAGTAAAAGATGAGAAGGTAAAGAATTAAAACTTTTGTATAATCATGATGATTTATCTACAGTTGTGATGTGTTGTATTCCGTTAGGGGGTGACCTAGTGAACTAAACTTCCGTAGGAAATTTTGAGACTATGAGTGAGTTTGTAGCAAGTTTTTACAATAGTTTGCACATCTGATTTGTGTTGTAATATCTTAAAATGATAATTGTATTGTGAAATAAAACTTGGTACAGTTTTACTGAGATTCTGATTAATGAGGCACTGGTACAGTGGTGAGTTTTTCACTGCAGCCAGACTGCCATAGCAGTTAGAGTTCCACCATAGCAGGTTTCAGCGATAATATCAAGTCTCGCTATAGCAAGGCATTGGTCACCATAATGGGACCATCATAGCAAAAATGTTGACCGTTGCAGCGGTCAACGTGAGACAAAATTATCCTTTAAGTCAGTTATTTTGAGTTTCTCACCCTTATAACTTCAAAACTAGTTCTAGAGACATATGGAGCAATTTTCTCAAGGCTAGGGCAGATTTCTTCTTCGAGATAAGTTTACCCCGTTAACTTTTTAATCTAGTAATTCTTTAACACCCTAAAATTGATGAGCGTGGCTTTAATGATAGATTGAGAGTTAGAACCCTAGAACTTATAAAAACTATGGGAAAATGATTGAGTGGATGTAATTATCATTTTTTATGCTCTAAGTTGTTAATTAATTACTTCTTAGGATGAAATTTGATGTTCTAATACATAATTGTGATATTTTGGAACCTAGAATCTAATAAGATGATACCTTTAGCATAAAAACTGCTTTAAGGGGGTTAATAGGTGTAATAACCCAAATTTTAATGAAGGGTCTTAACATAAAATAATTAATACAAAAATAAATTAAGAGAATTAAAAAGAATGGGCCAATCCCATCCTAATTCTGATTTCTGCCTTTGTTAGTAACTGGAGGAGTAGAAAAAAACTTAGGGTAATTGAACTCTTGATTTTTGGGAGAAAGCACGCAACTTCAAAAAAAGAAACGGTTTTGGGAATGCATAAACGACTCTTAGACGCAACAAAGAATAGTCAGGTATTGAGATTTACCTTTTCTATAGTAGATATAATATTGTGGTCTAGAGAAAGAAGTATAATGAAAATTCTAACAATAGTTGGTGAAGTAGTGGAATTATACACTAATCTGGAACATTAATCATAGTTTAGAAAAAATCATTCTTTTGAGTACAAATGCAACTTGGGTTCTATCACTTATTTTTGGATTTAATGGCTAGATTTAATAATAATGAAAGGTCATAAGGATGACTGATTGTGGAATGCAATTTTGTTAGCAGGGAAGAAAGTAAAAAAAGGGTTTAATACCTAGTCCCAACTTTGTTGAGTGGTGTTGGCAGTGGAGTTACAATGGAGTAAAATTCTTGGTATTGTGGCCAATTGAGATTGATTCGGCAATTATATATTATTAAACTTAGATAAAGAATATGGAATTGGAATTTTCAATGAGAGCCTAGGTAGAAAGAGATTTTGCACCAGCAATCTAGCAAGGTTTTGATAGCCTCTTTTAGCCACTATATGAATACAAGTCTTTTAGCATTAAAGATATCGTAGTACTTAATATTCTTGGAGTATGGGTGTTAAATTATATAAATTGTAATTAAATAGTTAGGTTGGAATTTCCCCCCTATAATTCATGGATTAAGGTGTGAGATATTAAGGTTTAGCTTTAAGCTTGAAGATTAGGAATGTTGAGACTTGACGTCGGCTAGCATAATTGATATTGTTAATTAATATTTTTACATAGATTGAGGTCATTGGAGGTTGTTTGGTCGGTGTTCTATCCATTGAAAGATTGGGGAACTTGGCATTAACAAGGTAAGTGAGATTTTAAGCTTTGGGTGCTTGCCTTTTAAATTTATTTTGAAAAAATATTTTTGTCTGCCCAATCCATGTGTTGGAACGAGCATGTGCTTGGTAGAATCGGTGGTCTTTAAGGCTAGTCACATATATTTTATTTTTAAGTACACTAAGATCCCTTGTAAATTATTTTGTAATGTGATAGAGGTAGGGGCATTGTGTATGCTTTACCTGAGGCATTGTGTATGCTTCTTTAATTGACATGGGACATTGTGTATACTTCCACGAGTATTGTGTATGCTCCTTGATATATTTGGCGCATTATGTATGGTGCTCGAAACTCGTGGTGTTGATTAGTTGCTTTAATTTCCTTGTATGACAAGTCTTTAGTGCAAATTGTATTGGGATATATATAGTTCTTGATAAATGATTATTTGAAACGCGTTGGATATTTGTCACAATATAAAACTGGGCCATGATGGCGTCTACATAACCCCCCAGTAGATAAGCCAAAACCCAACGATGCGAAAGGCAATAATAATAATTAAACTAAGTAAACGTGGAAGATATAAATGAAAAGATAGGGCCAATAGCATATATACATACCAACGTACAAAATATACAATAGATGGCCCTAAAGTGACCGAATAGACAAAACAACACGAGAACCAACCCAGACCTAGTGTCACTAATACAAGAGCGACTAAGCAAAGAGTAGCTATACAACAGACTCTGTCTATCAAAAATACAAAATATAGACAGAATATACAAGATGGAAAGCATGTAAAGTCTCCAAAAGCGCCGGAAGCTCACTGCGATCTGAACTGCAACATGCCTCGAACGACAGGAAGGTCAATGAGAATGGCTCGTCTAGGTGCTGCATCAGAATAAGATGCAGAGTGTAGTATGAGTACCAAGACAACGGGTACTCAGTAGACATCATAGGCCGACCGAGCGCAGAAAGATAATATATAGATAATAAGATATACGAAAGCAATTAAGACACAGGGATCCACCTAAATCTAGTTATAAAAGCTAAAATCGAAAGAAAAAAACCAGTAAAAAGTGAAACACGACAGGAGCCAATCCCAAAACAACAATAATACAAAAGCACCAACCAATGTAATGCCACGAGAATGATATAATATATGAATGCATAATAGTATAAACCTGGAATACCGCATTACGCGCCCAAAATACCGCATCGGACTATGCATATTTATATGAGTAGATGAATGGAAGGTAAAAACCCAGAATAACGTATTGGGGGTCCGAAATACCATACCAGGCTATAAATAATGCATAAAAATAGTATTTTCCCATTTTCCTTCCATAATCCGTCGAAAATTCAAACACGATTCATTTCAAATCCCAAGGTCATCGTAACCGTTGTAAACCTCATTTTTTAACCAAAAACCTTTGAAGTGCTTTCTTCCTAAATCCATGACGTGCAATGCAATATGAACATAAAATAACCAACCAGGGGAAAATTATTCACAACAAGGCAAAAACAGGGCAAAATACCCTCCAAACCAAGAGAACTGACCTGGAACTCCATCCAAATCCACAATATGACCTCAGACACGCAATTTCATACAATAGTAGAATAAAGCAAATAAAACAGGGAAATAACGCAGAAATTCACCGAGATTCTCTACTCTACCTCTAAAACCTCCTAAAAGCAAACTAGGGACTCTAAGCTAGCCACAACGATACTACAAGCTCCTAGACTAAGGATAAACATGATAATTCTACACTATAACCCGAAATGGCCAATTATAAGCAATAAATAAGATTTAAGCCTAAATCTATCTAAAATCCAACCCAATGTTCCAGAATCAAATAAATATATAAAAATTCAACTACACTTAGTCTAGAAAGTAAATCGTAACCTACCTCAGGGCTGAACTGCAAACACGAGCCGTCACTCGTGTGCCTTTCCTTTTCGAACAGCCTCAGACAGCTGCCATATTATCAAGAATATAAACTAGGTGTCAAGATAAGAAGAATGACTCCCATATTGATGTACGGAAAATCAGGCTGGAAATCAGATTGAAAAATGACCCTCGGGGACCATGCAACAAAATAAAAATAAAATTCGCAATTAGGGTCGCGATGGATTAAAGATCTCATGCTCAAAACTTGAGCACAAATGGAGCTCGTTTCGGGGCCCAAAACAACCCCGAAGTGCTACTAATTCGAGGATTTAAGACGGAGAATTACAAGATTTTTAAGACAGAGACTTACCAATTAGGGAGAGAATTACGCCAATGGAGTGAGTCCCACGAACTCACGAAAATGCAGCCCAAGGAATAGATTCTACAAGTATTTATCTGAGCTCCAAGAATTAATCAACAATGGAGTTTTACTAAATGGAGAAGAAGAGAACTTTTGGGAAGGAGAACTTACCAATTATCGAGAGAATACGAATTCCATATGACCAAACGATTTCCCCAGGTCAAGGACTTATTTGGAGCACTTTAGAAGAGTGTTTTGGTATTAGGTGTTGGGAGAAATGAACAAAATGGCTGGAAAATGAAGTGGACAACTTAAATTGCTGTCTGGGGTCCTTCATTGTGATCGCGACAAGACCCCCGCGTTCGCGAAGAAGAGCGAGCCGGACCATCGCGATCGCGATAGCCAGCCACTCGATCGCGTAGAGCAAGCCCTTGCCTGCTTCATCGCGAATGCGAAGAGCAACCTTCGTGATCGCGATGGTCAAGGAACTACACCATCACAAACGTGATGGCCACCTCGCAATCGCAATGATCAAAATGGTCTGCATTTTTTATAGCAGCAACCAGCAATTCACCGAGGCCAAAATTTCATTCGACGGACCCTCGGGATTCATTTGGAACCCTGTGAACACAAACTAACCATGCTACCCTACTAGAAATAACATTCTGGACACAATAGAATCAACGAAACTCCCAACAGAGATCGTTTTAACAAAAAGTGGCCCATATGCCCAAACCTGTCTTGGAATTCAATACCTCAAAATAAGTTCAAAAGCCTCGGTACTCGAACCCAAGGTCCCTCTAGCCTAAAGTCAATATTCCGGAGCTAACAACACTGACGGAATTTCCATCCGAGGCCATCTTCTTTGAATGTTGACCAAGTTCAACCCTACCAGCCAAATTGGCTTGAAAACACAGAAAGCAACCCAAAACTAAACCAAAAGCACTCAAACCCAGATCAATGGTCCTACTAGACCAAAATCCCCATTCCGGAGCAACGAAACTATCGAAATTTGATTCTGAACACATTTACCAAGAAAGTTAACCGAAGTCAAGGATTTTCTAAGTTCAAGTTCTAAAACAGGGAAATGACCATAATGACCTAACGAACAATCGGGGCACCAAACCGTCAGTCCCGGTAAGTCATAAATGACCTGTAGCCGCTAAGGGAAAGCTCAAAACATGGAAAAAGCACAAAAAATAGGAAAATGACCAGGAGGGTCATTACAACATCCACTACTAAAAGAACTTTCGTCCGCAAAAGTTAGAAAAAAGATAGTACTTGAGGACTCGAAAAGATGAGGATAACAAGTCTGCATATCGGTATCAATCTCCCAAGTAGCCTCCTCAACAGGACGATGCCGCCACTGAACCTTAACTCACGGAATCTCCTTGGACCTCAACTTCCTAACCTACCTGTCAAAAATAGCAACAATCTCCTCCTCAAAGGCTAAGGACTCATCCAACTGAACTGACTCTAACTAAAGTATGTGAGACTCATCCAGAATATACTACCGCAGCATAGAGACATGAAATACAGGATGCACACTGGAAAGAGCAGGAGGAAAGGCCAACTCATAAGCAACCTCTCTAATACGACGAAGGATCTCAAATGGTCCAATAAACCTCGGACTGAGCTTACCCTTCCTCCCGAACCTAATCACGCCCTTCATAGGCGATACCCAAAGGAACACACTGTCACCCAACATGAACTCTAGATCTCGAACTCTTCGATCAGCATAACTCTTCTGCTTACTCTGGGCAGTGCGAAGTATCTCCTGAATAACTCGAACTCTATCAATAGAATTATGAAGCAAGTTTGTACCCCACGACCTAACCTCAAAATCATCAAATCAACCCACCGGAGATCTGCACCGCCTGCCATACAAAGCCTCGAATGAAGCCATCTGAATGCTGGAATGGTAACTATTATTATATGCAAACTCTGCCAAGGCTAAACATTGGTCCCACTGACCCCCGAAATCAATAACACAGGCTCAAAACATATCCTCTAGAACCTTAATAGTACACTCTGACTGATCATCTGTCTGCGGATGAAAAGCGGTGCTAAGCTCAATCCTAGTACCCAACTCTCTCTGAATAGACCTCCAGAAGTTTGAAGTGAACTGAGTACCTCGGTCGGAGATGATAGAAACTAGCATACCATGCAAATGGACAATCTCCTGAATATGGATCTGTGCCAACCTCTCAAAACTGTAGGAGGTCTGAACCGGCAGAAAGTGAGAAGACTTAGTCAACCTATCCATGATAACCCAAATAGCATCAAATCTCCGCAAGGTATGTGGAAAACCGACTACGAAGTCCATAGCAATCCGCTCCCATTTCCACTCCAAAATGGGTAGCCTCTGAGACAAACCACCTGGCCTCTGGTTCTCAAACTTCACCTGCTGATAGTTCAAGCACCTAGATACGAAAGCTGAAATATCTCTCTTCATCCCACACCACCAGTAGTGCTGCCTCAAGTCACGATACATCTTAGCTGTCCTGGGATGAATGGAATACCTAGAACAATGAGCCTCCTTTAATATCAATCTGACCAAGTCACCAACTCTAGGAACGCAGCTACGACCCTCGATCCTCAAGATAGCATCTGAATATAAAGTCGCCTTCCTAGACTCACCACTCAACACCTTGTCATGAATGATCCTCAACCTTGCATCATCAATTTGATGTGCCCGAATTTTCTCCAACAAGAAAGATCTAGCCTCAATACAAGCAAGAATACGACCTGGCTCAGAAATTTTAAGTCTAACCAACCTGTTAGCCAAGGACTGGATGTCCCAAGATAAACGTCACTTCTCTGTCGCTAAGAAAGCCAAGCTACCCATACTCATTTCCTTTCGGCTCAAGGCATCTGCCACCATATTTGCCTTGCCCGCATGATAAAGAATAGAGAGGTCATAGTCCTTCAGTAACTCCAAGCACCTACGCTGCCTCAAATTTAGATCCTTCTGGCTAAAAATATACTGAAGACTACGATGGTCAGTAAAGATCTCATAATGCACGCCATAAAGGTAATGCCTCCATATCTTCAACGCCAAGACTACCGCTGCTAACTCCAAGTCATGCGTGGGGTAGTTCCTCTTCTGCACCTTCAACTGTCTGGAAGCATATGTAATAACCTGGCCCTGCTGCATCAACACACAACCCAAACTAATACCTGAAGCATCACAATATGGTGAAACCCTGACCCTCAACCAGAAGAGTAAGAATCAGAGCTGAAGTCAACAAGGCCTTGAGCTTCAGAAAGCTCACCTCACACTGATCTGACCACTGGAAGGGGAACATTCTTCTGAGTGAATCTAGTTAATGAAGCTGCTATCAAAGAAAATCCCTCCATAAACTATCTGTAATAACCTGCCAACCCGATGAAATTGCAAACCTCGGTAGGAGAAGTAGGCCTAGCCCAATCACAAACTGCTGCAATCTTTGCCGAATCTACCATAACCCCATTCTTGGACACCACGTGCCCCAAAAATGCCGTAGACTCAAGACAAAACTCACACTTATTGAATTTGGCATACAACTGGTGGTCTCGCAAGGTCTGAAGTAAAACTCTAAGATGCTGCTCATACTCCTCTCTACTCCTCGAATAAATCAGAATGTAGTCGATGAACACAATCACAAACGAGTCCAAGTAGGCATAAAACACACAGTTCATCAACTCCATAAATGCTGCTGGGGCATTAGTCAACCCAAAAGACATGACTAGGAACTCATAATGGCCATATCGAGTCCTAAATGCAGTCTTTGGGATGTCCTCAACCCTAATCCTTAACTGGTGATAATCGAACCTCAAATCTATCTTAGAGAACACTGTCGTACCCTATAGCTGGTCAAACAAATCATCAATACGCGAAATCAGATATTTGTTCTTAACTGTCACCTTATTCAACTGCCTGTAGTCAATACACATACGCATAGACCCGTCCTTCTTCTTCACAAACAGAACCAAAGAACCCCACGGAGACAAACTAAGCCTGATGAACCCTCTACTCAACAGATCCTGGAGCTAATCCTTAAGCTCCCTCAACTCAGCAGGTGCTATTCGATATGGCAAAATAGAAATAGGCTTGGTGCCTGACTCAACATCGATACCAAAATTAATGTCACAATCAAGAGAAAGACCCAAAAGATCAAAAGGAAACATATCCGAATACTCGCAAACCACAGGAACTGACTCAAGAGGAGGTGTGGTGGCACTAGTATCACGAATGTAGGAAAGATATGCAAAGCACCCCTTCCCAACCAACCGCTGGACGCTCAGAAAGGATATAACACCCCTCAATATGTGGCTATCGACACCCTTCCATACGATAGGAGGGATACCAGGCATCCAAAGAGTAACAGTCTTAACGAAGCAATCCAAGACCGCATGATAAGGAGACAGCCAATCCATGCCCAAGACCACATTAAAAAATAAACCATATCGAGTACAACCAAGTCCACCCACGTGTCGTACCCCAAGATAGTCACTACACAAGCCCGATGCACCTGATCCACTACTAAAGAATCACCCACTAGGGTAGATACACGCAAGGGCGCAAGCAAAGACTCACAAGCAGACTCCAGACGAGTAGCATAATAAGCAGATACATATGAGAATGTAGACCCCAGATCAAACAAAGCAGAAACAGACTGATGACAAACATAGATCATAACTGTGATCACAACATCTGAAGCCTAGGCCTCTGTCCAGCCTACAACCGCATACATGTGGCTCCAACCACCACGACCACCTGACCTACCAGACTGAGGACCACCTCTAGTACCCTGAGGACCACCCCTACTACCCTGTGAACTGCCTCTAGCTGGTGGTGCTGGAGCCCTGGGGCCCTGAACCAACTAATCTTGATGCCTAGGGTGTTGTACCGATGGGCACTCTCTAGCAAAGTGTCCTATCTCGCCACACTCATAACAACCCCGACCAAACGTACTTCATTGTGAAGACCCGACTGAATCAGAATGACCATCATGACCTATGGACCCTGAATAACCACCTCGTGAAGCAGGAATAATACTCTGGCTACTCTGACCTTTAGAAGTCTGTAAAGCCGGCTCGACTGAAAGCACTGCTGGTGCTGAACTCTACCATAGTAGCCTCTACCACGAGCCTGTGAACCGCTTAAACTGCCCTGATGGCGGGGCCTTTTATCGCTGCCACTTGGGCCTCGTGAAGTATGCCCTCAATAGTATGGGCATGATCAACTACCTCCAGAAAAGACTGACCCGATGCTACCATACCCTCTGTGGCCAAGTGGAGATGCAAAGTCAAACCTCGAACAAATCGGCGTACTCTCTCGTGCTTGATGGGCAGAATCATAGTGGCTGTCTGGACAATTGGTGGAAGCGGACCTCATACTCAATCACAGTCAGAGAGCCCTGCTTCAACCTAGAGAACTGATCCATCAACCGCTCTCTCATGCTACGCGGTACATACTTCTCCAAAAAAGCTGCGGAGAACTGGGCCAAAGTAAGCGGAGGTGAGCCGGCTGGTCTACAAGCAACATATGACCTCCACCACTATTTTGCTAGACCATCTAGCTTAAATATGGTGTAATCTTCTCCATGTGACTCAACTAAACCCAAATTATGTAACCTCTCCTGGGAGCTAGTCAGAAACTCGTGCGCATCCTTCCTTGAAGAACCTGAAAACCTCGGAGGACCCAATCTCAAGAACATACCCAACATCTTTTTCTCCTCAGAAAACATAACTGGCATGGGTGGAAGAGGTGGAACAACTATAGGAACTGGTAATACCTCCAATCTGGGAGCCGCAGCTACAGGTTATGATCCTGAACCCTGTGCTGCCACCTGAGCTAAAGTCTGACCCTCATCTCTAACCTGAGAAACAATCAAAGTGGCCAACAAAGCTGCGGGCCGAGTCATACCCTCAAGCAACCCCAACAATCAAACCAAGGTGTCCTGCAACACTGGAGTAGCTACAAAACCTGCCAGATACTGGGCTGGCCTCGCATGCTCCAGCTTGTACTGTACCTCATCCATTCTAACCTCAAGCTCTGGTGACGGTAGTCTAGCCTGGGCCCAAGCTGGCACCGAAGCTCATGCCCTACCTTGACCTTTGGGTCGACCTCTACCTCGTCCCCTAGATGGGGCTCTAACTTCAGGTGCAGGGGCCTCATCCTCACCCGCTGCACATCTTGTTCGAACCATCTGAGAAAGAGTAAAACAAAGATACTCAGAAGTTGATCAAGTTAAGAACGCATAACAAGGAATCAAATAATATGACATACTTCCTAGGAATGTCCTATAGCCTCTCACAGATTAGATACGGATGTTATCGTACTGATCCACGAGAATCTACTAGACACTTTACTCTTGTACTGGCGAGACCGGTGAACCTAGACCTGTGATACTAATCTGTCATGACCCAAAACTGGGCCATAATGGCGTCTACATAACCCCCAATAGACAAGCCTAAACCCAATAATGCGAAAGACAATAATAATAATTAAACTAAGGAAAAGCGGAAGATATAAATGAAAAGACAGGGCCAATAGCATATATATATACCAACTTACAAAATATACAAAAGATGGCCCTAAAGTGACCAAATAGACAAAATAACATGAGAACCAACCTGGACCTAGCGTCACTAGTACAAGAGCGACTGAGCAAAGAGTAGCTATACAACAGACTCTGTCTATGAAAAATACAAAATATAGACAGAATATACAAGATGGAAAGCATGTAAAGTCTCCAAAAGCGCCGGGAGCTCACCGCGATCCAAACTGCAACAGGCCTCGAACGACAAGAAGGTCTATAAGGGTGGCTCATACTAGGTGCTACATCAGAAAAAGATGCAAAGAGTAGTATGAGTACTAAGACAACGGGTACTCAGTAGGCATCATAGGCCGACCGAGCGCAGAAAGATAATATATAGATAATAAGATACATGAAAGCAGTTAAAACACAGGAATCCATCTAAATCTAGTTTTAAAAGCTAAAATCAAAAGAAACAAACCAATAAAAAGTGAAACACGACGGGAGCCAATCCCAAAACAACAACAATCCAAAAGCACCAACCAATGTAATGCCATGAGAATAATATAATGTATGAATGCATAATAGTATAAACCCAGAATATCGTATCGGGTGCCCAAAATACTGCATCGGACTATGCATGTTTATATAAGTAGAGGAATGGAAGGTAAAAACCACGAATAACACATCAGAGGGTCTAAAATACCGCATCGGACTATAAATAATGCATAAAAATAGTATTTTCCCATTTTCCTTCCAAAATCCATAGAAAATTCAAAAACGATTCATTTCAAATCCCAAGGTTATTGTAATCGTAGTAAACCTCATTTTTGAACCAAAGTGCGATGCAATATGAACATGAAATAACCAACCAGGGGAAAACCATTCGCAACAAGGAAAAAATAGGGCAAAATACCCTCCAAACCAAGAGAACTGACCTGAAACTCCGTCTAAATCCACTCTATGGCCTCAGGCCCACAGTTACACACAATAGTAGAACAAAGCAAATAAAATAGGGAAATAATGCATAAATTCATCGAGATTCTCTACTCTACCTCTAAAATCTCCTAAAAGCAAACTAGGGGTTCTAAGCTAGCCACAACGATACTACAAACTCCTAGACTAAGGATAAATATGATAATTCTACACTATAACCTGAAATGGCCAATTATAAGTGGTAAATAGGATTTAAGCCTAAATCTATCTAAAATCCAACCAAACATTCCAGTATCAAATAAATATATAAAATCCAACTACAGTCAGTCTAAAAAGTAAACCGTAACCTACCTCAGGGCCGAACTGCAAACACGAACCATCACTCATGTGCCTTCCTCTTTCGAACAGCCTCAAACAGCTGCCACGCTATTAAGAACATAAACTAGGTGTCAAGATAAGAAGAATGACACCCATATTGATATACGGAAAATCAAGCCAGAAATCAGGTCAAAAAATGACCCTCGGGGCCCGCGCAATGAAATAAAAAATAAAATTTGCAATTAAGGTCGCGGTGGGTTAAGAAACCTATGCTAAAAACTTGAGTGCGAATGGAGCTTGTTTCGGGGCCCAAAACAGCTTCGAAGTGCTACTAATTCAAGGATTTAAGACGGAGAATTACAAGCTTTATAAGACAGAGACTTATCAATTAGGGAGAGAATTATGCCAATGGAGTGAGTCCCACGATCTCACGAATATGTAGCCCAAGAAAAAGATTCTACAAGTATTTATCCGAGCTCCAAGAATTAATCAACAATGGAGTTTTACTAAATGGAGAAGAAAAGAGCTTTGGGGAAGGAGAACTTACTAATTATCGAGAGAATACGAATTCCAGATGAACAAATGATTTCCCCAGGTCAAGGACTGATTTGGAGAACTTTAGAAGAGTGTTTTGGTATTTAGGTGTTTGGAGAAATGAACAAAGTGGCTGGAAAATAAAGTGGACATCTTAAGTAGCTATCTGGGGTCCTTCATCGCGATCGCGATAGGACCCCCGCGTTCGCAAAGAAGAGTGATCCAGACTATCACGGTTGCTACAGGCCAGCCACGCGATCGCGTAGAGCAAGCCCCTTCCTGCTTCATCGCAAATGTAAAGAGCAACTTTCACGATGGAGATGGTCAAGGAACTAGACCATCACGAATGCGATGGCCACCTCGCGATCGCGATGACCAAAATGGTCGGTAACTTTTATAGCAGCAACCAACAATTCACCAAGGCCAAAACTTCATCCGATGGACCGTTGAGATTCATTTGGAACCCTGTGAACATAAACCAACCATACTACCCTACAAGAAACAACATTCGCGACTCAATGAAATTGATGAAACTCTCAACGGAGATCATTTTAATTAAAAGTGGGCCCCATTCCCAAAATTAACTTGGAACTCAATTCCTCAAAACAAGTCCAAAAGCCTCGAGACCCAAACCCAAGGTCCCTCTAACCCAAAGTCAACATTTCGGAGCTAACATCGCTAATGGAATTTCCATCTGAGGTCGTCTTCTCCGAATGTTGACCAAGGTCAACCCTACTAGCCAAACTGGCTTGAAAACACAAAAAGCAACCCAAAACCAAATCGAAAGCACTCAAACCCAGACCAATGGTCCTACTAGACCAAAATCCCTGTTATGGAGCCAACAGAAATTTTGGAATTCGATTCTGAGCATGTTTACTACAAAAGTTGACCGAAATCGAGGATTTTATAAGTTCAAGTACTAAAATAAGGAAATGGCCATAACGACCTAACGAATGGCCTGGGCACCGAATCGTCAGTCTCGATAAGTCATAAATGATTTGTAGCCGCTAAGGGAAAGCTCAAAACACGGAAAAGTCACAAAAATAGGAAAATGACCGGGAGGGTCATTACAATATTCTATTATGATATATTTCTTATGCATAGTATTTTGTGCTCGTGGTGTATTTGTAATTTCTAACACTTATTCTAGGAGTATTTAAAGTGGCGAGTCAAGGATCTTACTGGGTTATATTTATATATATCTCACTCCTTACCTTCATATCCATGTAGATACTATTGGTGTGGATGAGGCTAGTGGCTAAAGAGTTGGTTGAGTGGATTCTATTGCTGAGGTGAGGCGCCACATTATTTGTAGAGGCCACTATTTCTGCTTTTCTTATTTAAAGTCATTTATTTCTTTCCTTGCATTTACATGCCCAACAGTTAAACTCATGTTACTCTTTTAGATGCTTCATGGTCTTATTGCTGGAATTCGGGCTAGAGAATTAGTATTTGAGTAATCTTGAATCAATGGATTGATTATGGATTTTGTTGGCTTATTTTCCTCATTAATTGATTATGATAATGAGTTCAGACTTCCACATTATTATTTTTGGTGATTATATAAATGGGTAAGTTAATGGATATCTGGTTTGCCCGACAGGTGGTGTTAGTGGGTGCCAGTCATGTCTAGGGGGTATTTTGGGACGTGACAAAGTTAGTATCAGAATCTAGGCTTTAAGTCCCAGGTCATGGAGCAATGTTTAGTAGAGTCTTGTTCATGGGTATGTAGGCGCTCATACTTATAACCTTGAGGCTACTAAGAATCTAGGAAGTTTTCCCTTTTTCATTCCTTGTTCGTGCGTTAAGTTGAATCAAGTCTAGTCTTTGAATATTATTTTGCAGATGGCTAAGAAACATGGTTCTTCCTCTGCTCGATATGGTGCTAGACATGGTACTGACCACAGTGGTGGTCAAGTTGGGACTCATCAGACTAGGGCTCAGACTAGGGCACAAGCCAATCCTCAGCCTGGAGTTGTGAATGGGGGTCAGCCCCGAGTTGTTACTCCAAAGCATGTGCAGGAACATATTGTTCAGGATGCTCCATCGATAGAGCCAATTGATGTACCTACTGTTGCTTTAGCTACAAACATAGTGATGAGATTGTTGAATGTGTTAGAGGCATTGGTGCCTAATCAGGGTGGACCTTCGGTTCCTTAGGCTACTTTACAGACACAAACATAGGTTCAGTTAAATGTTGCAGCTACTCAGCCAGATGCTCATTCAGTTGTGGCTATTGGGCAACCAAAGATCTTAAGAACTTCATGGATCTTACGCCACCAGAGTTTGATGCAACACCAGCTACTATTGAGCCTCAGAAGTTTATTGATCATTGTGAAAAGATATTGGCTATGATGGGGTTGAAGGAGACGCGTGGAGTGGAATTTACCACTTTTCTGTTCTCAAGGTCTCCATAGGCATGGTGGACTTCTATTCAGAGAGGTAGATAAGCAGGGTTACCACCCGTCACTTGGTCAAATTTTTAGCAATGTTTAAGGACAAGTTTATTTCATTGAGTAAATAGGATGGCATGAGACGGCAGTTCAATGACCTGCAGTAGGAAGGTATGACAATTACTAAGTATGAGGCAAGTTCACTGAATTATCAAGGTATGTTCCATTTTTAGTGGCAGACCCGAGGGAGAAGGTGAGACGCTTTGTGGATGGACTAGAGAATTGTTATCATTGTCCTGTGATACAAGATGTGCAAAATGGTTCCTATGCAAATATAGTTGACACTGCTCTCCGTTGAGAGTCCTATGTAGATATGGAAAAAGTTAAGCGAGAAAACAGAAAGGCACGTAACTTATGTGAGTTTAGTGGAGCTCCATCTGGGGGCAAGGGTGGTTTTCATCGTGGGCAGTCCAGGCCTTCCCAATCAGAGTTAGTGAGGCATCCTTTGAGGAATAGTTATCCAGCAAGACAAGGTCAACATTAGATGCAGAGGAAGGGTAATAGTTCCTTTTGGTCGGGTCAACATCCATGGTTTTCTAATTATGGTAGAAATCACAGTGGTTGTTTCTTTGGAATAAATAGAGCTTGTTATACTTGTGGTGGAGAGGGGAACATTGCTAAATACTGTCCGCAGGGAAATTTTGGTGCTACTCGAGATGCTTAACAGCCATAGAGGACTGCTAAAGGTGCACAGACTCAGATTCAGCCAACTAGGGCTACTCTAGAGGGTGCTCGTGGATAGGGTCAATAAGGTGCATATGTTACTTAGGGAGCAGGTGGACCACTGAGATTATTTGATATGGCCAGATAGGATATCAAGGAATCCAATGCAGTAGTCACATGTATTATCAGTGGTAATTCTTGTGAGGCTTATGCTCTTATTGATCCCGGTTCTACGTATTCGTATGTATCTCCATCTTTTGCTATATTCTTAGAGAGAATAGTTGAGACCCTTATTGTGCCGTATATGTTATGAACCGGTGGGGGAGACGTTTTCAATTGATAAAGTGTATAAATATTATGTGATACCCGTTCGGAGCAAAGACATCATAGTTTCTCTACTATTATTGCCAATGTCTGACTTTGATGTGATTATTGGTATGGATTGGTTGGCATCATGTTATGCTTTGGTTGATTTTTATGCTAAGCTTATACATTTTGAGTTTCCTGGACAACCACCTTTAGTGTGGAAAGGCATGACTCCTCTGACTCAGGAAAAGATTATATCTTATGTAAAGGCACGCCGAATGATTAATCATGGTGTTTGGGTTTTATTGCTACTGTTCATGATACACGAGCGGAGGATGTTACATTTGATAGTGTTCCAGTTGTTTGAGAATTTTCTGATGTGTTCCCAGAAGAATACCAAGGCTACCTCCGATGAGACAAATTGAGTTCAATATTGATTTAGTGGCTAGGACTCAACCTATATCTATTCTTCCATACCGTATGGCTCCAACCGAGTTGAGAGAATTGAAAGTTTAACTCCAAGAGCTGCTTAATAAGAGGTTTATTAGGCCTAGTGTATCATTTTGGGGTGCACCTTGATGTGTCGGCGTTCTACGACATATTTGACTCCTTTAACTAAGAATAATCGTGAGTTTTCAAGCAACCGTTATTCTTTTTGATGGGTTTTATGTTTAACTTGAAGGAACGTGAACCAAAACTAAAAAAGATGGATTTTTGACACTAAAGGGCTCTACTGGTTAGTGTGACGACTCACTTGACGAATCGTCAAGGTTTTGATGAGTCGTCACACCAACCGTCAAGCTAAACAGTCAATTTACTAGCAAGTCATCACTGGGCGGATGACTTACCAGAATTTTCCAGCAAGTCGTCACAGGCCCACCGACTTACCAGAAAATTTCACTGGATAGTGGCGACGGATGGCTTGACGGCTCATCATAGACCTGACGGACCATCAGGGAAGCCGTCAAGCTTTGACAGTCGAAGTTGAGCCACTGCCTAAGAGTGACGGTTCACTTGACGGCCAGTCACATGCTTGACGGCCCGTCAGGCGACCCGTCAAAGCGACGCGGGATTCCGAAAATTCTATTTTTGGACTTTATTTCCTGGACTACTATAAATACCCTGTGTTAGGGTTATTTTATTATTCATTACCAAATATTTCTAGAGACTAATTGGGATGACTTTTTGAGAGGAAAAATACGACACCAGCGTATTCTTCTTCTTCCTCCATTGTTCTTGGAAATTATTGGCTGCTTGTTCTTGGAAAACTAGAAGCTTGTGTTCATCTATTGTAAGATCTTTTTCTTTATATTATGAACACTATTATTTTCTTTTTCTCTAATAGCATGAGTAGCTAATTTCCCACAACTAGGGTTGTGGGAGCCATGGCAAAAGTAGCAATATAGATTCCGGGTAGCATTGGGTTAAATATATATGTTGTCACGTGGTTATTCATTCGTTATTCACGTTTTCTAATGGTTGCAAACATTAGAACATACCTAGGTTTGATGCTTGAGCAAAGAGATTAAAACCGAGAAATTTGATTAACTACGAGGATTCGAGACTACCAACTCTAGTCTTATGATTAATGCTGTGACTAGATTAATCTACTTGATGTTTAGGATTGAAATAAGAAATTTCACCTTTTCAAGTTCGAGAGAATTGAAAAGGAAATTTTTCTATTTGGTTGAGAAACTTTTAGATGATACCATTAATTCAATCACATCGTGATATACATATAGAAAGAACCCGGTTAAGCTTTGAGTCGAAATTGTTACGACGCCATGGTGAACACTTCCCTAGTTCATTCTCATATTGATTAATACTCGTTGAAACCCGTAGCTTATTATTTGCATTGTTCAAATATTGATCACACAAACCCCCCATTTACCGAAAACTATTGATTATTAGTCATCTAATTCACTAATGACTTAATTTGCACCTTATTCCCTGTGGGATCGACCCCAACCTCTTCTGGGTTCTATATTTGACGACGACCACTTACGCTTCTTAATTTGAGGTGTAATTTGAGCGTTATCAAATTTTGGCGCCGTTGCCAGGGAATACAGTTGTTTATTTAGTCCGGTGTGTTTATTTGACTCTTAGTCATATTTCTTCCTTTTACTTTTATTTGTTGTTTTTGTTTGTTACAGGGTACAGAGTTATGCATGCCAAGTACCCGACGCTTGGGTGAACCGATATTACCTTATGACCCTGAACTTGCTAGAACTCTAAGGCACAACATGAACGCACAACAACAAGAGGCAACAAGACTAGCTGCAGCTCAGCAGGCCCAACAACACTTAAATGTTGATGATATTGAGGATGATGTTGGGCTGGATGATGAGGCTGCAGCGGGTGATGGTAGAGCTATGGAGCGTGTTGAAAATATAGCCCCCATAACCCAAGGGCAGCAGCAGAGGGGTAGAGGTCGACAACAACCAAGGCAATTTGCTTTGGATAATGATGAGGATATCGACTTAGATGGAGTTGGTGCCACGGGCGCTATTGCGCTTCCTCTGCTATCGCCTGGGGCTAAGTTCAACATTACTAGCACAATGCTCCAGCTGTAAAACTTAAAGGGACTGTTCCGTGGTGTTGCTGGTGATGATCCAAACTGACACCTGATGAATTTTGTGGGTATCTGGAAGTCGTTCGAATTGCCTGGAGTAAGTCAGACAGCGATCAGGCTCAGGTTATTTCCATTGTCTGTTTCTGATGAGGCAGCATTATGGTTGACAGAGCTAACCCCCGACTCTATCACAACCTGGGGAGAGTTGAAAGGAGATTTCCTAGAAAGGTTCTTTTCTCCCTCTAGGATGATACAGTTGAGGGATGAAATTAGCAACTTCAGACAACAACCTCATGAGGCTTTACATGAGACCTGGTTGCGGTTCAAGAAAAAGCTGACACAATGCCCAAACCATTAGTTGACCGATAATTTTTTGATGCAGACATTCTACAGGGCACTGAATTCGGCTACCAAGCCGACACTGGATAATGCAGCAGGTGGAGCATTTATGGGTCTTACCTTTATCGATGCCACAACTATTTTGGACCGGCTCACTAAAACCAACAGGGCTTGGCATACACGGGATACAGAGGTAGCTGCTAGTACTTATGCAGTCGGTATGTCAGTGGAACAGTGCAGGAAAGAGGAAGAGCGGGACCAAGATATGGCCCATCTGAAAACGCAAATGGACCTACTGATAAAACATTTGTTGTCAGGAGATATGGAGAAAGTGAAAGCTGTGGGTTCCCAAGGTAGAGCAGCAGAGTTTGAATCTGATGAGGAGGCAAATTATGTGTGTGGTTTCCAGGCTTATGGCAAAGGAAACCAAGGTCGGAACAATTACTATGAAAAGCCGAGTTATAAGAGTCAAGAACAAGGTGATTGGAGGAGCAAAGACGATAGAGGTGGATTATACATACCACCTGGGAATCGTGACAAAGCTAGCAATGAGTCAGGGACGTCCAAACTAGAGAATATGATGGCTAAGATGCTGTTGAAGGTAGAATCGACTGACTCCGGGGTAAAGGAGATGAGGACTGAATTATCAGCAATGAGTTAGGTAGTGGATTCACATTCCACCTCGATCAAGAAATTAGAGCAGCAAGTGAGTCAAATATCAGCGTCTTTAAATCAAAGGAAGACAGGTACCTTACCGAGTGACACCATTCAAAACCCTAGGAATGATGGGAGTTGTATGGCGATCACTACGATAAGCGGTAAAATATTATCGGAATCACATCCGATAATTCAGACTCAGAAAAATAATGTTGCTGAGGAAGATGAGTTAGTAGATGCTGAAAATATGGTCGATGAGGGTGTGAGAGTATCTGTTGAAAACCCCGCTTTGGTAGAGGATGCTACTCAAGTGCTCACGGATAAAAGTAAGGAAGTTGAAAAACTTCCAACTATGATGCCTCGGCCACCGCCTCCTTTCCCACAACGGTTGAAGAAGAAAGTGGAAGATAGCAAGTTCCTAAATTTCATGACCATGCTCAAGCAGATATCAGTGAACATCCCACTGGTGGACGCTCTTGAACAAATTCCCAGATATTCCAAGTTCATGAAGGACTTGATTACCAAGAAGAGGTCAGTGAGCTTTGAACCAGAAGATAACCTCCACCACTGCAGTGCCATTTCTTCAAGATCGTTAGTGGAAAAGAAGGAAGATCCAGGTGCTTTTACTGTTCCCTGTACTATTGGGAAATTCAACTTTGAAAAAGCCTTATGTGATCTTGGTGCTAGCATCAACTTGATGCCGCTAGTAGTCTATAAACAGTTGGGTTTGGGAGCTCCCAAACCAACTACCATGAGGGTGTTAATGGCTGACCATTCAGTAAAGCGACCGGTGGGAATATTGTATGATGTGCTGGTAAAGATTGGTAAGTTTATATTCCTAGCTGACTTTGTAATCTTAGATTGTGAAGCGGACTTTGAAGTTCCCATAATATTGGGATGACCATTGTTAGCCACTGCAAGAGTGTTGGTCGACATGGAAAGAAACGAACTGACATTCAGATTAAACAATGAATTGGTCAAGTTTGATGTGTGTAAATTAATGAAGCCACCAAGAGACATGAGGGTGGTTTCGGTTATCAATGTTATTGATGAAGCCCCTATGGATGTGCATATTGATGAGAAGGGTTGTGTTGAGACCGTAGCTGTTATGAGAATGATGTTAGGATCGCAAGAAGAGAAACCTATAGAGGAAGGCGGTGAGAAGAAATCAAGAAAAAGAAAATACCGCAAGAGAACCAGCAAAGAAAAAGAGTTAGAAAGAGTAAAGAAGTTGTCTCGACTAGCTGAGGAGCCGATAAAAGAGAAAGTTGGAGATCAACAGGATGATGTCGCTTACACCTATTCCAGCGATTGCTCCTGCTTTGGAGAACCTGGTGGTCTCCAACATCATGCCAAACTCTGAGTCCTATGGGCTTCACAGGTATTCCTTTCTTTCACAGTTTTAGCTTTCACATGTATGCATTAGGGTCAATGCATGAGTCTAAGTTGAGGGTGTTGGGATACCTGTGAGTCTTTCACCATCGAGGGTTTTTGTTGCCGTGTTTCTTTTCCCTCCAGTGTGCTATCTAGTAGAACCGACATGTTTAGGTTTTCATTTTAAATTTTGTTTGTTGTTTTCTGGTGTCTATAGCAAGCATGGCTTTTTGGAAAGTTGAACTAAAAGGAGCCCCCTCTGAAAAAGTTGATTTTGTACTTGTGTTTGAAATGATTGACTGTTCTGGATCTCTGAATGTCATTGAATGGATGTGATTGTAATAATTGTGCTTAAGCTGAACTGTTGTTTTGATAGTTGGTAGTGGTATGGTTTCTTGGTGCCAAGTGTGTGTGAGCTTATTGTTATAAACTCTTACTCTGTGCATGCATCTAGAACTTGCCCGGTCTATTTTGTTAGGATTGAAGTTAGTTGCTTAGGAAAGGATCACAGGCCCTTTTTTGTGTGCAGTCCACTTCCAAATGCAAATAATCCCTTTGATCCATGTTTGAGCCATAATTGACCCTATTCTTTCAATAACCTATCACCGTTTCTTTTTAACTTTGAATCCCTATTTTGGCCCTGGTCCTTCCTTGGACATCGTGCACCTCAACTCAGGCAATCAGCCTAAGTTGAGGGTGGCTACTATAGAGGTAAATGATAAGAAAAATAAGATGGATAAGATTGGTTGTGGATAGAATGAAAATTTAGGGCGTGTGCCTAAGAAAAGAAAGAAAAAGAAACGAAAAAGAGATGAAAAAGAATTGTCAAAATAAAGAGGCCGCACCTGTAGCTAGAAAGAAGGGAATAAAAAGGTGAATAAGGATGGACGAAGAAAAGTTAAGTGGAAATAGTAGGTCGGTGATTCCAAGGAGGGCTTAGTCACTAACCCCTAAATGTATCCTACCTGCACCCAAAGCCACATTACAAGCCAAAAAAAGTCCTGTAGTGATCCTGAGCGGCTATCTGAAAAACTGAAATAGGATAGCAAGGGAAAGCTTATGGCATCGGATGTGTATTGTTTGAAATCGTTTGTGAGTGTGAGCGCCTTACCTAGTCCCAAATCTTGTGTGTGGGACTTCTTTGTGGTGAGGGCACCGAGATTTCTGTATTATCTATTGACTGTTGGGATAGCTGTTGTGTGTGTATGTAGAATTCTATCATATCGGAATGACATGTTTGGATCCTTGCAAGTTAGCATTTCATACATTTGTGTGTTACCGGGGGGGCTTGATTTAAATTGAATAAGCTGTTGAATGGCCATGATTTGCTAGTGACACGTGTTTGTTTTCTTAGTTGAGTCGTCTTTTTGTTTTTGTTGTCATGTTGATTGAGGACAAACGAACGTTTTAAGTTAAGGGTGTTGATGTGTCGGCGTTCTACGACATATTTGACTCCTTAACTAAGAATAATCGTGAGTTTTCAAGCAATCGTTGTTGTTTTTGATGGGTTTTATGTTTAACTTGCATGAACGTGAACCAAAACTGAAAAAGATGGATTTTTGACACTAAAGGGCTCTACTGGTTAGTATGACGACTCACTTGACGAATCGTCAAGGTTTTGATGAGTCGTCACACCAACCGTCAAGCTAAACAATAAATTTACTAGCAAGTTGTCACTGCGCGGACGACTTACCAGAATTTTCCAGCAAGTCATCACAGGCCCAACGACTTACCAGAAAATTTCACTGGATAGTGGCGACGGATGGCTTGACGGCTCGTCACAGACCTGACGGACCGTCAGGGAAGCCGTCAAGCTTTGACAGTCGAAGTTGAGCCACTGCCTAAGAGTGACGGTTCACTTGACGGCCAGTCACATGCTTGACGGCCCGTCAGGCGACCCGTCAAAGCGACGCGGGATTTCGAAAATTCTATTTTTGGACTTTATTTCCTGGACTACTATAAATACCCTGTGTTAGGGTTATTTTATTATTCATTATCAAATATTTCTAGAGACTAATTGGGACGACTTTTTGAGAGGAAAAATACGACACCAACGTATTCTTCTTCTTCCTCCATTGTTCTTGGAAATTATTGGCTTCTTGTTCTTGGAAAACTAGAAGCTTGTGTTCATCTATTGTAAGATCTTTTTTTTTATATTATGAACACTATTATTTTCTTTTTCTCTAATAGCATGAGTAGCTAATTTCCCACAACTAGGGTTGTGGGATCCATGGCAAAAGTAGCACTATAGATTCCGGGTAGCATTGGGTTAAATATATATGTTGTCACGTGGTTATTCATTCGTTATTCATGTTTTCTAATGGTTGCAAACATTAGACTATACCTAGGTTTGATTTGCATGAACAAAGAGATTAAAACCGAGAAATTTGATTAACTACGAGGATTCGAGACTACCAACTCTCGTCTTATGATTGATGCTGTAACTAGATTAATCTACTTGATGTTTAGGATTGAAATAAGAAATTTCACCTTTTCAAGTTTGAGAGAATTGAAAAGGAAATTCGTCTATTTGGTTGAGAAACATTTAGATGATACCATTAATTCAATCACATCGTGATATACATATAGAAAGAACCCGGTTAAGCTTTGAGTCGAAATTGTTACGACGCCATGGTGAACACTTCCCTAGTACATTCTCATATTGATTAATACTCGTTGAAACTCGTAACTTATTATTTGCATTGTTCAAATATTGATCACACAAACCCCCCATTTACCGGAAACTATTGATTATTAGTCATCTAATTCACTAATGACTTAATTTGCACCTTATTCCCTGTGGGATCGACCCCAACCTCTGTTGGGTTCTATATTTGACGACGACCACTTACGCTTCTTAATTTGAGGTGTAATTTGAGCGTTATCAAATTTTGGCGCCGTTGCCGGGGAATACAGTTGTTTATTAAGTCTGGTGTATTTATTTGACTCTTAGTCATATTTCCTGCTTTTACTTTTATTTGTTGTTTTTGTTTGTTACAGGGTACAGAGTTGTGCATGCCAAGTCCCCGACGCTCGGGTGAACCGATATTACCTTACGACCCTGAACTTGCTAGAACTCTAAGGCACAACATGAACGCACAACAACAAGAAGCAGCAAGACTAGCTGCAGCTCAGCAGACCCAACAACACTTAAATGTTGATGATATTGAGGACGATATTGGGCTGGATGATGAGGCTGCAACGGGTGATGGTAGAGCTGCGGAGTGTGTTGAAAATATAGCCCCCTCAACCCAAAGGCAGCAGCAGAGGGGTAGAGGTCGACAACAACCAAGGCAATTTGCTTTGGATGATGATGAGGATATCGACTTAGATGGAGTTGGTGCCACGGGCGCTATTGCGCTTCCTCCGCTATCACCTGGGGCTAAGTTCAACATTACTAGCACAATGCTCCAGCTGTTGAAATTAAAGGGACTGTTCCGTGGTGTTGCTGGTGATGATCCAAATCGACACCTGATGAATTTTGTGGGTATCTGCAAGTCATTCGAATTGCCTGGAGTAAGTCAGACAACGATCAGGCTCAGGTTATTTCTGTTGTCTCTGTCTGATGAGGCATCATTATGGTTGACAGAGCTAACTCCCGACTCTATCACAACCTGGGGAGAGTTGAAAGGAGCTTTCCTAGAAAGGTTCTTTCCTCCCTCTAGGATGATACAGTTGAGTGATGAAATTAGCAACTTCAGACAACAACCTCATGAGGCTTTACATGAGACCTGGTTGCGGTTCAAGAAAAAGCTGACACAATGCCCAAACCATCAGTTGACCGACAATTTTTTGATGCATACATTCTACAGGGCACTGAATTCGGCTACCAAGCCGACACTGGATAATGCAGCAGGTGGAGCATTTTTGGGTCTTACCTTTATCGATGCCACAACTATTTTGGACCGGCTCACTAAAACCAACAGGGCTTGGCATTCACTAAAACAGCCCTGTTGGTTTTAGTGAGCCGGTCCATAATAGCTGTGGCATCGATAAAGGTAAGACCCATAAATGCTCCACCTGCTGCATTATCCAGTGTCAGCTTGGTAGCCGAATTCAGTGCCCTATAGAATGTCTGCATCAAAAAATTATCAGTCAACTGATGGTCTGGGAATTGTGTCAGCTTTTTCTTGAACCGCAACCAGGTCTCATGTAAAGCCTCATGAGGTTGTTGTCTGAAGTTGCTAATTTCATCCCTCAACTGTATCATCCTAGAGGGAGGAAAGAAACTTTCTAGGAAAGCTCTTTTCAACTCTCCCCAGGTTGTGATAGAGTCGGGGGTTAGCTCTGTCAACCATAATGCTGCCTCATCAGACAGAGACAATGGAAATAACCTGAGCCTTATTGCTGTCTGACTTACTCCAGGCAATTCGAACGACTTACAGATACCCACAAAATTCATCAGGTGTCAGCTTGGATCATCACCAGCAACACCACGGAACAGTCCCTTTAAGTTCAACAGCTGGAGCATTGTGCTAGTAATGTTGAACTTAGCCCCAGGCGATAGCGTAGGAAGCGCAATAGCGCCCGTGGCACCAACTCCATCTAAGTCGATATCCTCATCATCATCCAAAGCAAATTGCCTTGGTTGCTGTCGACCTCTACCCCTCTACTGCTGCCTTTGGGTTACGGGGGCTATATTTTCAACACGCTCCGCAGCTCTACCATCACCCGCTGCAGCCTCATCATCCACCCCAACATCGTCCTCAATATCATCAACATTTAAGTGTTGTTGGGCCTGCTGAGCTGCAACTAGTCTTGCTGCCTCTTGTTGTTGTGCGTTCATGTTGTGCCTTAGCGTTCTAGCAAGTTCAGGGTCGTAAGGTAATATCGGTTCACCCGAGTGTCGGGTACTTAGCATGCACATCTCGGTACCCTGTAACAAACAAAAACAACAAATAAAAGTAAAAGCAGGAAATATGACTAAGAGTCAAATAAACACACCAGACTTAATAAACAACTGTATTCCCCGGCAACGGCGCCAAAATTTGATAACGCTCAAATTACACCTCAAATTAAGAAGCGTAAGCGGTCGTCGTCAAATATAGAACCCAACAGAGGTTGGGGTCGATCCCACAGGGAATAAGGTACAAATTAAGTCATTAGTAAATTAGATGACTAATAATCAATAGTTTCCAGTAAATGGGGGGTTTGTGTGATCAATATTTGAACAATGCAATTAATAAGTTACGAGTTTCAACGAGTATTAATCAATATGAGAATGAACTAGGGAAGTATTCACCATGGCGTCGTAACAATTTTGACTCAAAGCTTAACCGGGTTCTTTCTATATGTGTATCACGATGTGATTGAATTAATGGTATCATCTAAACGTTTCTCAACCAAATAGACGAATTTCCTTTTCAATTCTCTCAAACTTGAAAAGGTGAAATTTCTTATTTCAATCCTAAACATCAAGTAGATTAATCTAGTCACAACATTAATCATAATACGAGAGTTGGTAGTCTCAAATCCTCGTAGTTAATCAAATTTCTCGGTTTTAATCTCTTTGTTCAAGCAAATCAAACCAAGGTATGTTCTAATGTTTGCAACCATTAGAAAACGTGAATAACGAATGAATAACCACATGACAACATATATATTTAACCCAATGCTACCCGGAATCTATATTGCTACTTTTGCCATGGCTCCCACAACTCTAGTTGTGGGAAATTAGCTACTCATGCTATTAGAGAAAAAGAAAATAATAGTGTTCATAATATAAAGAAAAATATCTTACAATAGATGAAAACAAGCTTCTAGTTTTCCAAGAACAAGCAGCCAATAATTTCCAAGAACAATGGAGGAAGAAGAAGAATACGTTGGTGTCGTATTTTTCCTCTCAAAAAGTCGTCCCAATTAGTCTCTAGAAATATTTGGTAATGAATAATAAAATAACCCAAACTATAATGACCCTTCCGGTCATTTACATGTTTTTGCCTTTCTTGTACCATTAGAGCTTACTTGTAGCGGCCCAAGTCATTTATGGCTTGTCGGGACCGGTAGTTCGGTGCCCGGGCCATTTGTTTGGTATTTATGGCCGTTCCTCATTTTAGAGCTTCAACTTTGGAAATCGTTGACTTCTGACAACATTCTTGGTAATATGAAAGAATTAAACCAAGGTTCTAGGTCAAAGGAATTCCTTACTCGAAAGTTCGAGTTAAAGAAATGCCTCGTGTAACACCTCGCCCGTTTGGAAGGTTTATATTAACCCGTGCCTTTGGGGTAAGACTAATAGTGTCTAATATACTAAGAAGGATGTGTTATGAGGTATTGTAAAGGAAAAATGGTCGTATGATAAGTTTTGAAGTCAAGCAAGTTGCGAAACAAAAGTCGGAAAAAGTTCTTGTAAATTCCTTTAAGGAATTCTCTTCAAATTTGGGTTACATGTCTTGGCGTGTTTCTCCCTATCTATAAAAAGTTAGTGGGCCCCCGATATACCAAATCGAAGGTCTACGAGTCTAGTTTCCAATGCACTAAACCGTTTGTCCATACGACCTCAGAATAGAGAGATATTCACATTTTTATAAGACTGCACAAGCAGACACGTCAAGGTGGGGCCACGTCCTAAGTCGGTTCAGCTTATAAAAGATGATTTCTCCTTCGTTTTAACCCATATTTTCACCCAAAATTCTTAGAAAATCAGAGGGAGAGTCCATAAATAATCCATGGACTTTGATCCTTTCAATTCGGAAGTTTAACGGAAGTTGCTCTACGTCGCGAGCTCGTCATTTTGGTATAGTTTTCCCCGTCGATTTCATGGCGTATCTTCGTGGGTGTTGATGCAGCAATCCAGCAGGTGTTTTCTAAGTATTTGGCAGTAGCTACGGATTTATATTGGCAAGGTATGGATCCCGTACACTTATCTATTTGTCGAATCAAGATTCTAAGCTTCTAGTCACGAAAAGTTGTATTTTTCGATAACTTGTAGTAGTTTCTTGTTGGATTTGGATATGTTTGTTGCTACTGCAAGGAGGCAGTTCATGGAACTGATATTTTTACGGTATTATCATTTGATTATCGGAAGGTAAGGGTTCTAAATCCTCGACTCATTCTTAATTTGAGCTTTAGAATCAATTCTGAGGAGAACTTATTGTTAACGGCATGTTTGTCGTGTTTTCTTGCCGTATATTGTTACAGCTCGTGGTGGGCCCTTATAACAGCATATTTAGCTTCGTATTTCAAAGCTTTTTATCTAGGTAACCTTCCTCCTATGACCCTCCTTCGTTATTATATGTTCTAGTATTATTTTATGGATTTCTTAGCCACGAAGTGGTATTTTGGATTTGTGGCTTTGGACAGCCCCTTTATCTTGTTATGTTTGGTTATTGTTGTGGTGTTCTGGTTGTGGTAAGGTGCTGGAGGGATTAAGAAATTATGCGATTCTTTTTGGGATCACATACGATAGTGATTGGATTGGACAAACGTGAAGTACGCCTTGAAATAGTGCCTCGGGAGCTCGTCGCTCCTTGGAGATGTGGTTGACGTATTGTTGTTGGATTTAGCTGCCATTTGTTATTGTTATTGGCCTCATTTTTACGCTTTGGAGTTGGCTGGTCGCGAGTATGACATTAACACCTTATCAATTGGCTATGCCTCGTTCTTGCAGCCTTGTTGATTCTAGCAATTGTTCCATTACCTTGGTTGGTCAGGCTTCATAGAGACGCCTTTGGGGCTTCAGTTGAAAGTATTTGTTTTATGTGATTCAAAGCTTCCTGGAGCTGTTCGAGTCTAGACGATGCTGTTCTCGCAGCTAGTTATCGGATGACAGGTAGGTTATGGTTTTCCCCTATCTAGACTCTGCGTATATAGGCTATAACTGCATTAATTAGCATCCTTGGATGGGTTGTTATAGGTTGGTACCCCAGACCTTGTCCGCCTTTCGTCCGTCTATTTCATACGTTGTTTGTAGTATTCGCATAGTAATGTATATTACCTTTGTGGTCCTGTGTGGCCTTGTATTGACTCTGGAACATAGATGGTGGGCTATTTGGGAATGTCCACGAGTCCCGGACATAGAGATTATCCTTTTAGGCTGGTTATGTCTGTTGAGTAGCTATTGGGCATGTGCAGGGCTGATAGGAATTGTTGTGAGCCGTTGGGATACTTTTATATTTGTGTGCGAGCATATCATCCATGAAAAAGGTTTTCCACTGCATGTTTTACTACAGTTTTGGCTGTGAGCCACTACTGATAGTTTTTCCTAAATTTGCATGGCCTTGGGGGCCCATTTTTGGTACTGTTGTTGATAGAAAAGGGGATTTTTGGATGTTTTCGCACTGATTTTATTACTGGTACTAGTCTCTGCGGGGTAGAGCACTAGACTTGATTTTATTACTGATACTAGTCTCTGTGGGGCAGAGCACCAGACTTGATTTTATTACTGATACTAGTCTCTGCGGGGGGAAGCACTAGACTTGATTTACTATAGTTTTAGACCCGGTTACACCCGGGCACCCTTGGAGGGGTTTTTGAGGCATTTTCTACTACTTTAGTCCTGGATGGGGTCTGGGAATGCATACTTGAGATTGGGTCTCTATCTTGATCCCGGATTTGCTTCCGGAAGACATGTCTTGATACTGAGTTTTAGTATGGGGTCGGGGACCTCCATGGACCTTGCCACTCCGGGCCTGGGGGTTCAGGCTGCGTGCGCTGGAGGGAAGGGTATACGGTGGAGTAGAGGTATACGGGCTGAGTCCTTCTATGAAACCTGCCTGCTGGGCCCGATTAGCACCGGAGGAGGTACATACAAAGGTTCTATTTCACACATCATATCATATCATATCATGCATTGGATTCCACCCTTGTTTGCTGTGTGTTCAGTGTACGCTCCGGTAGTATGGGATGCCGAAGGGTTTGCTTTCACTTGATTGTGTTCCTCGGTTGTATGGGCGGTCGTTGGGACTGTAGGTAGACTATATTTACTACTGTCTTTATTTAGAGCTTGTCTTGGCACCCGGTTCTTGAAAGGTTAGTGATGGCTAGCCTGTTGAGGCTTTGGTTGTGGGATTTTTGATTATTGAGAGGGCTTTAGAGTCCTATCTTATTGAGGCACTTTTGTGTGGCCTTCTGAGCAGAGTGTGAGACTCTAGTTCTATTCTTGTGGGAAGCTGAGTGGTATCTCTCGGTTATTGTGGCCTAGTTATTTCATCCTAGGGTTGTACTTGTGAGGTGATTCCCTGGTTATTCTATCATATGATTGGATTGGTGTTATGATTTCCTTATACTGGTTGATTCCATTTTGAGTATGTTAGACTACTCTCCGTCTTTTCCTTACACTTGAGGTTACCGGTATACTGCTATTTTCTCAACTCTCTCTCTACTTACTTATATTGTTGTGCAAGGACTCCAGGTGCATTCTCCATTCCTTCACCTGTGATTCTGTGTAATTGTATCTCTGTGCTAGCATGTGTTACTTGAAGCTCTTGGTTATGGATGATCTGTGCTAGCTCTTTGTGCCTTGCTTATTTATTCAGTGACTGCTTTCTTGCTATTTGTTACTTACTGCTTTTATATCTTATATGCGCTCAGTCAGCCTATGATACCTACTGAGTACCCGTGGTTTTGGTGCTCATACTACACTTCTGCACTTTTTTGTGCAGATATTAACTGAGCTTTCGCCGTTGATCACGTTGGAGACTCGTGCAGCTTTTGGATCTTTGAGACTAGGGTGAACGCCTGACGGTCGGGGCTTGTCTACATCTCATCTATTGTACTGTTGCTCCTTGTACTTTCGGAGTCAATTTATGTTGTATTTTGTTACTACTAGCACTTGTATCCTATTAGAAGCTTTTGTACTATTGATACCAAGTCTTGGGGTTGGTGTAGTTTCCTTTATGTATTTATATTCGAGTTTTGCTTTCACTTATTTCTGCTTGCTGGTGCGTTTTTATTAGGTAGTAGCCCATTACTATCCGTTCTGGGCTACGAGAATTGGTTCGCCTACTGGGGGATTGTAGATGCCATCATGACTTGAGAAATCGGGTCGTGACACTAACACAGGGTATTTATAGTAGTCCAGGAAATAAAGTCCAAAAATAGAATTTTTGGAATCTCGCGTTGCTTTGACGGGTCACCTGACGGGCCGTCAAGCATGTGACTGGCCGTCAAGTGAACCATCACTCTTAGGCAGTGGCTGAACTTTGACTGTCAAAGCTTGACGGCTTCCCTGACGGTCCGTCAGGTCTGTGACGAGCCGTCAAGCCATCCGTCGCCACTATCCAGTGAAATTTTCTGGTAAGTCGTTGGGCCTGTGACGACTTGCTGGAAAATTCTGGTAAGTCGTCCGCCCAGTGATGACTTGCTAGTAAATTGATTGTTTAGCTTGACGGTTGGTGTGACGACTCATCAAAACCTTGACGATTCATCAAGTGAGTCATCACACTAACCAGTAGATCCCTTTAGTGTCAAAAATCCATCTTTTTCAGTTTTGGTTCACGTTCCTGCAAGTTAAACATAAAACCCATCAAAAACAACAACGGTTGCTTGAAAACTCACGATTATTCTTAGTTAAAGGAGTCAAATATTTCGTAGAATGCCGACACATCACACCTGTGTTATTTCTGAAAAAGAAAGATGGCACGATTAGAATGTGCATTGACTATAGGCAGTTGAATAAAGCAAAAATCAAGAATAAGTATCCTTTGCCTCGTATTGATGATCTATTCGATCAATTACAATGTGCTACTCATTTTTCCAAAATTGACTTGACATCTAGTTACCACCAGCTGAGAATGAAGATCGAGGATATCTCTAAGACAACCTCTCAGACCAGGTATGGGCATTTTGAATTTTTAATGATGTCTTTCGGGATAACAATTGCATCCGCAACATTTATGGACCTCATGAACAGGGTATTCAAGCCATACTTAGACCATTTTGTGATTGTATTCATTGATGATATTTTGGTCTACTCTCGAAGTGAGGCAGAACATGAACAACATCTGAGAGTTGTGCTACAAACACTTAGAGAATGAAAGCTTTATGCCAAGTTCTCAAAGTGTGAGTTCTAGTTGTGAACAGTTTCCTTTTTGGAACACGTGGTGTCGCGCGATGGAATCCAAATTGATACAAAGAAGATAGAAGCAGTTAGAGATTGGCCTCGACCTAGCACTCCTACAGAGATAGGTAGGTTTTTGGGATTAGCTAGATACTATAGGAGGTTCGTAGAGAGTTTCTCAAAGATAGCCGCTCCATTGACTCGTCTGACTCTTAAAGGTGTGGTTTTCTAGTGGTCAGATGAATATGAAGAAGGTTTTTAGAAATTAAAGACTGCATTGACTTCGACTCTGATTTTGACTTACCTATAGTAGAGGGTGGTTTCACCATTTATTGTGATGCATCTCGAGTTGGATTGGGTTGTGTCTTAATGCATAATGGTAAAGTGGTGGCATATGCTTCTCAATAGCTAAACATTCATGTGAAGAATTATCTGACTCACGACTTGGAATTGGCTGCGATCGTATTTGCACTCAAAATCTAGCATCACTATATTTGTGGTGAACCATGTGAAATTTATACTGATCACAATAGTCTACAGTACATATTCAAGCAAAGAGATCTGAATTTGAGGCAATGACGATGGTTAGAGCTACTTAAAGATTATGATCTTACTATCTTGTATCATCTTGGAAAGACAAATGTGGTGGCAGATGCCTTGAGTAGGAAGTCTATGGGTAGCTTGGCCCAATTTGTTTCTGAAATGTGACCTATGGCTATGGATATTTAGGCTTTAGCCAATCAGGGAGTTTGAATTGATCTTACATTGCCTGACAGGTTGCTTGCAGGTATGGTGGTTCAGTCTTCCTTAGTTGAACAAGTTAAGACTTGCCAATATAATGATCCCTATCTTGCTAGACTACGAGATCGAGTGAAGAATAGAGGTGTTAAGTCATTCACTATTGATAGCAAAGGCATACTACATCGACATGGTATACTTTGCATTCCTATTGTGGGTGATGTCAAGCAACTAATTCTTGAAGAGGCTCATGGCTCGCGATACTTCATCCATCCAGGTTCTACAAAGATATATCAAGACTTATGTGGATTGTACTGGTGGAAAGGTGTGAAGGCTGATATTTTGAAACATGTGACTAGTTACTTAAATTGTCAACAAGTCAAATATGAACAATAAAAACCCGGTGGAGTAATGCAAAACTTGATTATCCCAGAGTGGAATTAGGAAAGAATTACTATAGATTTCATTGTTGGGCTTCCAAATACTTTTAGGAGGCACGACTCAGTTTGGGTGATTATGGATAGACTCACAAAGTCCGCCATTCATACCAGTTTGGGTTACTCATACCGCAAAGTAGCTAGCAAATATTTATCTTTGTGAGATAGTTTGGCTTCATGGTGTGCCTATTTCAATAATATCTAATTGAGGTGCACAGTTCACTTTGAGTTTTAGAAGTCTTTTTAGAAGTTGTTGGATTCACAAGTTGAGTTGAGTACTGCTTTCCATCCGCAAACTGATGGATAGTCCGAGCGGGTTATCCAGATCTTAGAGGACATGTTTAGAGCTTGCGCGATTGATTTTGGTGGTCATTGGGATAATCAGTTGCCTTTGGCAGAGTTTTTGTATAATAATAGCTACCAATCAAGTTTTCAGATGGCACCGTATGAGGCTCTATATGGTCGCAAGTGTCGTTCACCAGTTGGATGGTTTGAACCTAGCGAAGCTCAACTATTAGGTCCAGATTTGGTTCAACAAGCTTTGGAGAAAGTTACATTGATACGTGAATGACTTACGACAGCACAAATTAGATAAAAGTCCTATGCAGATAAGAAAGTTCATGACATGGAATTCATGAAGAGTGAGAAAGTCTTTCTAAAAGTTTCTCCTATGAAATGAGTTATGAGATTCGGGCGGAGAGGAAAGCTAGGTCCTAGATATATTGGTCATTATGAGATTTTGGATCAAATTAGATTAGTGGCATATAGACTTGCTTTACCTACGAGATTATCTGCCGTTCATCCTGTGTTCATGTGTCCATGCTTAGATGATATGTTCGCGATGATAGTCATAAGATCCAGCCAGAGGATGTGAAGCTTGATGATAATTTGACTTATGAGGAAGGTCCGATATCGATAATTGATAGGCAAGTGCGACAATTAAGGTCGAAGAAGGTAGCTTCAGTCAAAGTATAATGGCACAATCATCCAACCGAGGAGGCTATTTGAGAGTCTGAGGCAGATATGCGAGTTAGTTACCCTCACTTATTCGACATTACAACTACGATTCTAGACCTGTTTGAGGATGAACATTATTTTAAGTGGAGGAGAATGTAATAATCCAAATTTTAATGAAGGGTTAATTGATAATTTTAACTCAAAATAATTAATAAATAAATAAATTAAGAGAATTAAAAAGAGTGGGCCAATCCCATCCTAATTGTGATTTCTGTCTCGGTTAGTAACTAGAGGAGTAGAAAACCACTTAGGGTAATTGAACTCTTGATTTTTGGGAGAAAGCACTCAGCTTCAAAAAAAGGGAAGGTTTTGGGAATGCACAAACGACTCTTAGACGCAACAAAGAATAGTCAGGTATTGAGATTTACCTTTTCTACAGTAGATATGATATTGTGGTCTTGAGAAAGAAGTGTAATGAAAATTCTAACAATAGTTGGTGAAGAAGTAGAATTATACTCTAATCTGGAACATTAATCGTAGTGTAGAAAAAATTATTCTTTTGAGTACAAATGCTTCTTGGGTTCTATCACTTATTTGTGGATTTAATGGCTAGATTTAATAATAATGAAAGGTCGTAAGGATGGCTGATTGTGGAATGCAATTTTGTTAGAAGGGAAGAAAGAAAAAAAAGGGCTTAGTACCTAGTCCCAGCCTTGTTGAGTGGTGTTGACAGTGGAGTTACAATGGAGTAAAATTCTGGTATTGTGGCCAATTGAGATTGATTTGGAAATTATATATTATTAAACTTAGATAAAGAATATGGAATTGAGATTTTCAATGAGAGCCTAGGTAGAAAGAGATTTTGCACCAGCAATCTAGCAAGGTTTTGATAGTCTCTTTTAGCCACTGTATGAATACAAGTCTTTTAGCATTAAAGATATCGTAGTACTTAATGTACATGGAGTATGAGTGTTAAATTATATAAATTATAATTAAATAATTAGGTTGAAATTTCCCCCCTATAATTTATGGATTAAGGTGTGAGATATTAAGGTTTAGCTTTAAGCTTGAAAGTTAAGAATATTGAGACTTGACCTCGGCTAGCATAATTGATATTGTTAATTAATGTTTTTGAATAGATTGAGGTAATTAGAGGTTGTTTGGTCGGTGTTCTACCCATTGCAAGGTTGGAGAACTTGGCATTTACAAGGTAAGTGAGATTTTAAGATTTAAGGGCTTGCTTTTCAAATTCAGTTTGAAAATATATTTTAGTCTACCTGGTCCATGTGTTGGAACGAACGTATGCTTGGCAGAATTGGTGGTCTTTGAGGCTAGCCGCATATATTTTATTTTTTAAGTACACTAAGATCCCTTGTAATTTATTTTGTGATGTGATATTATTGTGTACAAAGAGGTAGGGGCATTGTGTATGCTTTCCCTGAGGCATTGTATATGCTTCCCTATGCATTGTGTATGCTTCTCCAAGTATTGTATATGCTCCTTGATATATTTGGCGCTGTGTATGCTGCCCTAACTCGTGGTGTTGATTAGTTGCTTAATTTCCATGTATGACAAGTCCTTAGTGCAAATTATATTGGGATATATATAGTTCTTGAGAAATGATTGTTTGAAATGTGTTGGATATTCTATCGTGATATATTTCTTATGCATAGTATTTTGTGCTCGTGGTGTGTTTTTATTTTCTAACACTTGTTCCAGGAGTATTTAAAGTGGTGAGTCGAGGATCTTACTGGGTTATATTTATATATAGCTCACTCCTTACCTCGATTTCTATGCAAATACTATTGGTGTGGACGAGGCTAGTGGCTAAAGAGTTAGTTGAGTGGATTCTATTGCTAAGGTGAGCCGCTGCATTGTTTGTGGAGGCCGCTATTTTAGCTTTTCTTATTTAAAGTCATTTATTTCTTTCCTTGGGTTTACATGCCCAACAGTTAAACTCATGTTACTATTTTAGATGCTCCATGATATTATTGTGGGAAGTCAGGCTCGAGAATTCGTATTTGAGTGATCTTGAATCAATGGATTGATTATGGATTTTGTTGGCTTATTTTCCTCATTAATTGATTATTATAAATGCGTTCAGACTTGCACATTATTGTTTTCGGTGCTTATATCATTGGGTAAGTGAATGGATATTTGGTTCGCCTGACATGTGGTGTTAGCGGGTGCCAGTCATGTCTAGGGGGTATTTTGGGATGTGACAATAGGGATAGAAGCTCCATGATTTAGGATAATGTGATCATTGGGGAACTAGACTATGATGAATTAACCCTTAGGTAATGGTTTAAACCTTGAAAAAAGGTAGAATTAGGTGGGTTTGAAATCCCAAGGTTTTTATTTAAGAGTAGATATTAAATACTCTTGCATTGGTTATTTTTAGACTTTGAGCATTCCAAGGCTGAGGAAAGGGAAGGCTCACGTGAACTAGCTTGCTCGTTCCATTTCTTCAGTTGAGGTAAGTTTTGATTTACTTCGAGTTAGACTTTGATTAGTCATTTGTACGTGTTATGAGTTTATAAAACATGAATGATTGGTCTTCAGACATAGATTGTAATTGATACTTGTTAGCTTGACAATGCTTGTATGAATAAGCTATTAAATTGTTGAAGTCTGTCTTAATATGATTTGTTATTATCAATGTGAACTTGTCTTAATTATCTTGTGAGATAACTGAACAAAAAACATACTAAGATATGTTGAGAGGAATAATGAATATATAATTATTCTGAGATGAGTGGCTCGAGTCTGATGTAAGTTTACGAACAAGAATTGTGTGATGAATTGAGTACCACGCTGGTATGGAACATGGTTCAGATATGAGTGGCTCGAGTTTGATTTGAGCTTATGGACAAGCAGTTAGGTGATGGATTGGGTACCACATCGATACGGTGCATGGATGCCTAGGGTTCCCTGGAGGTCATGACTAGTTGGGTAAATTAAGACCCTTTAGCATCTGTGTACAAATGAGTGAAAGTTGTGTGTTCAGATATGGTACAAGGTGAGGCCGATGACATATAAAGGCTATACAATTGTGATTCAATATGAATATAATTCTAGAAGTGTGTTGTGATTGTATTATAGTTGCAGAGTTTTTTGATGACTTCTTATGTCTATCTTAATGGCTTATATGTCCAGTATTGATTGACATTGGTATGTCCAAGTTTGGATTACTTACCTGGTTGTTGTTGTCTACTTGATTTACCGAGTTACTTGGTTACGTGTTGTTGTACCTATCTATTACTTTTATTGACTATGTGATATATGCTTATTCCTAATCTAAGTCGACCTATGATAGCTACCAGTACATAGTATTTTTACTAATGCTACTTTCGCATTTTTCATTAAGTGTAGACTGTGTTCTAGAGTCTTCTTCGCGACCTCGCATTTAGAATCGCTTGCTGATTTGATCTGGGATGAGCTACTTTCCTATCATGGCTGCCGCAGATCCTCTTTTGACAGATGCCTATTTACTCTAGACATTATTTTATGTATTTTTGCTACTCTTGGACATTTGCTAGTTAGAGTTCTTGTACGATGACTTTTGGGTTTTGAGATTGTAATAGTTAGACTTCCACACATTTACTTTATTTGATATTTAAAAATCTTAGTAGTAAATGTCGAATGCCTTAAATTCGTAAAATAAATTTGTAACTGCTTGGGTTAGTTGGTAAGTTATGGTTTATCCACCGGAAATTTAGTTTGGGTGTCAATCAAGGTGGTTTGGATCATGACAAAGTTGATATCGGAGCACTAGGTTCGTCAATCTTATTGTACAAAGACATGTCTAGTAGAGTTTTGTGGAATGATACAGAGACGTCTGTACTGATTCTCAAGAGGCAACATGACACTAGGAAAACTCAATTCTTTCTTTCTTTGTGCTATTACTTGATTCCAATTAGTATCTGGTAATCTAAATTGGTATCTAACTCCTTTCATTCTTTTGTCTCACAGATGGTGAGGACACGTTCAAGAGAAGCTAGAAGAGAGGCACCCGAGCTGACCGCTGGGGCCGTAGCTTACGATAGAAGATGATCTAGAGGAGGTAGTCGAGTCAGGAGAGGGCGAGCAATGCCAGCTAGAGGCAGTCTTCAGGTTACTGGCCAGGTTTAAGATAGGTCTGAGTCCCCTGTACCTTCAAAGGTCTATGATAGGGTGCAGAGGTTGCAACAACACCAGTTTAGGAAGGTGTTGCACCTGCTCCGGCTTTATCAGATGTATTAGCTCAAATATTGACATTGCTGAGTGGATTGAAAGGGAATGGGGAGGCACCTGCAGCTCTGGTAGGTCAATATCCAAGGGTCTAGTATGATGCTACTGTAGCTCTATAGATCGATGAGGTTTTATAGACTAGGGTATTTTCGAGATTGGTGACTAGATCGGCGATGACTGGAGATGAGCATGACCTATTTTGAAGGTTCACTAAGATGAAACCCCCAGTCTTCTATGATGCTGAGTCAGAGTATGCATGAGTTCATCATCGACTATCACGAGAGGCTCCACAAGATGTGGGAGGGGGTGGAGAGGTATGGTGGGAGTTTTTTTTTTACCTTTTAGCTGTTAGGAGATGCTAAGTCGTGGTGGAGAGCTTTTGTAGAGTGTAGGCCAGCTGGGTCACCTCTGTTGTCTTGGACTCAATTTTACTCTATCATCTTGGAGAAGTATGTTCCCTGTACATTGCAGGATAGGAGACATGATGAGTTCACCAACATTGAGTAGGGTAGTTCATCAATTGCAGCTTATGAGGCCCAGTTTCACTCATCATCTAGGTATTCCCTACAGTTGTTGCCCACTGAGGAGGAAGGATCAAGCGGTTTATAAAGGGATTGAATGTGGGGCTTCAGTTGTCAGCCCTTTGATAGGGCCTATAATGAGTGTGGTGAGATCGGGCATATCCAAAGATGGTACCCCAAATTCAAATGGACTGGTCATATAGTTCAACAGCAGGCTCCCCGAGCACCAGCGTCAGCAGGTATGGGAGGTGGTTCGTATAGTAGAGACCGTTCTCAGCTTGGGCGGGGTGGCCATAAAGTGTGGCCAAGGTAGAGGCGGTGCCCAGCCTAATTAAGGCGGTGGTCAGACTAGTAGGGGTGGTGCTCAGCATGGCAGGAGCAGAGTGCAAGCAAGCAGATGGTCACTCTTTTATGCTTTTCTGGGAAGACCTGAGCTAGAGGCGTCTGATGTAGTTTTCACATGTGCTAATATGAATGCTGTTGTTTAAAAGTTGGAAGTAGTTTGATTAGATTTCCACTATTTGAGTTGCTTATATTTTTTTGATCTTACTTACTTAATTCTCTGGCCAATTATTGAGTACTATCTATGGTTTGTAAGTTGAACTAGGAATAGAGAACTTATATTCGTCATAAGAAAAGGTAGAGCTTGGTCCTTGATCCCTTCTTGGGGAAATGATTCACTAACGTGGATAGGAAATATACCCGTTAGCCTTTCTTAGTTGATATGGAAGACAAATCACGTGCACTTCACTATCAACCGATGACCATAGGAATATAGGCATTAGGAATAGTCAAGTAGGCATAGAGGCAGTTTGAAAAGACACTCAACATCGCAAATATCAATCCACAATTAGTAACTTAGGAAATCAATCAAACTAGTTAACCGATAATTCAATTAGATTATTCTAAGTCTGCAACCCTGGATCACTAATCATTTCTGAAATCACAAAACAACCTAGTTTGTCTTAAGTATTAGAATTATAATAGTTAGTAGTTAATTAGATAAAATAAAGAATCTTCTCTTGTTTACATCACTGAATAGTTAGAATACGAGTTTATTATAGTTAACAATTTATCAATTCCCCATGGGACTGATAATCTGGACTTATAAGTCCTATATTACTTGTCAGAATGCATAAACTTTTGTGTGCAAAAGCCTAATCCAGAGGTCCAACAAGTTTTTGGTGCTATTGGCGGGGAATTATTTGAGATTGATATACTATTTTGAGTTTTATTAATTTTGTTCAGTTTTTACTTTTAGTTGTTATTTTTGTTACATTATAGGTTTCAGGTAGTGTATGTCAAATACGTGAAGTCAAGGCAGTCCCTTGATTCTATTTGATCCTAGAATAAAAAAAGTGCGAGAAGATTCAAAATTATGGGTGACCAAATCAACCAAAACTTGAATCTTGACGGAGTTCAACAGCCTGTTGGGGCGTAGGGACACATACCTGTGCTCAACTTTTCTAGGCCAAATTATGAGAATGCCTCTTAGGCAATAGTTAAGCTAGAAATTATGCATAACTTTAAATTAAAAGATGAGTATGTAAACTACACGAAGATCCACACAAACACTTGACAAAATTCACTTGCCAATTTTAAATTAAAAGATGAGTATGTAGAACACTTGCCAATTTTTGGGTAAACCACACGAAGATCCACACAAACACTTGACAAAATTCTTGGAGCTGATTTATAACTTTCACTATCAGAACATGCCGGATGAGTATATAAAGCTTACTTTGTTTCCTTTCTCACTTATTTGGAAAGCAATGTAATGGTTGTAGAATGAACTAACCAGTTCAATTACTACTCGAGATGGATTGTCAGAGAAGTTCCTGAATAGATTCTTCTTTTCGAGAAGAACTAAAGAGTTAAGAGGATGAATATCCCATTTTGTGTAGAACGATATTTCATCGTTGCCATAGGCACGAGAATGGTATGAGGGTTATCTCAGAGATTGCCCTCATCATCAAAAGCTAAAGGATATCATTGGAGACAACTTCATTGAAGGACTGAGACCAGACTCCAAGTCACTTTTAGATGCTACAGCTCATGGGAAATTTTTTTCCAAGAGTTATGATAAAATAGAAGCACTGCTCAACCTTATGTCTGCAAGTAATAGAGACCACCAACAACCGAGTAGAGTGTTCTACTCAACTTCATAGAAAGAGCTAGGGAAGCTAGAGTTAGATAATGTCATAGCCATGAGAGCTGAAATTGCGCAGCTTTCCACCTTAGTGAAGAAGTGTCTAACATCCCAAAGCTTAAGTTAAGTTCAACAAGTTTAAGCAGCCAACATTATGTGTATGCTATATTGTGAAAACCACACCTATTCAGGTTGTCTTCAAAACTTAAAGTCTATATTTTATGTGGGGCAACAATATCATGGAATGGGTTATCAAGGTAATGGATATGGGAAGAACTACAAATATCACCTAAATTTTTCTTGAGAAGGTAATTAGAAGCAACCATTCACACACCATAAGCTCAATTAAGTAATTCGCTTGAAGAGTTATTCAAGCAGTTTGTAGTTGAGACTCACCAGTTCAATCAAGCTCAGCAGGTAATCAATGAAGAACATAAGAAATTCATTGCTGATGCAAAACTACAATTGGGTCAATTACCTGAAGCATTATATGCGAGACCTCAAGGGACATTATCAAGTGATACATAGAAAAATCCAAAGGAAATGGTTAATGCAGTTACCTTGAGAAGCGAAAAAAAGTTAGAAATAGAACCTCAAAGAGATAGAAGATAGAATGAAGAATTGAGGTCTACACTAGAGAAAGAGAAAGAAATTAAAAAATCAATTGAAGATTTAACAGTCAAGCTACCACCGCCATTCTCGTAGAGGTTTGAGAAACAGAAAGCAGACAAGACTTGTTCGAGATTTCTAGACATATTAAAGCAGATACATGTGAATATTCCATTGGTGAAGTTATTGCAAGAGGTACCAAAATACACTAAGCACTTGAGAAGTATAGTTTCAAACAAGAGATGCCTCACAGAGTTTGAAATAGTTGCACTCACTGAAGAGTGTAGTTCAAGAAAATCTAGAAAAAGGGTCTTGAGAATGGACGTAATCTATGGAAAAAAGATGATATTAGAGATCCTAGTTGGTAATGAGAGGTTAAAGGCAATTCCACCAGCAAAGCCATCAAATAAGTTCGGAATAAGTGCTCGAAATTTTATTTCTCTTCAAACAAGTGGAATAAAGTAATAAACTCACAAAAAGAGAAAACACAATGATTAGATTATTTGTATTTTTCATGATAATCTCTTTTTTGTCGAAGATATTAGTTCATCATAAATTGACTATATTTGTGACAAAATATAGTCTTTATCCCAAATGCTTTCAGATCTATAATATAATCTCTTCTTTGACTATAATTTAAATTTGTATTCTATCACAATTGTTATTGTCACTAATCAGATAATTTATAGTGATAATTTTATTTCGTTGGTAAAAATTATATTCTTAGCGACGACATGATAGGTTTTAACTACAAATTATAAGCCATTTTTATAAAAATAAAGTTTGTCACTAATTTGTACATTTAGGGATGGAATATTTTTTCGTATATAAAGAAACGTCTTTAGTGACGAAATTATCTCTATTTAACTGTGAAATACATATAAATTTAGAGACAATTGATATAGTCACCAATTAAACTAGAAAGTTAGTGACAAAGTGATTTCGTCAGCATTAATAACCTTTTTAGTGATGAAAAAACACTATCAACTACACCATTTTTGTAAAAGCAAAGTTTGTCACTAATTTGTATATTTAGGGACGAATTTTTTTTTTCGTATATAAAAAGTCATGTTTAGTGACGAATTACCTCTATTTAACTACGAAATACATATAACTTTAAAGACAGTTGATATAGTCACTAATTAAACTAAAAAGTTAGCGACAAAATGATTTTGTCAGCATTAATAACCTTTTTAGTGATGAAAAGAGACTATCAACTATAATTTTTTGTACTTTTTTTGATGATTGAATTTGTCATTAATACCATGTATTTGGGGATGAAAAGAAATATCGTAGTTAATAAATCTTTATTTAGTAATGAAACACTAAGTTGTCTTAGTAAACATTTAGTGACCCCATGTTTAGGGACGAATGAAAGACAATTTTTTTTTGTCACAAAAGATTTTTCATGACGAAATATGATATTTAAGTGACAAAATAATTCGTCTCCAGTAATCAAATTTGTTGTAGTGAAAGTTGAAAAATCTAGGCCGCTTTACTATTCCTATAAGTATTGTAGACAAAGACATAGGAAGGGCACTTTGTGACTTAGGTGCCAGCATAAATTTGATGCTCACTTCAGTTTTCAAGACTTTGGGACTTGGTGAACCAAGGCCTACCACATTTACCTTGCAGTTGGCAGATCGTTCTTTAACCTATCGTGATGGAATCATTGAAAATGTATTAGTAAAAGTGGGACCATTTATTCTGCATTTGGACTTTATTATATTGATTATGAGACCAACAAGGATGTACCCATCATTCTTGGTAGAGGTTTATTAAATACAACTGAGGTCTTCAGCCCCAACACCTTGTTCATCTAGTACCCTATCTCCCAAACCTCAATAAGATCAGAAAAATAAGGCATCAAACTCTAAGTCTCAGGGCAATGTTTCAGGTTACCGCACTTTTCCAGCATGCCCTAAGTATGGTATGAATTGTCTAGGTGAGTGTCTTGCTGAAAGAGAGGTATGTTTTGGGTGTGGTCAGACTGACCATAGGTTGAAGGAGTGCCCATCTGCCAAGCAGGGACAGGGAGGTAATCAAGCTCAAACTACTACTTTAGCAGCTCTAATAGGTCGCACAACTCAGAAGGGTACTACTTCTGGTATAGGGGGCGGTCAGCACCTGAACTGCCACTATGCCATGTCATTCAGTCAGGATTAAGAGGGTTCCCTAGACATAGTCACTGGTATATTTCTGTCATGCCCGGAGGATACCCCCTAGATGCAACACAGTGCTTAATGTCACGAGTGACCCCAAGCTAACCCATGGCATGACATATCTATGAAAATAAGCTATTTAAGATAAAGTCACTATGCAGAAGTTAAAATAGTATTAATATCTGAAAGAGGGAAGAACCCAAAAGTTTGTATGTAAAAAGTATAGTGTTAGCTGAAAGTAACACCAACATCTACTGAGTCTAATCTATGTCTGAAAGCCATCTAACTGAAGTAGGAGTTGTTGGGACATGCCCCAACTAACTCTAACGAAATCTGAAACTAGAAGTACTGAAATAAAGCATGTCTATTATCCTCGAGATAATGAGGACTCACCACTGAGCTGATGAGTACGTACCGGGATTCAAACTATGCACGATCTGGATGCTGAGTGCCTGGACCTACATCACAAAATAATGTAGCACAAAAGTATGCATCAGTACTTTGAATGTACTAAGCATGCAGGATATATGCTAAGCTGGACAATATAAAACTGATCATGAAATAAACATGCTGTAAATAAACTGAGAGCTGAACTGAATGAAATGACCAAGTATGAATCATGATATAACATGCTGAACTGAATATTGATAATACATCTGCTGGATACAAGGTCAATCCAAATAAGAGTCTGACTGTGGGAGATACTACTAACCGACATACCCCAAGTTGAGATAACTATTGGGCCAACCTGTAACCCTGGATGGAAGGGTGTTTATACCTTGCCAAGGGTATGAACAAGGCTGACATGGATCCACTGCTGATGTCCACAAGGGACAAGGGTGTAAAGCCTAATCTGACGGGTGACCCCCTTTAGAACCTACGATGGCACTGTAGTTCTAGAACTTAGGGATTGCTACTAAAGGTCTTAGCCTAAACTAACGGGTGAGCCTTCATCCCTTAGTTCACTCGGTGCTAAGTTTACTCCCAACTAGATATAATCAACGAATGCAAACTGAAGTGCTGGATAGCTCAAAGTACTGATATAATATGAGAATGCACATAAACATACTGAAGAATATGACATCCAAATTTTGGAATATGATTACTTGACTGAGCCTGCCTAACAAGTATAATTTATGATGTACTGAAAGTTATAACAAGTTAGGGTTCTGAATTCTGTACATGAACTATACTAATTTCCCGAGAAACATGTGATTGATACCGTAAGAACTGTAGGAACTGAATTACATTAATTCCCTAAGGATGTAGAATCCTAGGTCTGAAACATGCCTAGGGAAAACTTAAGATTTTTTGGAATCTAGGGACCTAATGGGTGAAAGGAACCCACTAGTGAAGTCCCATATACCTGAGTGAAGATTCTACGGTTGAATCTTTGGATTCTGAGAGGAACTTGGAGGAAACCCCTTTTTGCCTTGTTCTTAAGAGAGAGCGTTCTGTTTTTGAGAGATTTGCTAAGTATGAGTGATTGAGGAGTAATGAGGGAAAAGTAGAGTTAAAACCCTCTAATTACCCTCAAAATGACTTAGAACCGGAATTAAAATAATTGGGAAAAGACCGGACTGCCCCCACTTAAGGCTGGAATTTTTTTGGAGAAACCTCCGCCGGACAGGCGTCTGACCTGCGATGGCCCATTGGCCTTAGCGTTGGAATAGGGAAGGAGAGGCTGGTCCCCTAGGGAGTTCCTACGATGGCTCCCACGGCCCATCGCTTCAGCGACGCCCATGGTGTTAGCTCGTCGGGGCAAAGATGGCTGGGTCTGGGTGGCTGGCCCTTTCTCACAGGCTGCCCGATGGCCCGTTGGACTGCCGACGCCCGTTGGGTCCCTCGTTTGACTGGAGCCGGCTGAAACCCAACTCCTGGTCCCTTCCCACGAGCTCCCTGATGGGCCGTCATGTCCATGACACTCGTGGGACAGCCCGTGAGGCTTGACCAAGGCTAAAATTTTCTCTGAGTTTTTTCTAGGTTCTGGGTTTTAGAAACTGGTTTAAATTCTAGGGTGTTACAATAACTCCCCCTTGGGATCATTCATCCTCGAATGAAGACAAAGCAAGCTGAGTTTGGAAGGGAAGAGTTGCAATCCTTATCAACTGAGTACTAGAAACTGATATCTAACTGAACCGAGCTCCATGAACATGCAAGGGAAACTGATGGAACAAGGTACTGGGGCTGAATTACACAAGAGTAAATTGAGAGACTGAAGAGGAACTATTACCTCAAGCTAAAATTGAATTGGAGGGAAAGAGGTGAGGGTACTTGGACATCATGGCTGCTTCTACTTCCTAAGTAGCTCCCTCTACGGACTGATTCCTCTACAAAACCTTAACTGAAGTGACTTCCTTATTCCTCAACCTACGAACCTAACGGTCAAGAATCTCAACTGGAACCTCTTCATAGGTGAGGCTATCCTTCACAACCACACTCTCTAAAGGTACTATCAAAGTCAGATCACCCACACATTTCTTCAGCAAGGAAATGTGAAAGACTGGGTAAATTGATGTTAATTCTGCTGGCAACTCTAACTCATAAGCCACATTACTAACCCTTTTCAGGATCTTGTAAGGGCCTACATACCTGGGACTAAGCTTACCTTTCTTGCTGAATCTCATCACACCCTTCATGGTTGACACTCTCAGGAAAACCCAATCATCACTTTCGAACTCTAAGTCTCTTCTCCTAACATCTGCATAGGATTTATGAAGACTCTGGGATGTCTTAATCCTGTCTGTGATAAGCTAAACTTTCTCCATAGCCTCATGGACCAAATCTGGTCCAATCAAAGCTGCTTCACCTACTTCGAACCAACCAACATGTGATCTACATATGCGCCTATATAGAGCCTTATATGGGGCCATCTGAATGCTGGAATGGAAACTATTATTGTAGGTGAACTCTATGAGAGGTAGGTGGTCATCCCAACTACCTTTGGAATCGATCACACAATCCTTCAACATGTCCTCTAGGGTCTGAATGGTACGCTCTGCCTGACCATCTGTCTGCGGTTGAAATGCCATGCTGAGCTTTACCTGAGTACCAAGGCCTTTCTGACATGATCTCCAGAAGTGAGATGTAAACTGAGGGCCTCTATATGAGATGATAGACAAAGGAACCCCATGAAACCTGACTATCTCACTGATGTAGAGTCTGGCATAGTCTTCTGCTGAATCTATAGTCTTTACTCCCAAGAACTGAGCTGACTTGGTGGCTCTGTCCACTATCACCCAAATGGAATCATGCTGCCTATGAGTAAGGGGTAGACCCGTTATGAAATCCATGTTAACCACTTCCCACTTCCAAGTAAGAATGCTAATCTCCTGAGTCACACCTCCTAGTTTCTGATGTTCTACCTTTACCTACTGACAGTTAGGGCACTTAGCCACAAAATCGGCGATGTCCCTCTTCATGCCATTCCACCAATAGACTTCCCATAGATCACGGTACATCTTAGTGACACCTGGATGGATGGAATATCTGGAATTATGGGCTTCTGAAAGGATCTGCTGCCTCAACTCACACACCTTAGGAACATATAAGCGACCCTGATAACGGAGTACACCATCTCCCCCTTAGGAGAAAACCTCTACTCTTTGTTGATGAACTGCACCCTTCAGTTGAAGCAGTATGGGTCACTATCCTGCTTCTCTTTAACTTTAGCTACCAAAGAAGATTCTGACCCATTCTGAACTATCACACCACCATCTGTCGTGTCCACAACGCAAACTCCTAGGCGAGCAAGCCAATGAACATCTCTGACCAGTTCTCTCATCTCTTCCTCAACATGAGATACGCTACCCATAGACAGTCTACTGAGAGCATCAGCCACTACATTGGCCTTACCCGAATGGTAGAGGATATTCATATCATAATCCTTGAGGAACTCAAGCCATCTCCTCTAACGAAGGTTCAACTCTTTCTGGGTGAACACATACTGAAGGCTCTTGTGATCTGTGAATACATCAACATGAACACCATAAAGATAATGACTCTAAATTCTTAGGGCAAGCACAACCGGTGCAAGCTCGAGGTCATGAGTCAGGTGTTTCTTCTCATGGTCCTTAAGGTGTCTGGAAGCATAAGCTATGACCTTACCCTGCTGCATTAAAACACAACCCAAGCTGACTCTAGATGCATCACAATAAACCATGTAACCGTCTGAACCATCTGGTAAGGTCAAAACATGAGCTGTAGTTAATCTGGTCTTCAGTTCTAAGAAACTCTTCTCACACTCCTCTGACCACTGAAACTTGACCTTTTTCTAAGTCAACTTGGTCAATGGGGCATCTATGGATGAAAATCCTTCTATGAACCTCCTGTAGTAACCAGCCAAACCCAAGAAACTTCTGATGTCTGTCGGAGAGGTGGGTCTGGGCCAGTGCTTTACTGCCTCAATTTTCTGGGAATCAACACAAATTCCTTCTCTGGATACCACATGACCAAGGAAAGCGATTGACTGTAACCAGAATTCACACTTGCTGAACTTAGCGAATAGTTGGCGATCCTTGAGGGTCTGGAGAACAACCCTCAAATGAGTCGCATGCTCCTCTTCACTTCTAGAGTAAACGAGGATATCATCAATGAAGACGATGATGAACAAGTCCAAATACTATTTGAATACCCTGTTCATTAAGTCTATGAAAGCTGCAGGAGAATTGGTTAGTCAAAAAGACATAACAACAAATTCATAATGACCTTACCGAGTTTTGAAGGCTGTCTTCGGGAGTTCACTATCTCTGACTCTGAGCTGTTGATAGCCGGATTTCAGGTCTATCTTGGAAAAATAACTAGCGCCTTGAAGCTGGTCGAACAAGTCATCAATCCTGGGGATAGGATATTTATTCTTGATTGTGACTTTGTTCAACTGACGGTAGTCAATGCACATCCTGAGAGAACCATCTTTCTTATGCACAACAACACTGGAGCACCCCATGGCGAGATGCTGGGTCTGATGAAGCCCTTATCTAGAAGGTCTTTCAATTCCTTAAGCTCAGCTGGAGCCATTCTGTAAGGAGGAATTGATATGGGTTGGGTATCTGGAAGGAGATCAATTCCGAAGTTGATTTCCCTTTTTGGGGGAACTCTGGGAAGATCTTCTGGGAATACTTCTAGAAACTCACTAACTACTAGAACTTACTCAAGAGTTTGGGTTTCGGAGTTTGAGTCCTTAACCCGAACTAGATGATAGATATATTCTTTGAAATCATCTTTCTGGCCTTAAGGTAAGAGATGAAACGACCTACAGGCACTGAGTTACTACCCTTCCACTCTAGGATCCTAGTTCTACAATCGACTGAGGCATAATAGGAATGTAACCAATCCATGCCTAGAATGATATAAAAATCAACTATTTCTAACTCTACAAGATCTGCTGAGGTGACTTTCTGAGAAACTGTGACTGGGCAATTTCTGTATACCCGTCTAGCTATAATTGGGTCACCAACTGGAGTAGAGACTGAGAAGGATTCTAGGAAAGTTTCTTGTTTGACATAAAAGTTTACTGCTATATATGGGGTTATAAAGGATAGTGTAGCCCCTGGGTCTAGCAATGCATAAACATCAGTATTAAAGACTCATAACGTACCCATGACCACATCAGGAGAGTCCTCCTGGTCTTATCGACCCTAAAGTGAATATAATCGGTTCTGGCGATGACCGCCACCTGTACCAGAAGAGGTACTTTGCAGAGTAGGATGACCTACTGGAGCTGTTGTAGAGTTGGCTTGATTCCGTAAATGAGTGTCCCTTCCCTTCTGAGAATTATCAGGGCACTCTCTCATCCTATGGCCTGGCTTACCACACCTAAAGCAATTTTCGCTGCCTGCCCTGCACTCACCTTGGTGGTTCCTACCACACTTCTTAAGAAAAAGATTTGTGCGACCACTAGTGACAGTACCTTAGGACTTGGAGCCAGACGCTCTATCCCGCTTATCCTTCTTGAACTTAGGCACTGGGGCACTAGCAGAAGATGGAGCTGGTGCTAAATTTTTCTGGCGATATTGAGAGCGATTTCCACCCTATGACCTCTACCGATAGTGGATATAATCATGTGTCCTAGCCCTCTTAGCATCACCTCCCCTTTCCTTGATCTTTTCCTCCTCGATCTGCTGAGCATAAGTAACTAACCTGGAGAAGTCCATTTCCTTAACAAGCATGGCCTTTTTGCATTCCTTGACTACATCTTCGGATACACCCGACACGTAGTTACTCATACGAGCTCGAGAGTCAGCTAATATTGCTGGAGCATACTTGGACAATTGTGTGAACTTCAAAGCATAGTCCTTTACACTCATATCATCCTGAATTAAGTTGATGAATTCCTGAACCTTAGCTTCCCTAAGCTCTAGTGGGAAGAACCTATCCAAGAAAGCAGTCCTAAAAATATCCCAAGTCATTGGTCCTGCATTGGCACAATGGGATTCTTTCCACTGTTGGTACCAAGTGTAGGCCACTCCTTTCAGCTGATAAGCGGCCAAGTCTGCACCCTCAACTGGAGTGACACCCATAATGTTAGTGACCTTCTAAATGTCCTCAAGGAACTCTTGGGGATCTTCTTCTGACTTGGACCCATGAAACTCTGGAGGGTTCATCCGAGTGAAATCCCAGATTCTGGCTACATCGATATTTTCTTGAGGTGGAGCTAGTGTTGCATCTTGTTGATTGACCTGGGCGGTTATGGCTTGAGCGAGCACTTGAAAGGTAGCCCTGAATTTGGCATGCGTGACTTTCTCATTCAATAGGTCTGCTGGGGCTGCTGGCTGATTTAAAGCGTTAGCTCTTCTGGGAGGCATTTTTCTGAAATGCGAGAAGCACGAGTTAGAATAGAGAAGGACGAGTTTATACTCTATAACACGAACTGTAAAAGAAAGAAGGGAAGTTATTCCTAATGACGTCTCACAGCTTCTCCCCCATAAGTGTGGCGCACTTCACACTCATGAGGAAGACTCTACTTGACGCGACTTTCAGACACCCTAGGACACTTGAACCTGTTGATCTGATACCAAGTTTGTCACGCCCTGAGGCTACCCCCTAGACGCAATACGGTGCTTAGTGTCACGAGTGACCCCAAGATAACCCATGGCATGGCATATCTATGAAAATAAGCAATTTAAGATAACGTCACTATGCAGAAGTTAAAATAGTATTAATATCTGAAAGCGAGAAGAACCCAAAAGTCTGTATGTAAATAGTATACTGTTAGCTGAAAGTAACACCAACATCTGCTGAGTCTAATCTATGTATGAAAGCCATCTAACTGAAGTAGGAGTTTCTGGGACATCCCTCAGCTAACTCTAATGAAATCTGAAACTAGAAATAAGTACTGAAATAAAGCATGTATATTGTCCTCAAGCTAATGAGGACTCACCACTGAGCTGCTGAGTACGGACTGGGAGTCGAACTATGTGCAATCTGGATACTGAGTGCCTAGACCTATATCATAAAATGATGTAGCACAAAAGTATGCGTTAGTACTTTGAATGTACTGAGCATACAGGATATATGCTAAGCTGGAGAATATAAAACTGATCATGAAATAAACATGCTGCAAGTAAACTGAAAGCTGAAACTGAATGCAATGACCAAGTATGAATCATGATATAACATGTTGAACTGAATACTGATAATACATCTGCTGGATACAAGGTCAATGCAAATAAGAGTCTGACTGTGGGAGACACTACTAACCGACATACCCCAAGTTGAGCTAACTATGGGGCTAACCTGTAACCCTGGATGGAAGGGTTTTCATCCCTTCCCAAGGGTACGAACAAGTCTGACATGGATCAACTACTGATGTCCACAAGGGACAAGGGTGTCAAGCCTAATATGACGGGTGACCCCTTTTAGAACCTAGGGTGGTGCCGTAGTTCTAGAACTTAGGGATTGCTACTAAAGGTCTTAGCCTAAACTGACGAGTGAGCCTTCATCCCTTAATTCACTCGGTGCTAAGTTTACTCCCAACTGGATATAAGCAACGAATGCAAACTGAAGTGCTGGATAACTCAAAGTACTGATATAATCTAAGAATGCACATAAACATACTGAAGAATATGACATCCAAATTCTGGAATCTGATTACCTGACTGAGCCTACCTAACAAGTATAATTTATGAAGTACTAAAAGTTATAACAAGTTAGGGTTCTGAATCCTGTATATGAACTATACTAATTTCCCAAGAAACATGTGATTGATACCATAAAAACTGTAGGAACTGAATTACATTGATTCCCTAAGGATGTAGAACCCTAGGTCTGAAACATGCCTGGGGAAAACTGAAGATTTTCTGGAATCTAGGGACCTAATGGGTGAAAGAAACCCACTAGTATAGTCCCACATACCTGAGTGAAGATTCTATGGTTGAATCTTTGGATTCTGAGAGGAACTTGGAGGAAACCCCTTTTTGCCTTGTTCTTGAGAGAGAGAGTTTTGTTCCTAAGAGATTTGCTAAGTATGAGTGATTGAGGAGTAATGAGGGAAAAGTAGAGTGAAAACCCTCTAATTACCCCCAAAATGACTTAGAATCGGAATTAAAATAATTAGGAAAAGATCTGACTGCCCCCACTTAAGGCTGGAATTTTTCTGGAGAAACCTCCATCGGACGGGCTACCCGTTGGCCCTGGCGTCAGAATGGGGAAGGAGGGGTTGGTCCCCTGGGGCATTCCCATGATGGCTCCCACAACCTGTCGCTTCAGCGACGCCTATTGTGTTAGCCCGTCGGGGCAAGGATGACTGGGTCTGGGCGGTTGGCCCTTTCTCATAGGCTGCCCGATGGCCCGTCAGACTACCGACGCCCATCGAGTCCCTCGTTTAATTGGAGCCCGATGAAACCAAACTCCTGGTCCCTTTTCACGGGCACCCTGACAGGCCATCGTGTCTATGATGCCCGTGGGCTAGCCCGTGAGGCTTGACCAAGGCTGAAATTTTCTATGAGTTTTTTCTAGGTTCTGGGTTTTAGAAACTTGTTTAAATTTTGGGGTGTTATAGTTTCAAGTTTTCTCTCTTGATTTTTACGCTTTCCTAAACCCTGGGGCTTCACTATCTTTTGTGACTCCATATGTTGCATGTAAATTTAGAGTCAGTCCTGAAAAACTTCTAGAGACCTTCTCAGTTTCCACCCCAGTTGGTGAGTTAGTCTTAGCAAAAATGGTATACGGAAATTGCCAGTTTAATTCCTCTATAGAGTCACCTCAGCTGACTTAGTAGAATTATACATGACCGATTTTGATATCATTCATGGCATAGATTGGCTACATGCCAATTATGCCTCAGTCGACTGCAGAACCAGAGTCATATGATTTTAGTTTCTAGATGAGCTTATCTTAGAGTGGCGGGGTAGTCCTCCAATGTCAAAGTGTCATTTCATATCTTACCTTAAGTCTAGAAAGATGATCTCAAAAATATGCATCTATCATATAGTTTGGGTTAAGGATTCTGAGTCTGAGACCCTATCTCTCTAGTCAATTATGATAGTTAGTTAGTTTCTTGAGGATCTATCTGGAGTCCATCCTGAGCGGGAGATTGACTTTGGGATAGACCTTCTTCTAGATAAGCAGCCCTTATCCATTCCTCCTTCTAGAATGGTTTTATCTAAGCTTAAGGAGTTGAAAGATTAGCTAAAAGACCTCCTAGATAAAGGTTTCATCAGACCGAGTATCTCTCCATGGAGTTCTCCTGTTCTCTTCATGCATAAGAAAGATGGTTCACGCAGAATGTGCATAGATTACTGTCAGTTGAACAAGACCACAATAAAGAATAAGTATCCCATTCCTAGAATTAGTGACTTGTTCAATCAGCTTCAGGGTGCCAGTTATTTCTTTAAGATTGACCTCAGATCTTGTTATCATCAGCTCAGAGTTAGAGAATGTGACATTCCAAAGACAACCTTCAGAACTTGGTATGATCACTATGAATTTATGGTTATGTCTTTTGGACTAATGAATGCTCCTGCAACTTTTATGGACTTGATGAACAGGATATTCAATCAGTACTTGATATGTTCATTATTATAGATGACATCCTTGTTTATTCTTGGAATGAGGAAAAGCATGCAAACCATTTGAGGGTTGTACTGTAAACTCTTAAGGATCGCCAGTTATTTGCAAAGTTTAATAAGTGTGAATTTCGATTGTAGTCAGTCACTTTTCTAGGTCATGTGATGTCTAAGGAGGGCATTTGAGTAATTCACAAAAAATAGAAGCATTAAAGAACAAGCCTAGACCCACTTCTTCATCATACATTAAGAGCTTTATGGGTTTGGCTGGGTACGGTAGGAGATTTGTTGAGGGGTTTTCATCAGTAGGTACCTGATAACGCTCAAACTACACCTCAATTTAAGAAGCGTAAGCGATCGTTGTCAAATATATAACCCAACAAGGTTGGGGTCGAATCCCACAGAGAATATGGTGATGATTAAGACTTTAGTGAAGTAGATGACTAGTCGTCACTCGTTTCCAGTAAATAAAAGGGGGGTTTTGTAATCAAATTGTAAACAAAACAATAATAAACGTAGGAGTTTAAATCAGTATGAGAGAATGCGAACTAGGGACGTGGTCACCATGGCGTTGTAACAATGTCGATTCTAGGCTTAACTGGGTTCTTTCTATATGCGTGTCACGATGTGATTGCGTCAATTGTATCGTCTAAACGTCTCTCGACCAAATAAACAAATTTCCTTTTATCTTCTCTCGATCTCAAAAAGATGTGCTTTTTAGCTCTCAATCCTAACATCAAGTAGATTAATCCAGTTACGGCATTAATCTTTAAGACGAGAGTTGGTAGTCTCGAATCCTTGTTGTTAATCAAGTTTCCCGGTTTTAATCTCTTTCTCAAGCAAATTAAACCTAGGCATGTTCTAATGTTTGCAACCCACTAGAAAACGTGACATAACGTATGATTAACAACGTGACAATACATAAATCGAACCCAACGCTACCCGGAATCTATATTGCTATGTTTGCCATGGCTCCCACAACCCTAGTTGCGGGAGTTTTAGTTACTCATGCTCGAAGAAGAAAAGAAGTAATTCATTATAAAGGAAAGAAGATTCTTACAATATGATGAAAATACTCTTCAATAATCCAAGAACAAGAACAACCAAGAACTCAAGAACACGAATTCAAGAATCCAAAAACGTGTTGTTGCTCTCAAAAAACGACTAAAAACTATTCTAAAACTATTGGGTGTACTCTAATTACATAAACCTATCATAGGGTATTTATAGGAGTCAAAGAAACCAAATCCAAAACGGGCTAGGAATCCCCAAAACGCGGGTCGCCGACGTAAGCCACTGCCTTAGCGTGACGGTCAGGCTGACGGACCGTCACTGCCTGACGGACCGTCACTGCCTTGACGGACCGTCGCCTGGACCGTCAGCCTTAGGCAGTGGCACTGTCCCTTTGCTGCCTTGGAGTGACGGTCCCAGTGACGGACCGTCACATGTGTGACGGGCCGTCACTCAGGCCGTCACACTTAGGCAGATTGCTCTTTTTCGCGTATTTCCGTCCGTTTCCGTGTTTGTTTCCATTTCCTACAAATACAACATAAAAACATCAAAAACAACAATGGTTGCTTGAAAACGTACGATTGTTCTTAGTAAAAAGGAGTCGAAAGTGACGTAAATTAGCGTCACATCAACACCCTCAACTTAAAACGTTCGCTTGTCCTCAAGCAACATAACATAAAACAATAATACGACTCTACTAAGAACACAAACTCATGTCTATAGCAACTCATGGTCATTCAAACTTATTCAATTAAATCAAGCTCCCTTGTAGCACACAAATGTATGAAACACTAACTTGCAAGGATCCAAACATGTCATTCCGATATGATAGAATATTATGCATACACATACGCAGCTATCCTAACAATCAATAGACAATATAGACATCTTGGTGCCCTCACCACAAAGAAATCCCACACACAAGATTTGGGACTAGGTAAGCGCTCACACTCACAAACGATTTCAAACAATGCACATGCGATACCATAGGCTTGCCCTTACTATTCTATTTTGGTTCTTCAGAAAGCTACTTAGGATCACTACAGGACTTGTATTTGCTTGTAATGAGGCTTCGGGTGCAGGTATGATACATTTAGGGGTTAGTGACTAAGCCCTCCTTGGAACCATTTACATCTTATCACCACATAACTTCACTTTATCCATCCTTATTCACCTTTTTATTTCCTTGATTCTAGATACAGGTGCGACCTCTTTATTGACAATTCTTTTTGTTTCTTTTTCGATCTTTTTCATCTTTCTTTATTTTTCTTTTCTTTTCTTAGGCGCACACCCGGATTTTCATTCTATTCAACAACAATCATCTCCATCCTCTTTTTCTTCTCCTTTACCACTGTAGTAGCCACCCTCAACTTAGGCTGATTGCCTACGTCAAGGTGCACAATGTCCATTGGTAGGACCAGGGCCAAAACAGGGTTTACCTCTATAGTAGCCACCCTCAACTTAGGTTGTTTTGCCTACGTTGAGGTGCACGATGTCCAAGGAAGGACCAGGGCCAAGATAGGGATTCAAAGTTAAACAGGAATGGTGACAGGTTATTGAAAGAACAAGGTCAATTATGGCTCGAACAGGGATCAAGGGATTCTTTGTATTTGGACGGTCATATAGGCTAAGTGGACTGCATCAAAAAGGGCCTGCGATCCTTTCCTAAGCAACCAACTTCAAACTTAACAAAATAGACCGGGCAAGTTCTAGATGCATGCACAGAGTAAGAATTTATAACAATTAATCTCACACACTCTTAGCACCAAGAAACTATATCGCTACCAACTATCAAACAACCGCTCGGCTTAAGCATACTCATTCTAATCATATTCACACAATGACATTCAAGGATCCAGACAGTCAATCGTTTCAACATAAGCTCAAAACCATAAAATTTTTAAAGGGGCTTCGTTTGCTAAGAAATCGCATGCTTTGCTATAGACAAAAAAAAAATTTAAAAAAAAATTAAACTAACAACCTAAACATGCCGGTTCTACTAGATAGCACACCGGAGGGAAAAGAAATCGGCAACAAAAACCCTCGGTGGTGACTCACAGGTTTCCCAACACCCTCAACTTAGACTCATGCATTGTCCCCAATGCATATATATGCAAACTAAAAACTGTGAGAATAAAGGAATACCTGTGAAGTCGATATGACTCAATTTCCGGAATGATGTTGGAGACCGCCAGGGTCTCCTCTCACGCACGCGCTGCTGATTCGATGTTGCTGTCCAACTTCTTCTTTTGTTGGCTCCGCAGCTAGTCGTGACCGCTTCTTCGCTCTTTCTTTGCAGATTCTCTTGCGGTGTTTTTGTTTCTTTGATCTATTTTCACCGCCTTTCTCTGCCTGTCTCACCACACCATTCGATCCCAACTTCATAGCAGCTCGGGTCTCAACCAAACACTTCTCCTCAAGGTGCACATCCGCAGGCTCTTCCTCAATAGCATTGATGACCGCGACCACCCTCATGTCACTTGGTTGCTTCATCAATTTAGACACATCGAACTTGACCATTTCATTGTTCAATCGGAAGGTCAGTTCGTTTTTCTCCATGTCAACCAAAAACTCTCGCCGTAGCTAACAATGGTCGTCCCAAGATTATGGGAACTTCGAAGTCCACTTCGCAATCCAAAATTACAAAGTCAGCTGGGAAGATAAGCTTACCGATCTTTATTAGCACATCAGACAAGATCCCTACGGGTCGCTTTACCGAACGGTCAGCCATCCTCACTCTCATGGACGTTGGTTTAGGAGCTCCCAAACCCAATTTGTTATACACTGCTAGCGGCATCAAATTGATACTAGCCCAAGATCACACATAGCTCTTCCGAAGTTGAGCTTTCCGATAGTACATGGAACAGTGAACGCACCTGGATCTCCTTTCTTTTCCACTAATGATCTAGAGGAAATAGCGCTGCAGTGATGGAGGTTGTCTTCCGGCTCAAAACTTACCGTCCTCTTCTTTGTGATCAAGTCCTTCATGAACTTGGCATAACCGGGCATTTGTTCCAGCGCTTCCACCAATGGTATGTTTATTGAAATTTGTTTCAACATGGTGATGAAGTTCAGGAACTTACCGTCGTCAGCTCTCTTCTTCAAACGCTGTGGGAACGGAGGTGGGTGTCGAAACATCATAGTTGGAAGCTTTTCAGCTTCCTTGCGTTTCTCTGCGGGCTTTGGCGTTTCCTCCTCTACTGCCTCTTCATCATCCGCAGTATCACCTTGAGTCTGAATTACCGGATGTGATTCCGGTAACATTTTTTCGCTTCTTGTGGTGATCGCCATACAGCTTGCATCATTCTTCGGATTAGTGGTGTCGCTCGGCAAAGTACCTTGTTTCCTTGGGTTTAGAGATGCCGAGATGTGACCCACTTGCTGCTCTAGTTGTTTGATAGCGGTTGAGTGTGACTCCACTACCAGACTCAATGTTGATAGCTCATTCCGCATTGCCTTTACCCCAGAGTCAGTCGACTCTACCTTAAGCAGCATCTTTTCCATCATGTTCTCAAGTTTGGAAGTCTCAGCCTCGCTGCCAGTTTTGTCCCGATTGCCAGGTGGTATATACAACCCACCTCTATCGGTGTTGTTCCTCCAGCTTCCTTGGTCGCGATTTTTGTAGCCACCATTCTCTTAGTGGTTTGGATAGTTCCGACCTTGGTTACCTTGGCCATTGGCCTGGAAACCCCCCACGTAATTCGCGTCCTCAGTCTCTATACCTTGGGAACCCACAGCTTGCACCTTCTCTATCCTTCCTGACGTCAAGTGCCTTGTCAGGAGATCTAACTGCGTTTTCAGGTGCGCCATGTCTTGGTCGCGTTCCTCCTCTTTCCTACGCTGCTCAGCTGACATACCAACTGTATAGGTGCTAGCTGCAACCTCTGAATCTCGTGTGTGCCAGGCCCTGTTGGTCTTGGTGAGCCTGTCCAAAATAGTTGTGGCGTCGGCAAAAGTGCGACCCATAAACGCTCCACCTGCTGCGTTGTCCAACGTCGGCTTGGTAGCCGAATTTAGTGCCCTGTAGAATGTCTGCATCAAGAATTCATTGTTCAGCTGATGGTTGGGGCACTGTGTCAGTTTCTTCTTGAATCGCAACCAAGTCTCGTGCAGTGCTTCGTGCGGTTGCTGCCTAAAGTTGCTGATTTCGTCCCTCAACTGTATCATCCGAGAGGGAGGAAAGAACCTTTCTAGGAAAGCTCCTCTCAACTCGCCCCACGTTGCGATAGAGTCGGGGGTCAATTCCGTCAACCACAACGCTGCCTCATCAGACAGAGACAACGGAAACAATCTGAGCCTGATCGCTGTCTGACTCACTCCTGGCAATTCGAACGATTTGCAGATCCCCACGAAATTCATTAAGTGCTGGTTTGGATCATCACCAGCGGCACCTCGGAATACTCCTCTAAAATTCAGCAACTGAATCATCGTGCTAGTGATATTGAACTTTGTTCCGGGCGGTAGCGGTGGAACAATAATGGCGCCAGTAGCGCCAGCTCCATCTATTTCGAGATCCTCATCCTGCAGACCACCAGCATTCAGATTTTGTTGGGCCTGCAGTTCGGCAGCGAGCCTTGCTGCCTCTAGTTCTGTGGCCATATTCCGCCTCAAAGTTCTAGCAAGCTCGGGATCGTAAGGTAGTATTGTTTCACCCGAGCTCCGGGTACTTGGCATGCACAGACTATGTACCCTGTCAACGACAAAAACAACAAACAAAAATAAAAGCAGGAAACTATGACTAAGAGTCAAATGAACACACTAGACTTAATCAAAAACCGTATTCCCCGGCAACGGCGCCATTTTTGATAACGCTCAAACTACACCTCAATTAAGAAGCGTAAGCGATCGTTGTCAAATATATAACCCAACAAGGTTGGGGTCGAATCCCACAGAGAATATGGTGATGATTAAGACTTTAGTGAAGTAGATGACTAGTCGTCACTCGTTTCCAGTAAATAAAAGGGGGGATTTTGTAATCAAATTGTAAACAAAACAATAATAAACGTAGGAGTTTAAATCAGTATGAGAGAATGCGAACTAGGGATGTGGTCACCATGGCGTTGTAACAATGTCGATTCTAGGCTTAACTGGGTTCTTTCTATATGCGTGTCACGATGTGATTGCGTCAATTGTATCGTCTAAACGTCTCTCGACCAAATAAACAAATTTCCTTTTATCTTCTCTCGATCTCAAAAAGATGTGCTTTTTAGCTCTCAATCCTAACATCAAGTAGATTAATCCAGTTACGGCATTAATCTTTAAGACGAGAGTTGGTAGTCTCGAATCCTTGTTGTTAATCAAGTTTCCCGGTTTTAATCTCTTTCTCAAGCAAATTAAACCTAGGCATGTTCTAATGTTTGCAACCCACTAGAAAACGTGACATAACGTATGATTAACAACGTGACAATACATAAATCGAACCCAACGCTACGCGGAATCTATATTGCTATGTTTGCCATGGCTCCCACAACCCTAGTTGCGGGAGTTTTAGTTACTCATGCTCGAAGAAGAAAAGAAGTAATTCATTATAAAGGAAAGAAGATTCTTACAATATGATGAAAATACTCTTCAATAATCCAAGAACAAGAACAACAAGAACTCAAGAACACGAATTCACGAATCCGAAAACGTGTTGTTGCTCTCAAAAAACGACTAAAAACTATTCTAAAACTATTGGGTGAACTCTAATTACATAAACCTATCATAGGGTATTTATAGGAGTCAAAGAAACCAAATCCAAAACGGGCTAGGAATCCCCAAAACGCGGGTCGCCGACGTAAGCCACTGCCTTAGCGTGACGGTCAGGCTGACGGACCGTCACTGCCTTGACGGACCGTCGCCTGGACCGTCAGCCTTAGGCAGTGGCACTGTCCCTTTGCTGCCTTGGAGTGACGGTCCCAGTGACGGACCGTCACATGTGTGACGGGCCGTCACTCAGGCCGTCACACTTAGGCAGATTGCTCTTTTTCGCGTATTTCCGTCCGTTTCCGTGTTTGTTTCCATTTCCTACAAATACAACATAAAAACATCAAAAACAACAATGGTTGCTTGAAAACGTACGATTGTTCTTAGTAAAAAGGAGTCGAAAGTGACGTAAATTAGCATCACATCAGTACCCCTTTGACAAAGTTGACTCAGAAACAGGTTAAGTTTTAGTGGTCCAACGAGTGTGAAAAGAAATTCCAAAAATTAAAGACCAGGTTGACCATAACTCCAGTTCTGACTCTACTAGAGGGTTCAGATGACTTTGTCTTTTATTGTGATGCATCTAGAGTATGCCTTGGTTATGTTTTGATGCATCATGGTAAGGTCATTCCTATGCTTCCAAACAACTTAAGGTTCATGAGAAGAACTAACCGAATCATGATCTTGAGTTAGTAGCAGTTGTTTTTGCCTTAAAGATTAAGAGGCACTACTTGTGTAGTGTCCATGTGGATGTGTTTACTAACCATAATATCCTCTAATATGTGTTCACTCAGAAGGAGTTAAATCTTCATCAGAGAAGGTGGCTGAACTTCTTAAAGACTATGACATAAATGCGCTTTACCATCTGGATAAGGCCAATGTAGTGGTTGACGTACTTAGCAGATTATCTATGGGTAGTGTGTCATATGTTGAGGAAGAAAAGAAGGAGTTGGCTAAGGATGTTCATAGGCTTGGTTATTTAGGGTTCACCTTGCAAACATCGCAAATAGTGGTGCTATAGTTCAAAATGGGTCAGAATCTTCTTTGATAGATGAGGTAAAGGAGAAACAAGATAGTGATCCTATCTTGCATCAGTTGAAGAGTGTTATCCATCAGTAGAGAGTAGAGGTTTTCTCCCAAAGGGGAGATGGTTTGCTTAGTTATCAAGGTTATTTAAGTGTTCCAAATGTAGATGAGTTAAGGAAACATATTTTACAGAGGCTCATTGCTTTAGATATTTTATCCACCCTAGTGCCACCAAGATGTAGAGTGACCTACAAAAAGTCTATTGGTGGAATGGCATAAAGAGGGACATTGCAAATTTTATGGCTAAGTGTCTAAACTGCTAGCAGGTAAAGGTAAAAAATCATAGACCAGGAGGTATGAATAGGACATTAACATTCCTACTTAGAAGTGGGAAGTGTTAAATATGGACTTCATTACAAGTTTATCGTGCACTCGCAGACATCATGATTCTATTTGGGTGATATTAAACAGGATGACTAAGTCAGCCTACTTTTTTCCTGTCAAAAGACTATTGATTTAGCAGAGGATTATGCCAGACTCTATATCCGTAAGTTGGTCAAATTGCTTAGAGTTCCCTTTTCTATCATCTCAGATAGGGGTACTCAGTTTACATCCAAGTTCTGGATGCCTTTTCAGAAAGGTCTTGGTACTCAAGTGAATCTCAACACAATATTTTACCTGCAAACATATGGGCAGGCAGAGCGTACCATCCAGACCTTAGAGAATATGTTGAGGGCTTGTGTGATCTACTTTAAAGGTAATTGGGATGATCACTTATCTCTTATAAAGTTTCCTACAATAATATCTTTCTAGCATTCAGATGGCTATATATGAGGCACTTTATGGACGGAGGTGTAGGTCACCTATTAGCTGGTTTGAGGTAGGTGAACTAGCATTAATAGGGCCAGATTCAATTCATGAGACTATGGAGAAAGTTCAGCTCATTAGGGAGAGATTGAAGGTTGCTCAGAGTCATCAAAAATCCTATGCAAATATAAGGAGAAGAGACTTAGAATTTGAAGTTGGTGATTGGGTGTTTCTGAAGGTTTCACCGATAAATGAAGTGATGAGATTTGTTAAGAAGGGGTAGCTTAGTCCCCAGTATATAGGCCCCTACAGGATTTTGAGAAGAGCTTGCAAAGTGTCTTATGAGTAAGAGTTGCTCACAAAGTTAGCATCGATGCACCCAGTCTTTCATGTATCCTTGTTGAAGAAGTGCATTAGTGATTTGAATTCAGTATTGCCACTAAAGAGTGGGTGTGAAGGATAGTCTCTTTTATAAAGAGGTCCCAATTGAGATTCTTGACCGTCAAGTTTATAGGCTGAGAAATAAGGAAGTCTCTTTGGTGATAGTCCTTTGGAAGAACCAAACAATTGAGGGAGCTGCTTGGGTAGCAGAAGTAGCTACGATAACCAAGTATCCTCACCGTTTTCCTTGCGATTCAGTTCCATCTTGAGGTAATAGTTTCCTCTTCAGTATTCCCCTTAGTTTCATGTTCCATCAACTATTTCTACATTTTTAGCATGCATTCATATCTCATGAACTCAGTTCAGTTAAAATTCAGTTAGAACTCAGTGGGTAGGTATTGCAACTCTTTCCCTCCAATCTCAGCTGTGTTAGTCTTCAATCAAGGACTAATAATCCCAATGGGGAGATATTGTAACACCTCAAAAATTCTAAGCTAAGAACCAGAGCAGAAATCTAAGTATGAAATTGTCAATGTAACAGTCAGAAACCATGCATAGGTTCCATAGACTCTGGAATAGACCACGGGGCAGGAAAGCCACCCGTGAAAATCAGACAGAGGCCAAGCATTTGCCTGAGAACCAAAACCAAGATCTATGGACCGTGGATCACTCCACGGGCTGTGGTTTTTGCAGTTGTAAAACTTAGGCCCATAGCCTGACAAAATTCAGGGAACCACGAGTTAGTTCCATGGCTCATGGAATGAACCACATACCGTGGTTCTCAGTTGTGGAACCCTGTTCCAAATTTTTTTCACAGTTTTCAATTATTATTCTAGGGGTATTTTGGACTTTTTCTATTCTTTTAACTCCTAAAGTAAGTCATTTTAGGCCTTATTAGAGGGTTTTATTCACACTAAGTTAAATTCCCTCCCGTTCTCACGATCAAAACTAGAAAGAAAGAAAAGAATTCTCCTGTCTAGCTTCAAGACCTAGGGCTTCTTCTCCAAAGCTAAAACCCTAGTCCTAGTTCAAGAATCTTCTACTACTAGGTATGTGGATATTCAGTAAGGATTTAGTTTGCCCTTATACACAAAACTTTAGTCTTTAAATTCAAATTTCATAGTTTATGAAACTAGAGTTCTTACCCAATCATGCAAATGTTTACAGAATTTAGTCCTTATGATTTCTACATAGTTTATATTCTATTTTAAAAGATTTATATCATAGTTTCAATGATTAGCATGGACTTCTACAAGGATTTGAGAAATCAAGAATTTAGCCTGAAATTGTAGTATTTTCACATGAATTAGTTTTCTTCAAAATTTAGCCTAGATTGTTAGAATTTAGTTTTAAACAAAATATCAGTCAGTTTTCAGAAAAATATTTTTAGACCAAATAAGTTCTGACCCAACTTTCAGAACTTTAGTTTTAAATGAGCTATCAGTATTCAGTTTGGGGGTAGTACTTAGCACCGAGTTGGACAAGGGCCCCAGTTATACCCAAAGTCCTAGAACTATGTGCTATCATAAGTCTACTTACCCCTCAGATTAGTGATCACACTAGTCATGCCTCTATACCCTGGCAGGGTATATTGGGTCCTCTCGATGATGCATATACATCGGACTCTGTGTTTACTCACGTGGTTTATGTCGGTTAATAAACTTTCCCAAAGAACTAGACTCAGTAGATATGTACTTGGCCCCAGATTAACTTTATTATTTTTATTATGTCTTTCCAGAATATTCCTGCATTTCAGATTTGTATGAATAACTATATTTGGTCCTGAGTACTACATATTCAATTTACAGTTTAAACAACTTATCCGTATTTTAGCATATTCAATTATCTTTAGTTTGCATAGCTCGCATGCTCAGTATATTCAAATTAATGATCGCATACTCTTTGTGTTGCATCCTATTATGATGTAGGTTTAGGCGCTCAGTCTTAGCATCACGATCAGTATGCTCCACTGCCACTTCAACGACTATCAGTAGTAAGTCCTCATCATTCGAGGATGCACTTTTATGATGCTTTTCTCTTAGTTTATTTTAGTTTTTAGTATTTGGAGTTAGCTAAGGGCTTGTCCCAACAGCTCATCAGTAGTAGAGGCTTTCAGACATAGAGTTTGAGTTCAGCTTATTTCAGACTTATATCATTTTAGAACTTTTAAAAACTTATAAAAGTCATAAATTTTATCAGTTTAGCTCCCACTTAGTCTTTATTATTCAGAATTATTTTAGTTTATGCCATGCCATGGGTTAGCTTGGGATCACTTGCGACTCTAAGAATTGTGTTATGTCTAGGGTCTAGGCTTGGGGCGTGACAGGGGAATTTCAGTAAGAGGTGCACTGTCGATGGTACGACCTTCATATCATGTATCGAAGGCCTTCCAAAGAGTGCATTTTATCACATGTCTATGTTTATTACATAGAAAGTAGTTTCTTTAACCACTCCTCCTGTATTGACCAAGAGCGTGGTTTATCCTCTTGTCATTTCACTAGCCATTTGGAACCTTGATAGGAATTTTGCAACAAGGATGAATATATCCATTAATCCCATTTTTTCTATAACCGTCCAATGGATCATGTTGGAAAAACTTCTTAGGTCTGCCAATATGCGTTCAGTTCTAAAATTGCTAATGTTAATAGTGATTACCAGACCGTTAATTTTGGGTTGCATGGTGCCTTCTAGGTCGTTAGCATAAAAGTTGATTGCTTCTTCCTCCCATATTTTTTTCCTTTTGGAACCTTTATATTGGTCTTTTTGGCTACAATGAATGTGACTTTGTTTACATTCTTTCCTTTGATGATCATGTTAATCACGTGATCAGGTGCAATTGGATGAATTGGAGCATTGACATGCCTTCTTATTCGTAGAGTAGGTGACTTGACTAGACTTATTTTGGAGGAGGCTCATAGTTCCAAGTATTCCATTCATCTAGGGAAATCAAGGATGTATCATGACTTAACGCAACATTACTGGTGGTATAGGATGGAGAGGTATATCGTGGAGCATGTCTCTAGGTGCTTGAATTGCCATAAAATGTTGTGTGACCATCAAAGACCAGGTGGGATGATTCAAAGGATGCTTATGCCTGAGGGGAAGTGGGAGAAAATAGCAATGGACTTCGTGGTAGGCTTGACATAGACTTTGATGAAATTCGATGATATTTGGGTCATTATTGATAGGTTGACCAAGTTCGCTCACTTCGTGCTAGTTCAAACAATGTACAATTCAAAGCGGTATGCTCCGATTCACATTTGGGAGACAGTTCATATACATGGGGTGCCTATCCCTATCATATTAGATTGAGTACTCAGTTGATGACTTACTTTTAGAGGTCTATCCAAAATGAGTTGGGTACCTGGATTTAGCTTAGCACAATGTTTCACATACAGACTAGTGGCCATTTAGAGAGGACCAACTAGCTTCTTAAGGATATGCTATGTGCATGTGTCATTGATTTCAGAGGTCACTGGGATAAGTTTTTGCCTTTAACCCAATTTCCTATAATGACAACTACAATTCCTGCATCCAGATAGCACCGTTTGAGGCTTTGTATGGTAGGAGATATAGTTCTCCAGTGGGTTAGTTTGACACCTTTGAGGTCAGGCTTGTAATAGTCTGTGAATTCAAGGTTATATATTATTTTGTCTCAAATGCTTACAAGTATGAATTTGAGAAGTTTATTATAAAAACCTCACACGTTCAGGGACATTCGATAAAATTTGAATTCAAGAAATATATTTTTATTTTCATTCTAAAATGCCTTAATATTGATGAAAAGTTCTTATGATATATTTTTTGTAGGTAGTTATTTTATAATATTATTTATAATGTTTTAATAATTTCATAGATATATTAAGTCTAGATGTATAGAGAAATTTGAGATAGGATATCTAAAATAGTCTCGTATATGACCTGACTTGGGACGAGCATATCTCCTAATTTATAAAGAGTTAGAGGGCCTACGTAATGCCCTGTATATTTTGGACACTTTCTTATGCCTAAAATGAGGCTATATGACCCTTAGAACGTATGAAAATCGACTGGGGATGAGGTTAGGAGTATTAGGGAGGCTTAGAAAGGTAAAAGGGACCATGTCTCGTGGAGTAGGAGGCCGGCCTTAGACCTCGCATCGCATGACAAACCCCAGGGGTACACTGGAACAAGCCCATGATGGGGCCTGCAACATAGGGGTGGATGCTTCACGTTGGGCATAGTGACACAAGCGGGTGGGCTATGCCTTGGGGTGTGCGCCACAACCCCCTTTCTTACCCGCTGGGAGTCCATTTTCTTATGTTATTTTCGAGGGATTTTTGGTCCTTTCCCTACTAAAATCATCTCCCACTTATTCTAAACATTCCTAAGGCTCCTAAGGCAAAAATTAAACCCATTAAAGTGCATTACTCTCTCTCAAAACATTCTAGGAGAAATGGTGCTTAGGGTTCAAAGTTCTAAGGCAAAAACTCAAGCATTTCATAGGTTTTCTCCATCAAACAGTATGTAGAACAACCCCCTTCCAACCTAAGTCATATGTATTACGCTTCTTCTATTAAATATGAAACCTATGCTATTATCGTGTGAAATGGTTGAAGTGTTTTCGAAAGGAAAAGATTACTTGAGGTTTTCAAACGTTTTCTATAAAACCATTCGTATCTAATTATCATTTTGAAGTTATTGTTTGAAGTATGATTTTAATTATGGATTGTTGAGGTTGGGGCAGATTTGAGATTTAAAGTAATGTTTCTTTCAAAAGATGATTTACTATCCAAATAGGGATTTTGGACGGAAAGAAAAGGATCTTCTTAAATCCCTCATTTTTGAAATGATTTCTTGTTAAATAATGAGATTATAGTTTGAGGGACTTTTCGTATTAAATGAGTTTAAGATCCTTAAATATGGGACTGTTGAAATATGAATGATGATGACATAATATGGTTAAGAGTGACTTGCAAGTATTGGTATGATGATACCAACCTATGAATGTTTTAGCTAAATGGTTATAAAATGTTAAAAGATGGGCTTAAGAGAATTACATGGTTAACCAAGAAGGTATGAGTCGAATGAGGCTCATTAGCTGAAATCGTATTTTGGTGATACGGGTATGAGTCGAACGGGGCTCTTCACTGTATGCTTGACTTGTTCAGCTGTATGCAATTTGTAATGTGATTAAGATATAATGCTTCGATCCTTGCGCCAAACTTGGATTAAAGGATCCAACCGATCGAGATGTGGTCGGACCCACATACCCCATGGAAAAAATAATATCGATGATACCATTTAGTTCAGAATTAATTTTAAATAAATGCTTTGTTTGATGAGTGAGAAATTTCCCTATATACTATTTTCATGATTTACGTTATGTTCTATGACTTGCTTTTATAAATTGTTATATCTCTACCCCTGGATTGCATGCGAGCATTCATCATACTGACTGTCCCCAGATGCTACATCGTTTCATGATGTAGATTCTGAGGCAGTTCCCTGTGGTTCTGTGTAGCACTAGGACTCTTGGGATAATTGGATAGCAAGTGGTGAGCCCTCCTTACTTTTAGAAGGCACATGTTTCTCCTCCGTAGATATTGGACTAGTCAGTTCTATTTTATGGTATCATCGGGGCCATGTCCCAGCTTAGGAATTTATTCTTGATATTAAAGGCTTCGTAGACTAGTGTTAGTAATATGTTATTTTATCGTATTGCAAAGTTTGACTTTGAGGATATTCCTTTCATTAAGTTGAATTTACTTTACATTGGGCTTAATTCCACAAACCTTTTATGAATGTGTGTATGATGTATGCTAAGGGGTCTTCTCAGGCCTTTATTGGTCTGGGTTGCTCGTTACATCTGGGGCCTAGTCTCGGGTCATAAAAAACTTGGTATCAGAGAATGGTTCATGGTCCTAGGGTGTCTATGAAGTCATGTAAAGTAGAGTCTATTTTATGGGTGTGAAGCATGCCATACTTATAAAAGGGAGGCTAAAAGGCATTTAGAAAAGTTTCCCTTTCTTCATGTTCTACTTCGTGCTAAAGAGCCTGATTCTAAGAAAATTCTTCTAATTCTTGAATTTCTCGCATTTGAGATCATGTCTCCAAGAAGGACTACCAGAGCAGGGACTATGACTAGAACCTCAGTTCCCGCAGGTACAACTGTTGAAGAGGTTCGCCCTACCCATGGGATGCAGACCCATTATGGAGTCCACACTGCTGACCAGATTGCCCTTACTGGAACTCTACCAGTTTCTCCTGCTACTGCTTCCGCTCCTGCTCCTGCTATTGATCCTATTATTGTCCCTACTCGAGCTCCCAGAATTGGTACTACGCGGGTTCAGTCTCCGCAGGGAGAATTTACTAATGCTAAATTTAGACAGACTATGCAGATACTTGCTCAGATTGTGTCCTCTCAATCTCGCTGGTCAGGAAATTTTGGTGCTAACACTGGATCCTCAGATGCTACTAGGGAGGGTCAATTCATGCGACTGAACCCACCAATCTTCACGGGGTCCAATGTCGAAGAGGATCCTCAGATTTTGTGGACAAAATGGGAGAAGATATTCAGGGTCATGCATGCTAGTGACACTGAGGGGGTAGAGTTGGCAGCCTATCAGCTGAAAGGGGTGGCCTAGTGGTATGATGAGTGGAAAGAGATAAGGGGTGAGGATGCTGATCCAGCGGTTTGGGAAGACTTTTTTACAGCCTTTCTAGATCACTTCTTTCCTTAAGAAATGAGGGAAGCCAAGGCAAAGGAATTTTTAAACTTGAGGCAAAGGAAGATGAGTTTCAAGAAGTATGCTTTGAAGTTTAATCAGCTAACCCATTATGCTCCGGGGATGGTTTATGATATGAAGGATTGAATGAGGAAGTTCACTAATGGCATTTTTGGTGACTTGCTATTGGCTTGCAAGGCAGTAATGTTGAGTAAGGATATGGACTTACCCAGGTTCGTGATTTATATTCAACAGGTTGAGGATGAGAAGAATAAACAAGTTGAGGTGGAGGAGCATCAGAATACGAGGATTAGGCCAATAAACCATGAGCCGACTCAACAACATAGTGGTAAGGGTGGTAGAAATTGGCCCAGGAAGAAGTCTTGGGGGCATGCTCATTCATCAGCTAGCACACTGGCCAATCGACAATCAGGTGATTAGCGATTTTAGTCCAACCATGGTTCCAGGGTGCAGGGTAATCAGTCTCATGGTAGCGTAGCTCAGTCAGCTCCACCTTGTGGGAAATTTCACCGTGGGAAGTGCTATCATAGTAGCTATATATGTTATCGGTGCGGTAAGCCTGGCCATATTCAGCTTGAGTGCCCCTCAGCAAAGGGGACTTCTGGGGATAATAAGGCCCCAACTACTACTTCTTTAGCCCCTCCTACAAGGGGATCTACTTCTGGCATAGGTGGAGGCTGCAACCGTCTTTGTGGACTATCCACTCGCCAAACATCGGAGGCTACGCCAGATGTTGTCACGAGTATGTTACATATTTTCTCCCATGATGTTTATGTGTTACTTGACCCTAACTCCACCTTATCTTATGTGACCCCTTATGTGGCTATAAATTTTGGTTTTGATCCCAAAAATATTCCTGAACCTTACTTTGTTTCTACCCTTGTCGGTGATTCCATTGTGGCTAAGAGGGTCTACAAAACCTGTGTTGTAACTATCTTACTTAAGGATACGGTGGAAAATTTGGTAGAACTCGATATGATTTAGTTTGATGTAATTTTGGGAATGTATTGGCTCCACTCTTGTTATGCTAATATAGACTATAGGACTAGAAAGGTCAAATTCTGGTTCCCCAATGAATCGGTCCTTGAATGGAAGGGTAGTCCTGTAGTGCCAAAAGGGAGGTTCATTTCCTATCTTAGAGCCCAAAAGATGATATCCAAAGGGTGTTTCCACTATTTGGTTTGGGTCAAGGATTCTAATGTTGAAAGTCCCCCACTCCAGTACGTGTCTATAGTTAGCTAGTTTCCCGAAGTATTTCCCAAAGACCTTCCTGGAATTTCTCCTGATAGAGAGATAGACTTTGGGATAGACCTCCTACCGGAACTAGACCCATTTCCACTCCACCTTATAGGATGGCTCCTGTGGAGTTGAAGGAGTTAAAGGTACAATTGAAAGACCTCCTTGATAAAGGTTTCATCCATCCTAGTATCTCTCCTTGGGGTGCCCCTGTCCTATTCGTGCATAAGAAAGATGGGTCTCTTTGTATGTGTATTGATCACCAACTAAACAAGGTGACAGTGAAAAACAAGTACCCTCTCCCCAGAATTGTTGACCTCTTTGACTATGTTCAGGGTGCTAAGTGTTTCTCAAAAATCGATCTTCGTTCGGGTTATCATCAATTGAAAGTTAGGGAGGCTGATATTCCCAAGACTACTTTTCGAACTCGGTATGACCATTTTGAGTTTTTGGTCATGTCCTTCAGTTTGACTAATGCTCATGCAACATTTATGGATCTTATGAACAGGGTGTTTAAGAAGTTTTTTGATATGCTTATACTAGTGTTTATTGATGACATCCTGGTTTACTCCCGGAGTAAGGAGGAGCATGCCAATCACCTCCGCATTATACTTTAGAATCTTAAGGAGTGGGAGTTATATGCCAAGTTCTCCAAGTGTAAATTTTGGCTAGACTCAGTGACTTTCCACAATCATTTTGTGTCTAGTGAGGGAATTTAAGTGGATTCTCAAAAGATTGAAGTGGTAAAGAAATGGCCTAGACCCACAACTCCGATGGATATTAGGAGCTTCTTGGGTTTGGCGGGATATTATAGAAGGTTTGTGGAAAACTTCTCATCTATAGCCGCTCTATTGACAAAGCTGATGCAGAAAAAGGTTAAGCTCGTATGGTCTGATATTTTTGAGGGCAACTTTGAAAAGTTGAAGGATCATTTGATTTCTGCCCTATCTTGACTCTACCCGAGGGCATTGAGGATTCATGGTTTATTGTAATGATTCCCGGGTGGGACTTGGGTGTGTACTTATGCAGCATGGAAAGGTGGTGACTTATGCTTGGAAACTTAAGTTTCACGAAAAGAACTACCCAACCCATGACCTTGAATTAGCGGTGGTGGTTTTTGCACTCAAGATTTGGCATCATTACTTGTATGGGGTGCACATGGACATCTTCACTGATCACAAAAGTTTGCAGTATGTTTTCACCCAGAAAGAGTTGAATCTCAGTCAAAGGAGGTGGCTCGAATTGTTAAAATACTACGACATGAGCTTGGACTATCACCCAAGTAAGGCTAACATAGTTGCTGATGCTCTTAGCAGGTTGTCTATGGGGAGTCTTTCTCATATAGAGGAAGAGGGTTGGTGAAGGACATTCATCAGCTTGCCAACTTAGGGGTTTGGCTACTAGACTTCGAGGACGATAGGATATGGTGCATGAGATGACTAAGTCATCATTGGGCGCTGAGGTAAAGGAAAAGCAAGCTAATGATCTCATACTTATGCAAATTAAGAAGGATGTTGGGAAACATAAGATTATTGCTTTTGAAATAGGAGGGGATGGCATCTTGCGGTATCAAGGGAGAGTAAGTGTGCCAAATGTGGATGGCTTACACGAGAGGATCTTGATCAAATCTCATACTTCCAGGTAAAGTTTTCACCCTGGCTCTACTAAGATGTATCATGACTTGAAAGAGTTGTACTGGTGGAATAATATGAAGAGAGATATGGCTGATTATGTTTCTAAGTGTTCCACCTGTCAACAAGTTAAGGTTAAACACCTGAGGCCTGGGGGTACGTCCCAAGACATAGCTATCCCGATGTAGAAATATGAGATGATCAACATGGATTTTATTACCGGTCTCCCACATTCTAATAACCAATATGATTCAATTTAGGTCATTGTTGATAGGATGACTAAGTCTGCCCATTTCTACCTGTGAGGATGACTTATTCGGGAGAGGATTATGCAAAGTCATACATTTAAGAAATTATTAGATTGCATGGTACACCGGTGTCCATTATATCTGATAGAGGTACGCAATTCACTTTGCAGTTTTGGAGAGATTTCTAGAAAGGTTTAGGTATGCAGGTGAACCTTAGTACCGCTTTCCACCCGCAGATGGTCGGGCAAGCAGAATGCATCATTTCGAACTTGGAAGATATGTTGAGAGCGTACGTCATTGACTTCAAAAGGCGTTGAGTAAATCACTTTCCTCTTATTGAATTTGCCTACAATAATAGTTACCACTCAAGTATTCAAATGGCACCATTCGAGGCTCTTTATGGTAGAAGGTGTAGATCACCTATTAGATGGTATAAGGTGGGTGAAGCTAGGTTGTTAGGGCCAAACCTTGTGCACCAAGTGATGGAGAAAGTAAAGATCATTCGATAAAGGATAAAGACTGCCCAAAGCTGCCAAAAGTCCTATGCCGATGTTAGAAGAAGAGAGTTGGAATTTGATATTGGTGATTGGGTGTTATTGAAAGTCTCTCCTATGAAGAGAGTTATGAGGTTTGGGTGTAAGGGTAAGCTCAGTCCTTTCTATATTGGCCCTTATCAGATCTTAAGGAAGATTGGGAATGTTGCTTATGAGTTGGAGTTACCCACGAGTTTGGCATCAGTTCATCTCGTGTTCCATGTGTCTATGCTCAAAAAGTGTGTTAGTGAACATTCGCTTGTGGTTCCCATAAAAACCATTGGGGTAAAGGATTCACTGACATATGAGGAAGTTCCCTTAGAAATTTTGGATCGGCAAGTTCAGAAGTTAAGTACCAAAGAAATAGCTTCAGTGAAGGTGTTATGGAAGAATCATAATGTAGAGGAAGCTACTTGGGAATCGAAAGAAGACATAAAGGCTAGATATCCTCTTTTGTTTGCCTCACCGAGCGACATTAATTAAGGTACTGAATTGAAACTTATTTCCTATTCTGGTGTATGTTATTCCTTAATGTCTCATTCCCATTCTTATCATGCTAGAAGTGCCCACATTCATCATTCGGGGATGAATGATCCCAAGGGGGGATAATGTAATGCCTCATATGTTTTGGACACTTTCTTACGCCTAAAATGAGGCTATATGACCCTTAGAACGTATGAAAATCGATTGGGGATGAGGTTAGGAGTATCAGAGAGGCTTAGAATGGTAAAAGGGACCATGCCTCACGGAGTAGGAGGCCGGCCTTAGACCTCACGTCGCATGACACACCATAGGGGTCCACTAAACCAAGCCCGCAGTGGGGCCTGTGCATAAGGGATGGCTGCCCCATGTTGTGCCTAGCGACACTAGGGGGTGGGACATGCCTTCGGGTGTGTGTCGCACCCCCCTTTCTTATCCGACGGGAGTCCATTTTCTTATATTATTTTCGAGAGCTTTTTGGTCCTTTCCCTACCCAAACTGCCCCCCACTTATTTTAAACATTCCTAAGGATCCTAAGGCAGAAATTAAACCCATTAAAGTGCGTTACTCTCTCTCAAAATATTCTAGGAGCAAGGGTGCTTAGGGTTCAAAGTTCTAAGGCAAAAACTCAAGCGTTTCATAGGTTTTCTCCGTCAAAAGGTGTGTAGAACAACCCCCTTCCAACCTAAGTCGTATGTATTATGATTCTTCTATTAAATATGAAACCTATGCTATTATTATATGTAAATGGTTGAAGGGTTTTCAAAAGGAAAAGATTACTTGAAGTTTTCAAAAGTTTTCTATAAAACCATTCGTATCTAATTATCATTTTGAAGTTATTGTTTGAAGTATGATTTTAATTATGGATTGTTGAGGTTGGGGTAGATTTGAGATTTAAAGTAACGTTTCTTTCGAAAGATGATTTACTATCCAAATATGGGTTTTGTATGAAAAGAAAAGGATCTTCTGAAATCCTTCAGTTTTGAAATAATTTCTTATTAAATGATGAGATTATAGCTTAAGGGACTTTTCGTATTAAATGAGTTTAAGATCCTTAAATATGGGACTGTTGAAATACGAATGATAATGGCATAATATGGTTAAGAGTGACTTGCAAATCGTGATATGACGATATCAACCTACGAATGCCTTAAAATGATAAGAGTGCTAAAAGAAAGTTTTTCTTAAATGGTTATAAAATGTTAAAAGATGGGCTTAAAAGAACTAGATGGTTAACTGAGAAGGTATGAGTCAAACTGGGCTCTTTACCTGAAAATGTGTTTTTCCCATGCGGGTATGAGTCGAATGGAGCTCTTCACTGTATGTTTGACTTGTTCAGTTGTATGCAGTTTGTGATGTGATTAAGATATAATGCTTCGATCCTTGCGGCAAACATGGATTGGAGGCTCCATCGATTGAGCTATGGTCGGACCTACATAGCCCGTGGGAAAAATAATGTTGGTGATACCATCTTGTTCAGAATTAATTTTAAATCAATATTTTGTTTAATGAGTGAGAAATTTCCCCATATCCTATTTTCATGATTTACGTTATGTTCTATGACTTGCTTTTATAAATGATTACATCCCTTCCCCTGAGTTGCATGCCAGTACTCATCATACTAACTGCCCCTTGACACTACATCGTTTCATGATGTAGGTTCCGAGGTAGTTCCCCATGGTTTTATGCAGAACTAGGACTCTCGAGATAATTGGATAGTAACTTCTAGAAGGCACATTTTTCTCCTTAGTAGATATTGGACTAGTCAGTTCTGTTTTATGGTATCGTTGGGGCCATGTCCCGTCTTAGGATTTTCATTCTTTATATTAGAGGCTTCATAGACTAGTGTGAGTAATATGTTATTTTATCGTATTAGTTTGACTTCGAGGATATTCCTTTCATTAAGTTGCATTTACTTTACATTGGGCTTACTTCCACAAACCTTTTATGAATGTGTGTATGATGTATGCTAAGGGGTCTTCTCGGGCCTTCATTGGTCTGGGTTGCCCGTTACGTCTGTGGCCTAGTCTCGGGTCGTGACAACCTACTATCTATAAAATTAATGGTCTTTGAGTATAGTTTCTAGAAAAACTAACCTCTCATTAATACGCGTTTTAGATAAGAATTTATATATATTTTACCATGGACCTACGCAATACCGAGTGCATACATGACATGAACCCGATCCAAAGTGAATAGATAAAATATGGTATGGTGTTGACACCAAGAATCATGTGTCAAATTAAGGGGATAGAAACAATATGTTATTTAGTCAAGTGTCATTAATTTCATGATGTAAGGCCCTACCTACTTAATTAAGTAATCAATATTGTAAGTTGTATCCTACTTTAGTCGGTCTAGTGGGGAGGGAGGGGGAATAATTATGATATAGTCATATATATGCACATAAAAAGGGAAGCTTTTGGGGAGACCTAATTGCTACGATAGTTAATTACCGAAAGAAAGAGAATTATCTACATCGTGCTATTGAGTCCAAACTCAAGATTGAAAGTTGTAAAGGAAGGGGTCAATTTATTGAAATTATTCTAGATAAATCACGGTATGTCTTCCATCCCCACTATTATTTACAAGACTATGTTTATGTTTTAGTTATGTTTTATAAAAAGAACTCATGAGATAGTGTTCAGAAGTGAGAGTTTGAGTTTATATAATTGGTAGGGATATGTAAGGGAATGTACATTGTGGAGTAGGTATGAAGTTAGTAAATTTTACCTCATCAAAAGTTTATCATATGATTTTGGGAAGTTAGGAAAAGAACGATGTGATGATACACTATTTATTGATCGTATTTATCAAACTTATTTATCGTTAATCATTGTTTTGTTTCCGGCATCAATGTGCCTCTTAGTTATCTATTTATACTGCCATATAGGATGTTATATTATAGATAAAAACTTGTATTGAAGAATATTGACGGCAAGACATAAGAGGGAAAGTCCCAAAATAAGGTATGTAAAGGCTATTCCCTCCTTTTCATGACATAATTCCTTAACATCAAGAATTTCTCATAGAGCTTGTAGATTATATTGTTCTCACTCATTTTGAAATAATTATCCCTTTTTTGGGAACTCATACTCAGCAAGCACGGATGTAGTACCGAATCAAAAAGTAAAGAAATTAATAAACTCTAGTCATAAGGATAGTTCATATGTGATCAAAGACTATAATTGAGGAAATATTGGGGTTCAGATATATGATATGGTTTATGTAAGTGCTAAAAATAATAGAATCTAAAGAGTTAGCAATAATCCTTGAGGAGTAGTTATTATGAGGTGAGTTATTTGGGCAACCTGAAATAAGAAAGTAGAGAAGCTTAGGTTGCATTAATTGGTACGGGTGTATGAGAGGAGGTTGTATAGGCTTCTTGGAATCAACATAGAGGTATGTTAAGGATATCTTTTTCTCTTAGCATTTTTCCTTAAAGCTTAAGTATGATAGGGCTAGTATGTTATTATCGAGTTACTTAAAGCCGTAGTTATTATGTCGGCTGCGTGAGTAGGCATATCTATCCCTCGCCATGAATCTTATTTTATAGATGGAGACCCCCTGTTAGCTTCAACTTAGAATTACTCTGATATTCCACTTACAACTTGCCCATTTAACTTGGGGCTACTTCTTTGTTTATCATGCTTTTAAGGTTGTTGTAGCTGCTTTAGATACAAATATAACAAGCTTTCAGTGCCGATTAATCAGAGCCTCTGGGATAGAAAGATATACCAAGCCTATGGGCTGCGTAGACCATAACTACGAGGTGGGAAGGCTATACCTACGGGAATTGTACCACAAAACCTAAGATGTATTGATTCATGGTGCCTATATATTTAGATTCTTCAGTTTAAATGATCACTGAAGTCCAGGTAAGGGGGCCAGGTCAGGTTATTTTTTATTATGTTCTTATGTAGTTGCCTTCAGGGCTATATAGATACACATGTTTCTTATGGAGTCATACAATTGTTTATAGGGTTATGTAGATTTCTATGGAACCTTCTGAGCTTATGGGGGCTGTAATTCCCCGGACTTATGATATGCGTGCAACTCGTAGTCAAAAAAGAAATCATTATGAGAGGATAAGGTTGTAAATAAATAATTATACAAAGGAACACTTATATTAATACATTTGAAGTGCTAGCACAAGGTTGGAGACCAAAGGGAGACTTGATACAAAAGTTCAAGTTGAAGGGTTCATTGCGGTAGAGTATTTCAAACAAACTTGCATATTGTTTGACTTATAACAGTAATATCTCCCAATATAAAAGAATTTAAAGGTCCTATGAAATACCAAATTAAAGGTATTTTAGTCTAGTTTCAAACGACCTAAACCGCTCATTAATATGGCTTTTGAGTAAAACGTTATGCCTATTTTACTATGGACTATGCAACGGCAGAAATTGGCCGCGATAGGCACGTGCTAGTCACATGTGATGTTGGTCAATACACTTATTTACATATAACTACAATATGAAATCTTCAAGGATATATCCTAAGTCATTTTGGAAGCTATTCTTTGCATGTTCTTCAACCCCTCTCCTCCTCTAAAGCCCTAGGTAAGAATCAATCAAAAATCTAGTGCAAATCTTAAACCACACCCTAGAATTCACTATAATCCCTCTTGGTTAACACAAGTCTAAGGATCTATAATTTCTCCCATTAAGGTATGAGATCACCCCCTACTTTCTTTCATGTGTTGTTCTCGATGTTCTAGATATACTCTACGGATAGGACTCACGGGACAGTGATAGAAAGTTGTGAGTCTATGTTTTGCCATTGTAATTGATATACATGGTGAGGAGGGAGTAATTAGAGGGATATATTGGCTGTATTGTTGACTAAATGAGGTATGTATGGTTGTGTATTGAGGCAGCAAGCTTGCTGCGATAAGGAGGGAGGCTAGGTATAGCAAACACGATTTTTATGTCTCTTGCAAGCTTGTCGATCTTCAAGTGTTTGATGAAATTATTAAAAGGATTGAGAATGTTTTTTACATGTTATTAGCTTTCTATCACTATATGAATTGCTATAATTCTCTCCCAACTTAATCTGACCTTAAAGGGGCATTTAACGCCACTAGATAAAGAACTCCCGAGGCAGTATTTGAAAGCCGATGGGTGAAGTTTATGACCTTGTTTGGGATATAGAATGGGATTTATATTATAAGGAAAGGATAGAGGGAGTAATATTAACTTCATTGGTGTTCATAGTTCAGTTGATAAGGGGAAAAGAGAGAGGTGTGATGATATACCATTTATTTATCTTATTTGCTAAGATTCTCGCTCGCAAGCTATTATCGTCTTTCTGACCTCATCATACTTCTTGGTTAGTTTCTTATATTGCTGCATATGTTTTTATGTCATAGATAAGAAGTATTTTGAGTGGAACCAACGACATGATATAAGGGAGAGAGGGTCTCAAAGTAAGGTATGTAAAGCTAAAATCTCTTTTACCATTAACGCACGACCTAGAGTTACATGTTCCTCCTATAAAGGTCGTCATGGATTATATGCTACTTAAAAGCAAAGCTTATTACTATTATAGGTCTCTTTCGTGTGGAGTTCTAAACCTATAGAGTTATAATACTCATTTCTAGTCAAAGAAGTCATATATTTCATATGACCGTACATGTCTTTAGTTGAAACTCCTAGAAGTTACCAAGCATATATATCACGAAATTTAGAGGAGGTAAATGGTCACAGATTAGCCATGAGTACATAGATCACATAGATATATGATTCTTCAACTAAAAGAAAGTAACCCATATTCAGATAACGAGTTATATGATTCATGAGTTGCTTACTATAGGCCTTTACAAGCAAGATGAGATTATAGCCTACTTTGCAGTGTGGGGTGGGTATTTTTAGGGCTACTATGTGCAATGCTATTCTGTGCACAGAATTCAAACAGAGTCAGATGAAACTTTTTATCGTGGATTCCCCTGACTACATAGGCCTGCGAGCAGACCTTACAGGACCCCTAAAGGGCGTACCTTGACAAACCACATTATCCAGACTAAGAATATGAGATTTCACACATGGTTGTAATAGTTGGATACAAATTCCAAACAGGTGTCACCGATCGCCACAGTAGGCCATCTTGTGACTTCCTAATAATTAGTATTACATAAAGAAGAGAGAAGCAATATAAAAGGGTAAAAATGTCACTTAGGCAAATTATAGGAATTTTAAATATATGTCAATAAGTAATGCATCAGACGTTATATAAGGACCCCTGATATTGGTCATAGTATCAGTATCAGTTTCAGTTTTATATTACATTCCTTGTATGTGTATGCTCAAATTTTCCTATCTTTGATATTCAATTCAGTGAGCATTCTTACATGTCTACTTGTTATTCAGTCTGCTTTACATACCCGTACATGTTATATATGTACTAAGGTGTCTTTATTTTAGGGCACTGCATTTTTATGAATGCACTCTCAGGTAATCAGGCTAGCAAACATCCACAGTAGACCAGTGCCTTCCAGTTGATCAGTTGGTAAGCTCCACCTCTCTCTGGAGCTATCAGATGTCTAGGTCATATGTTTTTGATTTATGTACATATCATATAATGGGTATGTCGGGTCCCTGTCCGGACTAGTTATCAGATTTTCAATTGCAGACTCTTTTAAGGCTTCTTAGACTTAGTTTTATTTTAGTTGTACAACTAGTCCAGTGGGACCTTCAGTTATCTATGTTTCAGTATATGTAAACACATGTTGATGTACATGCTGTTGCTTATCAGTTTACAACTTTAGCACGAGTTTAGTATATATGTTCATCAGTTGCTCGTATATGTCACACCCCGAGACTAGCCCCTAGACATAACACGGGATCTAGGATCACAAGTGACCACAAGATAACCCTGAAACTGGCATATCACAAGCATACTGAATATAATTGTAAACAAACGAAAGCATATTGAATAAATCATAACTGAAAGGAATAATTAATCTAAAAATATGTGAAATGATAATCTGTCTGAAAATCGACTGAACTACATAAGGTGAAGTCTGACTCTATGTCTGAAAGCTTCTAATACTGATGAGCTACTGGGACAATCCCCTAGCTAACTCCAAGTGCTGAAAATAAGGACAAGCTGACTAACTCAAAAGCATGTAAAATATATGTCCTCGGATGATGAGGACTCACCACTGACTGTCGCTGATATGGCACCGGGCGAGCTAATCATGAGGCTGAAGCTGAGAACCTGAACCTGCATCATGATAGGATGCAACACATAGAGTATCCATCAGTATTTTGAATATACTGAGCATGAGGCATATGCAAGGCTGGCTAAAATCTAAAGATACTAAAATACTGAAAAGTTGTAAACTAAAGTAAATTGTAGTACACAGGCCCAAAATATATTCATGCATAAATAGTTGAAATGCAAGAGAAATATGGAAACATACTGAAAGCTGAAAGTAAACATAATTGAGGGCCTAATGTACAGTACTGAAACTAACACTGTGAGAGAGTCTATTAACCGACATAAACTACGTGAGCTAAACATGGAGTCCGATGTATACGCCCCATTGAGAGGACCCAATATACCTTGCCAGGGTACAAAGGCATGGCTGATGTGATCACTATTTCTGAGGCCCAAGTGAGGGGCTAACTAACCTACGGTGGCACGTAGTTCTGGGACTTTAAAGGTACGCTAAACCCTAGTCCAACTCGATGCTAAACACTACTCCCAAACTGAATACTAATAGCTCATTTTAAAACTGCAGTGTGGAGCTTCTGAGTCGGGACTAGACTAGTCTGAAATCTCTATTTTTCTAAAATATAGTAGACTAAAAACTGTCTAAATTCTGCTTTTAAAACTCATAGTGATAATCCAGGTTGAATTTTGAAAGAAATATAGTACTTTAGAAAAATTCTACAATTTAGGGCTAATTTCTAGATTTCTCAAGTCATGGTGAAAACTCATGTAAATCATTTAAATGTATTACAATTCATCTAAAGAAGGATATAAATCATGTAAGAATCATAAAAACTAAACTCTAGAAGGATCTGCATAATTAGGTAGGAACCCTAGTTCTTAAAATCATGAATATTTGAAGAAAGACTATAATTTTGGGCATAAGGGTGAACTAAACCCTTATTGAATACCCACATACCTGGTAGAAGGAGATTCTTTGAGAAAATCTGAAGTTGAAGCACGGAGGAGAAAGCCCTAGGTCAGAAACTTTGGAGAAGAACACTCTTTTCTGACTTAAGAGGAGGAATGAGGAGAACTGATGTGTTTTGAAGGATTAGACTTGATAAAATAGTCCTAAGACTATTTATAGTCGGAGATAAAATAGAAAGGAAAGGTCTAAAATACCCTTGAGAAACTAATTTAAAAACTGCTCATAAATTTGCGACTGGGTTCCACAGACAGGTTTCCATAATTCATGGAAGCTTCCACGACTCGTGGAACCCTATAGTGGTTCCTGGGATTTTATTCCTGACTTTCGGTTTGATAACCATGAGCCAGGTTCACAACTCGTGAAACCATCCACGACTTGTGGAATCTACTCGTGGTTCCTGAGGGATTTGATGACCCTCAGGTCTGAGTTCCACGAGTGGAATCCATGACTTGTGGACTGTTCCATGGTCTGTGGTTCCAACTCGTGAACTTGACCCCAAACTTGTTGGTCTCTGATTGAGTTCCACGAGGCCATTCCATGACCCATGGTCCTGTTCACGATCCATGAAGTTGGTTCGTGGTTTGGGTTCTGAGGGAATGGTCTGCAGGACTGATTCCATAGATGGGAACCACGGTCCGTGGACTGTTCCATGACCCGTGGAACTAGTCCATGGTTCCTGATCTGGTATGGACAGTTCAAAAGTTTAAGTTTTCTGGGCTAGTTCTAGGCTTAGAATTTCTAGGGTGTTACAATATCTCCCCCTTGGGATCATTGGTCCTCGAATGAAGACTACAACAAGCTGAGTTTGGAGGGAAGGAGCTGCAATCCCTACCACTGAGTATTAAAAGCTGATTTCTAGCTGAAATAGGTTTTAAGTACATGAAAGAGTGTTGAAATTCATAAATAGCCGATGGAACATGATACTGAGACTTAAATACGCATGAGAAATATGCTTCTGCTTCCCAAGTATCTCCCTCAACTAACTGGTTCCTCCAAAGAACTTTTATTGAAGCGACTTCCTTGTTTTTCAGCCTCCGAATCTGACGATCAAGGATCTGAATTGGGACCTCTTCGTAAGAGATCCTATCCTTCAAACCCACGCTCTTTAAGGGCACAAATAAAGCTGGATCACCAATGCATTTCTTTAACAAGGATACATGGAACACTGGGTGCACCGATGCTAAGTCTGCGGGCAACTCTAACTCATAGGCCACCTTGCCGACTCTCCTCAGAATCCTGTAAGGGCCTCCATATCAGGGACTAAGCTTCCTCTTCTTACTGAATCTCATCACACCCTTCATGGGTGACACTTTTAGAAAAACCCAATCATCAGCCTCGAACTCTAGCTCCCTTCTTTTCACATCTGCATAAGATTTCTGATGACTTTGATATGACTTAAACCTCTCTCCAATAAGGTGAACCTTCTCCATAGTCTCATGGACTGAATCTATCCCTATCAAACCTGCATCACCTACCTCAAACCAGCCTATAGGTGATCTATATCGCCGCCTGTAAAGTACCTCATACGAGGCCATATGAATACTAGAGTGAAAACTGTTATTATAGGCAAACTCTATAAGAGGTAAGTGATCATCCCAATTACCTTTAAAGTCGATTACTCAAGATCTCAACATGTCCTCCAAGGTCTGAATAGTACGCTCTGCCTGACCATCTGTCTATGGGTGAAAAGTTGTACTAAGATTAACCTGAGTACCAAGAGCCTTATGAAATGATTTCCAAAACTGAGATGTGAACTGAGTACTCCTATATGAGATGATGGATAAGGGAACTCCTTGCAACCTGACTATCTCACGGATGTAGAGTCTGGCGTAGTCCTCTGCTAATCGGTAGTCTTGACAGCTAAGAAGTGGGCTGACTTAGTCACCCTATCTACAATCACCGAAATAGAATCATGTTGTCTGCAAGTACGAGGTAAGCCTGTAATAAAGTCCATATTGATCACCTCCCACTTCTAAGTGGGAATGTCCATTTCCTGAGTCATACCACCTGGTCGCTGATGTTCTACTTTTACTTGCTGCAGTTGGGACATTTAGCTACAAAATTAGCAATGTCCCTCTTCATACCATTCCACCAATAGACTTTCCATAGGTCACACTACATCTTAGTGGTACCAGGATAGATGGAGTACCTGGATCTATGAGCCTCTGTCAAAATCTGCTGCCTCAAGTCACCTAAATTAGGACCGACCCTGATAACAAAGTACACCATCTCCCCCTTGGGAGAAAACCTCTACTCTCTGCTGATGGACATCACCTTTTAGCTGAAGTAAGATGGGATCACTGTCTTGCTTTTAATTTACCTCAGCTACCAACGAAGACTCTGACCCATTCTGAATGATGACACCACCTTCTGATGAATCTGTGAGGCAAACCCCTAATCGAGTAAGCCTGTCAACATCCTTGTCTAATTCCTTCTTTCCTCCCTCAACCTGTTACACACTACCCATGGACAACCTGCTAAGTGCATCCACTACTATGTTGGCTTTACCCAAATGGTAAAACACGCTCATGTCATAGTCCTTAAGAAACTCTAGCCACCTTCTCTGACAAAGATTCAGTTCTTTCTGGGTGAATATATACTGAAGGCTCTTGTGGTCAGTAAATACATCTACATGGACACCATACAAGTAGTGTCTCCAAATCATTAAGGCAAAGACCATTGCAGCTAACTCAAGATCATGAGTCAGGTTGTTTTTTTCATGAGTCTTAAGCTGTCTAGAGGCATATGCAATGACTTTACCATGCTGCATCAGAACACAATAGAGGCCGACTCTGGACGCATCATAGTATACTACAAAACCATCTGAACCCTATGGTAGAGTCAGAACTGGGGCTGTGGTCAACCTAGTTTTCAACTTTTGGATGTTTTTCTCACACTCATCTGACTACTGGAACTTGACCTTCTTCTGAGTCAGCCTAGTCAATGGAGAAGCTATGGACGTAAACCGCTCAACAAATCTCCTGTAGTAACCAGTTAAACCCAAAAAGCTCCAAATATCTGTTGGAGAGGTGGGTCTAGGCCAATTCTTTACTACCTCTATCTTCTGAGAATCCACTCGAATACCCTCCTTAGACACTACATGACCCAGAAAGACAATTGACTGCAACCAAAACTCACACTTACTAAATTTGGTGAATAACTGTCGATCCTTGAGAGTTTGCATCGCCACTCTCAAATGACTAGCATGCTCCTTCTCACTCCACGAGTAGACTAGAATATCATCTATGAAGATAATAACGAACATTTCCAAATACTGCTTGAACACCCTGTTTATCAAGTCCATAAAAGCTGCAGGAGCATTCGTTAGTCCAAAAGACATAACCACAAATTCGTAGTGACTATACCGAGTTCTAAAGGTTGTCTTCGGAATGTCACACTCTCTAACTCTGAGCTGATGATAACCGGATCTGAGGTCAATTTTGGAGAAGTAGCAGGCACCCTGAAGCTGGTCGAATAAGTCATCGATCCTAGGGATGTGATACTTATTGTTACGTCCTAACACACATGCAAGTGTACGCGGTCGTACAAGTAATATAGGATTGTAAGTCCAGATATCGTACCCACAAGGACTTGTCAATCAACTATTTTACTAAATTAAACTAGTTCTAATTATTTATTCAAGCATAAAAACTCAGAGGAATATTTATTAACCAAAGTAAAAAGAAGAAGTTAACTATTGAACAACTAACCAAACAAAGAGCAGGTTTTTACGTAATCAATATGATGAAATCGATCTAGGATTATGGATTCACTAACAATCATGTTAAGTAAGCAATTTCATTGACTTGTTTGTTTATCTAGTTGCTGATTTCGGGATTTATTTTACAACTATGGTCTTCTGAGCCTCTAATTGCCGATCCAGAATAGCATCACAACTACATCGTTGAGCGGAGATGTGATATCTTATTCCTAACGCATTTATATATCTTCCCGTATAAACCAAACAAGGCGTTCTAGGTATATTCCTATCCTAGTCGCTAACCTACCCTTTACGTTACAAAAGAGAGGTCTTGCTCCCTATATTCTTCGTTCTATCCCAATGATTCTTCTTCCGAGTTCACAAAGAGATTATAGATTTATTTTAAAGGTAGCTAAGCATTAAAATAGTAAGCACAAGAATATAAGAACAACTAATATGATGAACAAATAATTGAATCAATCGTCTACTTCAACAATCATGTAATTAGCTTCCACAATCCTAGAATGAAAAGTTTAACTCCACATAGATATGGAGTAAATACAATAATTTATCCAAAGAAAAATGTAAAATAAATAATAATGGAGAAGAAAAGATGAAACCAATATTCTCCGGCCTCCACGGTGGCTCCTAGCTCTTCGTAGGTCAAAAGTTCTAGAAATATTATTCTTATGGGATATTTATAGGTGTTGGAAAAAGCCTCAAATAAAATAACTGAGTCCAAAATAGACTAGGAAACCAAAACCCAATTGGTTTGGACTACTGTGTTGCGTCGCTGGTCCGTTCTCCTCTTCTCTTCGTGATTGGCCACGTGTCAATTGAATTAAAATTCCATTTACAATTGCAAACATGCATATATATTATTATTATATTAACTTTTTTCCATTAAGCTGTCTGCTTGATTTCCTTATATGATTTCTCGTTTTTGATTCGTTTCTTCTCTAAATTTCTTTTTCTTCACACCACTTTAATCCTATAAATAAAAATACCCAATATAAGAATAATTATAAAATCAATGCTCGAAAACGATAATGAAAAGACTAAATGGGAGGAAAATAATGACTAAATATAGGTATTTTTGGCCTCACATCACCACCCCACACTTAGATTTTTGCTCGTCCTCGAGCAAACATTAAAGCTCATCTCAATAAATCAAACTAGGAATACCATCACTTTGGTTGATACAAGCAATTAGGCCATGTAACAAATCATAACACTAAGTATACTTCCCGATCATTATGCAAGATATACAAATAAAAACAAACTTCTAACCTCCTAACCTCAAAGACGGACTCTAACTCATTAAATTTAAGTTTGCTTACCTACTCCATCAAAGAAAGCTAATAAAATCACCTATCTATCATGAAACAAGTTCCCTCACAAGAAGAAATAGTCCACACACAAAATTTATAGAATCAAATATAATTTAAGGACTTTGCATCAAAGATCAACTCACACTTACAAAAGAATTCACATCTATGCACAAAGAACCATAAGCTTGCCCATTATGTACATCTCCACTAATTAAGCATGCTCGAATAGAATTAAATAGAACTTTAACGGGTTGTAATGTTTGCTAGGGGACGGGTAGGAAAACTATATAATAGAGACTTACACTTTCCTAAGCACTTTGCATTTTTTTAGACTTCATTACCCATTATTTTTAACATTTTATTTTTTCAGCCCTCTCTTCAATTTATTTTCACTAGTATTCTCATCATATCAAGAATATTTCAATCATCATTTTTTTTCTCAAGCAATTTTTCTCTCTTTTTTTTCATGTCACATTCTTTCACAGAGGGTCTTTTCATCACTTTGTAGCTATCATTGGTCACCTTTTACACTCAATCATCCATTTTCTTCAGATTTAATAATTTTATCACAGTCTATACTACAATGCTCAAGGAAGCAGGGTGCAAAAATTAGGGATTCAATAAAAGGATCAAGGCAAAAATACGGCTCAAACGAAAGGCTACAGGCTCAAAGGGGTAACTAGTGATATAATATCTGAAAAGGCTAAATTTTACAAGACAAATCAAAGAAAACCTATTATCATCTTCTAAACAGAGCAACACTTTTTATTTTGCTTCAATAACATGCAGGGCAAGTTCTAGACTAAGATGCAATACATGGAATATGCAAGAAATCCTCACCACACATGGCACAAGACTCAATCAAGATGGATCAATTCTACTTCTAAGACAAACAAGGTCATAGCAAACTATAAAATAATAATAAGCTATATACAGAGTCACTACTCTGAGCCTAGGTGTCAAAAGATTTTCTAATTTATTAAAACTCAAGCATTCACAGAAAAGTACTACTCAAACTCAGGCCTAAATTGCTAGTATCAAATAAATTAAAAGGTCTTTTCTTTTCTCTCCTAAAAAAACTACTCCTAAAAAATAAAAATAAAAAAGTAAAATTAAAAAAGTTAATCTAAAAAATAAAAAATTACCCGGTTCAAAGAGCCTCCCTTCGAAAAAGAACCGAGGCCATAAGAAAAACCAAGAGGCGGATGAGATATGCCGCTTAAAAAACTAAAATAAAAAATAAAAAATAAAAATCTTTTTGTGTTTTTTTCTATATATATATTTTTTTGTATATTTTTCTCAAATAAATAAAATTCTATGGATACTCACCCTTAAACTCACAAATATCGGAAGAATTCCCACCCCACATTTAAAATCATACTTTGTCCCCAAAGTAATTTATAGAAAAAGATGAAGAAGAAGGGTGAGAGATACTCCCTGGAGCCCTCTAGGGCCTAGCTAAAAACATGTTTCTTCAATTTTATCAAGGGGCGAATGACCCCACACTTAAGCTTAAACCATGCTCCTTAGCTTTCAAATTTGGGTACTCAGATTTCCCCAAACCTGCAAAATTAAAACAAAAATAAAAATGTGGCACTATGAAAAAAAATAAGAAGCTACACTAACAATTGGGTTGCCTCCCAACAAGTGTCTGATTTAACGTCGCAAAACGACGCCATCACTTCACCACTTTTCTTTCCACTTAGAACTTATGAATTGCACCCCTAACATTGCATCAAATTTTCTGCTCCATTCAAGGGGTGGTGGTATAAAGATGAAGGGACCCAGCAAAGGATGTCGCATTTTGAACTTCTTGGCCCTTAAGTGAGGCATGTTGTTTTATCTCTTTGGTGTGACAATTTTAGAATGTAAGGACCTTGTTCCCCATCTAACACTTTTCCACTTGTTCAGACAAATCAATTTTCATATCCTCATCCAAACATAATGTAGAAAAGTGATTAGAATGTGGTCCAACACGTCCCAACTCAAAACTTGCATTATTTATGACATGCTCACTTTTGTGTACCTCCTTAACATCCGCACTAATGAATAAAGTATAGTTGAATGGTTCAAATTCCTCTTTATGCTCCACTAATTGACCAGTATCCACAATAATTGGTGTTTGGTCATCAGACGCCTCAATCGTTTTCTTCAAGCGATCCTCCAAGTCATGAATATCTTAGCCAAATTGGTCTATCTATTGTCTGAGCTCAACTCTTCCTTCTATCAGGTGTGTCATCATGTATGTAAAATTATCATGGAGAAACTCATGAAATTTAACTTTTTCCTCATGTTCCCTTAGCCAAGATTGGCTCACTATGTCTGCTTCCTCACCTCTTTCTCCAAGCAGGGACTCACTTTCTTCTTCTACTAGGAGTTCATCTTGGGTATCGACTAAGACCGTAACTTGATGATCAATACAAGTTTCAGCCATAGCCTGTATCTCTGTGAGTTAGGAACCTATCCTCTCCGTGTCTTTCCTCAATTTGATTGCGTCTTTCCTCAATTCTTCTTTCTTATCCAGTATTTTCTTCAGCATATAAATGAGATGAGCCTCATGATTCACATCCTCCACTCATTACCCCTACCAACATCACAAACAACAGAAGAATCATAATAGGGGCTCTGAGAAGGGGAATAAGAGTTAGGGCAACCATTCAAATGGCCGTCCTGACCACCACATATACGACATACATTAAATTCAAAAGGTTGGGTATGTGCGTACCACCCTCTCTCTTGAATATAATGGCAATTGATACCCAGGTGGGGTCCTCCACAGTACTGACAAGGATTATCAACATATGAATAGTACTCATTATTCAACCAATATTTATCCCTAGATGTCATGTTAAGAAGAGTAGTAGAAAAAAAACTATCTATAAAAGAAAATAAAATATATACAAAAACTTAAATAAATAAAAAGAAAAAGTCTAGTATAGATAAATAATTAATTTCTGAGTCCCCGGCAATGGTGCCAAAAACTTGTTGCGTCCTAACGCACACGCAAGTGTACGCATTCGTACAAGTAATATAGGATTGTAAGTCCAGATAGCGTACCCACAAGGACTTGTCGATCAACTATTTTACTAAATTAAACTAGTTCTAATTATTTATTCAAGCGTAAAAATTCCGAGAAATATTTATTAACCAAAGTAAAAAGAAGAAATTAACTACAGAACAATTAACCTAACAAAGAGTAGGTTTTTACGTAATCAATATGATGAAATCGATCTAGGATTATGGATTCGCTAACAATCATTTTAAGTAAGCAATTTCATTGACTTGTTTGTTTATCTAGTTGCTGATTTCGGGGTTGATTTTACAACTATTATCTTCTGAGCCTCTAATTGCCTATCCAGAATAGCATCACAACTACATCATTGAGCGGGGATGTGACATCTTATTCCGAACGCATTTATATATCTTCTCGTATAAACCAAACAAGGCGTTCTAGTTATATTCCTATCCTAGTAGCTAACCTACCTTTTACGTTACAAAAGAGAGGCCTTGCTCCCTATATTCTTCGTTCTATCCCAATGATTCTTCTTCTGAGTTCACAAAGAGATTATAGATTTATTTTAATGGTAGCAAGCATTAAAATAGTAGGCACAAGAATATAAGAACAACTAATATGATGAACAAATAATTGAATCAATCGTCTACTTTAACAATCATGTAATTAGCTTCCACAATCCTAGAACGAGAAGTTTAACTCTACATAGACATGGAGTAATTACAATAATTCATTCAAAGAAAAATATAAAATAAATAATATAGGAGAAAAAAAGATGAAACCAATATTCTCCGACCTCCACGGCGGCTCTTAGCTCTTCGTCGGTCAAAAGTTCTAGAAAAATTATTCTTATGGGATATTTATAGGTGTAGGAAAATCCTCAAATAATATAACTGATTCCAAAATGGACTAGGAAACCAAAACCCAATTGGTTTGGACTGCTGTGTTGCGTCGCTGGTCCATTCTCCTCTTCTCTTCATGATTGGCCACTTGTCAAATGAATTAAAATTCAATTGACAATTGCAAACATGCATATATATTATTATTATATTAACTTTTTTCCATTAAGCTGCCTGTTTGATTTCCTTATATGATTTCTCATTTTTGATTCATTTCTTCTCTAAATTTCTTTCTCTTCACACCACTTTAATCCTACAAATAAAAATACCCAATATAAGAATAATTATAAAATCAATACTCAAAAACGATAATGAAAAGACTAAATGGGAGGCAAATAATGACAAGATATAGGTATTTTTGTCCTTGCATCACTTATTCTTGATTGTGACCTTGTTCAACTGACGGTAGTCTATACACATCCTGAGAGAACCATCTTTCTTGCACACGAAGAGAACTAGAGCACCCCATGGGGAGATACTGGGTTTGATGAAGCCCTTATCTAGGAGGTCTTTAAGATGTTCTTTCAACTCCTTAAGCTCAGCTGGAGCCATTCTGTAAGGAGGAATATATATGGACTGCATATCTGGAAGAAGGTCTATCCCAAAGTCAATCTCCCACTCAGGAGGGACTCTAGGCAGATCTTCAAGAAACACCTCTAGAAACTTATTAACTACTAGAACTGAATGGAAAGGTGGGGTTTCGGACTTAGAATCCTTAACCCAAATTATATGGTAGATGTAACCCTTTGAGATCATCCTCCTAGCTTTGAGGTAGGATATGAAGTGACCTTTTAATGGAGGAGGACTACCCTGCCACACTAAGATAGGCTCATTTGAAAACTGAAATTTCACAACTCTGGTTTTGCAGTCGACTGAGGTATAATAGGCATGTAGCCAATCCATGCCAAGAATGACATCGAAGTCGGTCATATCTAACTCTACTAAATCTGCTGAGGTGGTTCTATGAAGGATCAAGACTGGACAATTTATGTACACCCTGTTAGCTAGGACTGATTCACCAACTTGTGTAGAGACTGGGATATGTTCTGGGAGGATTTCTGGACTGACTTTGAATTTACATGCAACATATGGGGTAATGTAAGATAGGGAAGCCCCTGGATCTAACAAGGCATAAACATCAAGAGAGAAGACTAATAATATACCAGTGACTATATCTGGTAAACTCTCCTGATCCTAGCATGAATATATAGCATAGAGACGGTTCTGATGCTCACCGCCACCTGTGCCAGAAGTAGTACTCTGTTGAGCTATGCGACCTGCTAGAGCTGCTGAAGTGGTAGACTGAGCTCTGTTACCTCCATGTCCTTGCCTGGTGGAAGGGCACTCCTTCAACCTATGGCCGAGATGACCAGACCCAAACAACCCTATTTGCCAGCAAGACACTTACCTGGATGATTTTTACCATATTTAGGGTAGGCTAGAAAAGTGCGATTACACAAAACACTGCCCTGAGACTTAGAGCCTAGTGCTTGCCTTTTCTGATCTTGTCGAGGCCTGGGAGACGGAGCACTAGCTGATAAAGGTGCTAGGGCTAAAGACCTTTGCTGAAACTGTGAGCAATATCCACTGCCCGACCTCTGTTGAGAATATTCATAGTTTCCTGTCCTAGCCTTCTTACTATCCTTTGTCATCTCCTTAAGCTTATCTTTCTCAACCTATTGAGCATGGGTCATCAGTATAGATATATCCATATCCTCATATAACATAGCATTCCTGCAATCTGTTTTCACCAAGTCGGATACCCCATACAAGAACTTTCCCATTTAAGCCCTCGGATCAGCCACCATAGATGGGGCATACCTAGAAAGCTGAGTGAACTTCAACCCATATTCCTGGATCGATATCGATCCCTGTCTCAAATTCATAAGCTCTTGGGCCTTAGCCTTTCTTAACTCTCTCGGGAAGAACCTGTTCAGAAAAGCTCCAATAAAATAATCCCATGTCGCAGGAGCTGCATTAACACCCCTTTTGTCTTTCCACTGAGTGAACCGAATGTGAGCCACATCCTTGAGTTGATAGGATGCTAACTCAATGCTATCAGTACTAGTCACTTGCATTACCTCAAGAATCTTCTAAATCTCTTCAATCGAATTCTGTGGGTCTTCACCAACCTTTGACCCTAGAAACTTTGGTGGATTCATGCAAACAAAATCTCAGACCTGGGTTGTAGCTGATCCACCATTTTGGTTTGAAAGAACAAGGGCATGGTGATTAGCCTGATTGGCTACAGGCTGAGCCAACAATTGGATCGCATTATGGAATTCCACATTAGTAACCTTGTGGTTGGGGGCTGGAGGATTAGCATTAGCATTACGGGCATTAGCTCTATGAGGAGGCATGATCTGAAACGTATAACGAACAAATTAGATAGGAGAAACTGAACTAAACTTCATCGCACAATAAAGATAATGAAAGAAGTGAAGTTTTTCCTAAAACACCTCATAGCCTCTCCCTCATAAGTCTGGAACGCTTCACACCTATGAATGAGACTCTACTTAGTGCGACTTTTAGACACCCTAGGACTCTTGAACCCCGATGCTCTGATACCAAGTTTGTCACGCTCCGAGACTAGCCTCTAGACGTAACACGGGACCTAGGATCACAAGTGACCCTAAATTCTAAACATACTGAATATAATTCTAAACAAATGGAAGCATATTGAATAAATCATAACTGAAAGGAATAATGAATCTAAAAATATGTGAAATGATAGTTGGTTTCATAATCAACTGAACTGCATAAGTTCAAGTCTGACTCTATATCTGAAAGCCTCTAATACTGATGAGTTATTGGGACAAGCCCCTAGTTAACTCTAAGTGCTGAAAATAAGGACAAGCTGAATAACTCAAAAAACATGTAAAAGATATGTCCTCGGATGATGAGGACTCACCACTTACTGTCGTTGATATGGCACCGGGCGAGCTAATCACAAGGCTAAAGCTGGGAACCTGAACCTGCATTATGATAGGATGCAACATATAGAGTATGCGTCAATACTTTGAATGTACTGAGCATGAGGGATATGCAAGGCTGACTTAAATATAAAGATGCTAAAATACTGAAAAGCTGTAAACTAAACTAAACTGTAGTACGTAGGCCCAAAATATAATCATACATAAATAGTTGAAATGCAAGAGAAGCTTGGAAACATGCTGAAAGCTGAAAGTAAATATAACTGAGGGCCTAATGCACATTACTGAAACTAACACTGTGGAAGAGTCGATTAACCGACATAACAGGTGAGATAAAGGTGGAGTCCGATGTATACGCTTCATTGAGAGGACCCAATTTACCTTGCCAGGGTACAAAGGCATGTATGATGTGATTAGTATTTTAGAGTCCCAACTGAGGGGCTAAATAATCTACGGTGGCACATAGTTCTGGGACTTTAAAGGTACGCTGAACCCTGGTACAACTCAGTGCTAAACATTACTCCCAAACTGAATACTAATAGCTCATTTTAAAATTGGAGTCCTGAGCTTCTGAGTCAGGACTAGACTAGTATGAAATCTCTATTTTTCTAAAATGCTGTAGTAGACTAAAAACTGGCTAAATTCTGCTTTTAAAACTCATACTGACAATCCAGGTTGAATTTTGAAACAAATATAGTACTTTAGAAAAGTGCTACAATTTAGGGCTAATTTCTAGATTTCTCAAGTCATGGTGAAAACTCATGCAAATCATTAAAACGTATTAAAATTCATATAAAGCAGGATATAAATCATGTGAGAATCATAAGAACTAAATTCTAGAAGGATCTGCATAATTGGGTAGGAACCTTAGTTATTAAAACCATGAATATTTGAAGAAAGATTATAATTTTGGGCATAAGGGTGAACTAAACCCTTACTGAATACCCATATACCTGGTAGAAGGAGATTCTTCGAGAAAATATAAAGTTGATGCTTGGAGGAGAAAGCCCTAGGTCTGAAACTTTGGAGAAAAATGCTCTTTTCTGACTTGAGAGGAGGAATAAGGAGAACTGATGTATTTAGGAGGATTAGACTTAATAAAATAAGCCTAAAAATATTTATAGTCGGAGCTAAAATTGAAAGAAAAGGTCTAAAATACCCCTGAGAAACTAATTTAAAAACTGCTAGAAAATTTACGACTGGGTTTCATGGATAGGTTTCCATGGTTCGTGGAAGCTTCCATGACTCATGGAACCCTGTCATGGTTCATGGGCTTTTTTGTCTTCTGATTATGGGTCTGATAACTATGAGCCAGGTTCACGGCTCGTAAAACCATCCACGGCTCGTGAAACCTGCTCGTGGTTCTTGAGGGATTTGATGACCCTCAGGTTTTGAGTTCCACGAGTGGAATCCATGACTCATGGACTATTCCACGGTCCGTGGTTCCAACTCGTGAACTTGACCCCAAACTTGCTGGTCTCTGACTGAGTTCCACGAGGCCATTCCACGACCCGTGGTCCTGTTCATGGTCTATGGACTTGGTTCGTGGTTTAGGTTCTGAGGGACTAGTCTATAAGACTGATTCCACGGATGGGAACCACGATCCATGGACTATTCCACGACCCATGAAACTGGTTCGTGGTTCCTGATCTGGTATGGATATTTCAAAATTTTAAGTTTTCTGGGCTAGTTCTAAGCTTTGGATTTCTAAGGTGTTACAGTATACCTCCTTGATGTCCGCCCCTCCTAGATAGGTGCTTGACAAACTTGATATCAGAGCACAAGGTTTAAGTGTCCTATAGAGTCTAATAAGCCGTGTCTAGTAGGACCTTTCTTATGAATGTGTTGCACGCCACATTTATAATTAAGGGACTACACGAGCATTTAGGAATCTGAGCTTCTATTAAAATCTAGATCGTGCAATATAGCTAAGTTATAAAAAGTTACTTCTGACTCGCACTTTGCTTATTTGTGATAAAGATCATATCCACTAAGGATACAAATAAAGTAGGCTATAGGGCCACTACCAGCACTACTCAGGAGGAAGCCACTATAGAGCATTCTCCAGTATTAGCATATCAAACCAAGGCTCAGAAGGGCTTGCCAAGTCCTACACTTCCAAGTCCTCAGGTTCCTAGAACATAAAGGCGTACAAGAGTTCCTACACCTCTAGTAGTATCACCAGCAGTTTCTAAACTGCTTGTACCACCACCAGATGCCTCGGAGCAGGATCTTAGAAGAGCAATACAATTGCTCACCCAATTAGTAGCTGCTCAGGTCCAAGGATAGAATATGGCTGCATGTAACACTATTCATGGAGAGACTGCCGAATCCAGAGTTCGTGATTTGCTTAGGATGAATCTCCTAGTGTTTACAGGATCTAGTGTGAAAGAGGACCCTCAATAGTTTATAGATGAGATCAACAAAATCTTCAGGTTTATGTATATATTTGAGACTGAGACAGTTAAATTAGCCTCCTATCAGCTAATAGATGTTTCCATTGCCTGGTATGAGATGTGGGTTGATTCCAGGGGATCAAATGCCCCCAACAGTTTAGGAAGAGTTCTCGAGGTCCTTTAGGGATCACTTTTTACCTTTAGAGCTCAGGGAAGCGAAGGTAGATGAATTTATATCCTTACGACAGAATAACCTCAATGTCAAGGAGTATAGCATACGATTTACTTAGTTGGCCAGATTTACTCCACAGATGGTCAACACCTAGAGGGCGAGAATGCATTACTTTGTGGGTGGCCTCCGAGATTATTTGATTGACTCTTGTGTTGTTGCTGCACTTAATAATGATATGGATCTTGCTAGACTTATGTCACATGCACAACAGACAGAGGACCACATACATGACTGCAGGGCAGAGAGATCAGAAAGGGAGCTGAGTAAGAGGGCCAGGGCAGCTGGCAGGTATCAGGGAGTGACAGGGTTTCCTCCAGTAGAGGGCCACCTAAGCACACTTAGTCGGCATCCCGCTTCACAGCTATTGCTCCAGCTCAGTCATCAAGGTCTAGACATGATCAGAGTTAAACTTCTAGGGCACTAGGCCCCCATTATCAGAGAGCAACTGGTCGGGGATTACTACTTTGGCCTACTTGTAGACAGTGTGGACGATCTCATTTTTTATACTTCTTATATGGCTCTACCGCTTGTTATGTGTGTGGAGTCGAGGGTCACAAGATGCATGATTGTCTTACACTTATAGTTGAGAGAAGGGGTGATAGATCACCATCCATAGGCTTCACAGGAGTATCCTCTTCCTCAGCACTACCTTCATCTCGTGATCCTCAGGCATAGAAATGTAGAGGTATAGGTAGAGGTAGAGGCAGAGGTTCTGGTTTGGGAGCTGGCCCAAATTGAATGTATACATTAGCAGGCCGATAGGATTCAGAGTCTTCTACAGATGTGGTTACATATACCTTATCCATCTTTTCTCATGATGTTTATGAATTGATAGATCCAGGGGTGACCCTGTCATATGTTACTCCATTTGTTGCTAAGAAGTTTGGAATAGAGCAATAGTTATTATGTGAGCCATTTGCAGTATCGATTCCAGTAGAAGAGTCTATTATAGCTAAAAGGATTTACTATGGGTTCCTAGTAATAGTATGTGGCCATGATACATTGGCTAACTTGATAGAGTTAGACATGGTTGATTTTAATTTCATTATGGGCATGGATTGGTTGTCCTGTTGTTATGCTACAGCTGATTGCCGAGCTAAGATTGCTCGATTCCATTTCCCAGGGGAGCCAGTCTTGGAGTGGAAAGGGAATGTTGTGATACCTAGAGGAAGGTTTATTTCCTATCTTAAGGCACAGAAGCTTATAGGAAAAGGGTGTTTATACCACCTAGTCCATGTCAGAGAACTTGAGGATGAGAAACATATGTTAACTCTTTAGTCCGTACCCGTTGTAAATAAATATCCAGATGTGTTTCCTGATGAACTTCCTGGATTACCTCCAGTTAGAGATATTGACCTAGATCCCAGTACCCAACTATATTTATTCCTCCTTATAGAATGGCACCAACAAAGTTGAAAGAGCTAAAGGAGCAGTTGAAAGATCTACTTGACAAAAGTTTTATTTGACCCAACATATTGCCTTAGGGAGCTCCAATACTATTTGTACATAAGAAGGATATCACAACGCGAATGTGTATAGATTCTAGACAGTTGAATAAAGTTACAATAAAGAATAAGTACCCCTACCTAGAATAGATGATTTATTTGATCAGTTGTAGGGTGCTAAATTCTTTTCAAAGATTGACTTAAGATTTGGTTATCACCAATTGAGGATACGTGAAGTAGATATTCTGAAGACAGCCTTCAGAACTAGATATGGGCACTTTGAGTTCCTTGTTATGTCATTTGGACTAAGGAATGCCCCAATAACCTTTATGGATATGATGAATAGGGTTTTAAAACCTTTTGTTGATATGTACATGATTGTATTTATATATTATATCTTGATATATTCACGTGATGAAGAAAAGCATGCAGATCATCTCAGATTAGTTCTACAAACTCTTAGAGAGCACCGGCTATATGCCAAGTTTTCTAAGTATGAGTATTGGATGAACTCAGTGGCTTTTCTAAGCCATGTGGTCTCTAGTAAAGGTATTAATGTGGACTTTTATAAGATGGAGGTTGTGAAGAGATGGCCTCGACCTACCATTCCGACAGAGGTACATAGTTTTTTAGGGCTCGCTGGTTATTACAGGAGATTTGTGGAGGGATTTTCCTCTATTTCTGCCCCATTGACTAAATTAACATAGAAAGCAACCAAATTTCAGTGGTCAGATGCTTGTGAAAGAAGCTTTCAAGAGCTGAAAGATAGATTGACTACAACTCCAGTATTGACCTTATCGGAGGGCAAAAAAGGGTATGCCATTTATTGTGATACTTCGGGTGTTGGCCTAGGATGCATCTTGATGCAACATGGGAAGGTTATAGCATACGCTTCTTGATAATTGAAAAGGCATGAACAGAACTACCCTACTCATGATTTAGAGCTTGTAGTAGTTGTATTCACACTTAAGATTTGGCACCACTATTTGTATGGGGTACATGTTGACATATTTACAGACTAGGAGCATTATAGTGTGGAAATGGGAGGATATTAACATTTATTTTGTTACAGGTTTGCCTTACTTATTTCATAAGTATGACTCGATTTGGGTGATCATCGATCGATTAACAAAATCAGCCCACTTCTTACCAGTTAAGTCTACTAGTACCGCAGAAGATTATTCCAAGCTATATATAAGAGACATTGTTCGCTTGCATGGAATTCCAATAACCATTATTTTAGATAGGGGTGCCCAGTTCACATCACATTTTTGGAGGTCATTCCAGGAGAGTTTGGGCACACAGGTGAACCTTAGCACTATATTCCATCCACAGACGGATGGCCAAGATGAGCGTACTATTCAAACACTCAAAGATATGTTGAGAGCATACATTATGGACTTTAATAGAAATTGGGATGATCATTTTCGCCTGATAGAATTTCTCTATAATAATAGCTACCACTCCAGTATTGGCATGGCTCCATTTAAAGCTCTTTATGGGTGACAATGTAGATCACTAATTGGTTGGTTTGATGTAGGTGAGACTCAATTATTGGGGCCAGATCTTGTCCATCAAGCAGTTGAAAAGGTAAAGCTAATACAGGAGAGGATGAAGACCACTCAAAGCCGACATAAATCATATACATATGTGCGACATAGCGATTTGGAGTTCCAAGTTGATGACTGGGTATTCTCGAAGGTATAGCCTATGAAGGGGTTATGAGATTTGGCAAGAAAGGTAAGTTGAGCCCTAGATATCCAAGTTGATGACTAGGTATTCTTGAAGGTATAGCCTATAAAGGGGTTATGAGATTTGGCAAGAAAGGTAACTTGAGCCCTAGATATATTCGTCCTTATAGAATCCTAAAGAGAGTTGGCCAGGGAGCCTATGAGGTAGATTTACCTCCAGAGTTGGCAGCAGTGCATCCAATATTTCACGTGTCTATGTTACGTAAATGCATAGCAGATCCTTCTCAAGTTATCCCTACAGAGGGTATAGAACTCTCAGAAGAGTTATCATATGAAGAAGTCCCAGTGGCCATACTAGATAGACATATCATAAAATTGAGAACAATAGAAATAGCTTCACACTACTAAAAAAACAGGTTTTAGCAACGGACAAAATCCATCGCTAAATCACCAAATCCGTTGCTAAAATGGTTTAGCGACAGATTAGCAATGGAATTCCGTCTGTCGGTAAAACGCACGTAGTTAAGACTTTAGCGATGAATTTTGGAATCCGTCACTATAATTAGCGATGGATTAGCAACGCATAATTCCGTCGCTAACTATAGCAACGAATATTTTCCGTAGCTAATGCATATAAAATCCATCGCTAGTTTCTTGATTGATTTTGTCGCCAAGAAATGTTAGCTACAGAAATTTTCGTAGCTATTCCGTCGCAATTTATAAAATATTATTTCTAATTTTATATTAATTAAATATATAACTATGAAATAATCATCGTTATTTTACTAATATATTTTATATATTATTCAAAATTCCAATAGAACATTTCAAATGAAATATAGTAATATTGAATAAAAAGCAATACAAAAACTTTGATTTCAAATAAATAGTGATCTAAAAATTAACAAATAGATTCAAAAATACATAAATCCTGAAGTATCAACACCGTTCGTAGTTGTTCTTAAACTAATAGAATAGAGCCTAAAAGAAGTTAACTAATGTGGTGCTTGAGAGTGACGTTCATCTAGATTAGAAGTAGGACCCAAGGACGACCCAAGATTATAAACTCTTCTATTCATCTCTCCTCCCAAGGTCTTGTACGTTCGAGTTGCTTACCTACAGTGTCACAAATGAATTAACAATAATTTTCCAATACAATAGATCCAAGTAAAATGCAATAGAATATAGTTTTGCAATACTGCATATATAGCTACTCTGCTAATTGATTAAGTTGACACCTTATTTTGGGACGTCAAAAAAAAAAACCTTCTAGCTATTACCAATATTTTCAAAGGCAAAACGCGTAGAAAAACACCAAAACCTGCTTTGTGGGCTTTAAGAACAAGACTCAACTAAATACACACTCAGTGAAAAAAGATGAAAAGTTGATGGAAATAAAACACATCCAATACCAGTAACTATAGATTGAAACAATAATATAGGGAAGTAATTGAGACACTCCATATTAAGTTAAACATATGAATGGATAAAGACCATGGTAGTTCAAGTTTCAACCTATTTCTGGTTCAGTTTTAAGTTTGCACTGCAAATAGTAACTAACTAGCTCTCTTATAAGAAAAATCTAATTTCCTATTCCTAGTAAATAGTGACTAGCATATCCATTTGTCAAGTTTCCTTAACAGTTCACACTAAATTGATCTAGCTACGCTAATGATTTAGAATTGACTCTACGCAAAATTCACGAGTCTCACAATTAACCTAGGTTTTTTATTGAATCACCTCCTCCTAAGAGTTTTCACCAAAATGACACTTAAGTAAGGCAAAGCATCCAGCCTGCAAAGTGCCTTGCTCCCAGGATTAAGTACACCTTTTAAGGGATGTCTTACTTGTGGAAAATCAAATATAATTCCAAATCCAATAAGAAACTATTCAACTGAAGTTATTTCATCCATTAACCTTGAGATAATATATTGGCTACAAGAAATTTAGGCAAATTTAATTATGATTTTTCCTAAAGTACCAAGTCCATCTCTAAAGCCTACCATTGTAATTGAAATAGGGAGCAGAAAAAGATAAGGAATAGGAAAATAGATATATTGTAACATGTTTGATAAATAATATTCGCAACTTTTATCTCCTACGTCACACCTCCAGCATGTTTGATATTCTCTCTACCTCCCTTTTAAATAGAGATAAAAATCGAAATAAAATCGAACATGAGAGAGACAGAAACCAATCAAGATAATATCTCAAATCTGATTAAACGAATTGATTCTTTCTTTTTAAATTTTCTAATTATTCATGTCTAGATTAAGCTAATAAAAAAAAGGAAGAATGTGGGATGCCAATCCATACCTGATATTATAGTGATGGGACCTCGAACTTCAGGTAAATTTTACTTTGTATAGTTCTTCACAGAAGACTTAATTAGCAGTAACTTCCCAACCTATAATAGCACAACATTTAAAACATCAATGTCATGAACATCAGCTTTTGATCAGAAGAAAAATAATTAAATCACATGGACACGTTGTTAATGAGGCGATGTGCGGCTTGGAATTTGGTCTTCTTCCTCATATTTATGAATCTTTTCTATTTGCTTTCAAGATCTTCTATTAGAATGACTTTTGATGGATCTTTGACTTCACACATGTCTAAATATTCTCCATTCTCTTTTTCTTTTCCTCTGTGCATATTACTCTTTGTTCTCCAAGTTGTAACCCTATTTTTTGTGTTAATAGCTTCTGTAATTCCCCTGCACAAGATCACCCAATTGGTTTTACTATTTCAAACTTTTAGCACAAACAATATGAATAAAAACATGTACTAGTAAATATTGGACCTTATTGTGCAGCTTTGTCCAGGAGATAGTGGCACAAATTAAGCAAGAGTGCCCTAGATGTGGCCATTATTTCATAGTTTTATAGTGTGAGATATCACACGTCAAACTACTTGTATGCGATAACACGTCAAACTACTTGTATATGATAACACGTCAAACTACTTGTATACGCTATTGTTCTGGATACATAACGTAATAATGACTACTGAGTAAGCGTTATATTGTTGCAAAAATGAAGTACAAATGTTCAAACACTAGCATGAAAATTATTTCATAATTTCACTTGGAAAGAGACAACTTAGAGGACCCTATGACACACCAAAACCAGCAGCATAGATGCACATCAGGGTGAGTACTAAAGCAGCATATTGCTTGCTAATGTGCTTGCTTTCTTTTTCACCTACGAAGCTACCAGTGTAGAAGCAATTGCTACCTTTACCAACATTAAACCAAATATATAATTATGATAAGAATCTAAATTGTACAACTCTCCCAAAGATTTGATTTTTAAAAGTCGTGAAACGACTCTAATCTAACTCAAGGTCAAAGAATTTAAGACTTCTCTTCTATGAATGTCTGAAATGATGTTTCGTCCTTCAAGGATTTTTAAAACTACTTATAAAATACCTTACTCATTAATCATTATCATTTATGTGATATAATCTTTGTGATATTTTATCAAACACTGAGTAGGTTTCTTAAATTTTTCCTCCAAAAGCAACCTCAAAGTAATATTGTATATACAAATGAATTAAAATCAAATCTCATCATAAGAAATATAGTTAAAAAAATGAATCAGAATTAAAAGATCTCCTATTGTTACAAAATGATGTATCAAACAAACACCAATCTAAATAATGAAAACAAAATTAAGAACAATTATTTCTTGTACCTTGCTATCTCTTCTTCACTGATAAACAACCCATAAGACTACAAGCGAAATTCTATTATGTGTATATGAACTCACCCATGAGCCAAATTAGACCACCAGTTATTGATGACCTCCTTTTCCCAGTTATTGCTACCTATTTTTCACTGAGAAATTTTACAAATCGGTCCTATCCAGGCTTGTCCCAAAGAAATTAAATTGAAAACAAAAAATAATTGAATGCAAAGAAATATATATTACCTAAAATTAGAATAGAAACTATGTAAGACCCTATAAATAAAGATAAAGCTAGCAGAGAGAGGCGAGATTTTGGAGAGGGAAGGCTGCCGGAGAGGGCGAACTGCCGGAGAAGAGGCGACGGGGAAGCCCTGTGATTGCCCTAGGATAAAGAGAGAGAAAAGAGGCACAAATGTTTTGGACTTTGTTATGCCCTAGTGCCCTAAAATAAGTTATGTAGCAACAGAAGTATTTTGTCGCTACTGACAATTTTGGTTTGAAAATATTTTGATGAATAAATTTGGACTAGCGACGAAATACCCGTCGCTATTTTCGATACTAAGTTTTTAACAATTTTTGTCGCTGGGTTTTTGTCGCTAGTTTTGTCGCTAAAAGATGAAGCGTAAATTTACATCCCATATTTGGCGACGGATTCATATTTCCGTCGCTAAATCGTTGCTATTTTAGATGTCAATTTTGTGTTTACTTTTTTGTGACGTAATTGCAATTCTGTTGGTAATCCGTCGCTAAGTAGCGACGAAAATTGATTTGTAGCTAAAATCCATCGCTAAAACCCAGTTTTTTTTGTAGTGTCAGTTAAACTTCTATGAAAAAGTCAGAATGTAGAAGAAGCCACTGGGAAGCAGAGGCCGACATGAGGGCCAAGTATCCTTACTTATTCAAGAAACAACCAGAAGGTTCTTAAATTCATTACTCTTTTCATTAGAGTATCAATTTTAGTCATACTTGTTAATACCGCTTTATATATATGCTATATGTTCAGGTACTTGATACGTGCCTATGATTCAAGAGTTCCATATGTTCCTCAGAGTTGGGATGTAAAGTCAAAGAAGTATAATGTAAGCTATATCAACTACTATTATTTTCATTCATGTAAGGCCAAGCGGAGCCTCATTAATATTTGTTGAATATTATTCCCTTGTTATGTCGCTCTATGAAGCGTATAATATGTGCTTTGGTCAGCGAACAGGTTTTGGATAGGCCAGATTACAAGGGAAACTCTACTAAACTTTTTTTTGAAAATAATAGAGTTAGAATAATTTTGATTCTTATCCTTCATTCAAGGATGAATAATCTCGGGGGGGAGGAGGATAATGTAATGCCCCGAACTTAAGATATGCGTACAACTCGTAAACGCAAAAAAATTATTATGAACTAAGAGGATCAGGTTGTAAATGGATAATTATACAAAATGACACTTATATTAATCCATTTGAAGTTCTAGAACAAGGTTTGATACCAAAGTGAGACTTGAAAGAAAAGTTCAAGTTGAAGGGTTCATTACGGTAGAGTATTTCAAACAAGCTCTCATATAGTCTGGATTGTAACAGATATATACCCCAATATACAAGGATTTAGAGGTCCTATGAAATATCAAATTAAAGGTATTCGAGTATAGTTTCCAATGAAATAAACTTCTCATAAATATGGCTTCTGAGTAAAAAGTTGTGCATGTTTTACTATGGACTACACAGGGGCAGAAATTGGCCGCGATAGGCATGTGCTAGTCACATGTGATGTCGGTCAATACACTTATTTACATAGAATTACGATCTAAAATCTTCAAGGATATATCCTAAGTCATTTTGGGAGCTATTCTTTGCAGGTTCTTCAACCTATCTCCTCCTCTAAAGTCCTAGGTAAGAATCAATGAAGAATCTAGTGCAAATGTTCAACCACACCATAGAAGTCACTCCAATCCCTCATTGGATTGAAGAAACAATACTCCCTCTTGGTTAAAACAAGTATAAGGATCTGGAATTTCTCCAATTAAGGTATGAAATCGCCCCCTACTTTTTTTTATGTGTTGTTCTCGATGTTCTAGATATATTCTACGGGTAGCACTCATGGGGACAGTGATAGGAAATCGTGAGTCCATGTTTTTCCATTGTAATTGATATACATGGTAAGGAGGGAGTATGTATAGGTCTGTATTGTTGACTAAATAAGGTGTGTATTGTTGTGTATTGAGATAGCAAGCTTACTGCGATAAGGAGGGAGGCTAGGTATAGCAAACACGATTTTTATGGATCTTGCAAGCTTATCGTTCGTCAAGTGTTTGATGAAATGCCTAAATGGATTGAGAATGTTGTTTACATGTTATTAGGCTTCCTATCACTGTATGAACTATTATAATTCTCTCCCAACTTAATCTATGAGCTTAAAGGGGCATTTAATGCCACTAGATAAAGAACTCTCGAGGTGGTATTTGGAAGCCGATGGGTGAAGTTTATGACCTTGTTTGGGATATGGAATGGGTTGTATATTGTAAGACAAGGATGGAGGGAGTAATATTGACTTCATAGGTTGTCATAGTTTAGTTTATAAGGGGAAAAGAGAGGGGTGTGGCGATACACCATTTATTTATCTTATTTGCTATGCTTGTACCTCGTAAGTTATTATCTTCTTTCTGACTTTGTCATACTTCTTGGTTAGTTTCTTATACTACTACATATGTTGTTATGTCATAGATAAGAAGTGTTTTGAAGGGCACCAATGACATGAAATAAGGGAGAGAGGGTCTCAAAGTAAGGTATGTAAAGCTAAAACCTCTTTCGCCATCAAGACACGATCTAGAGTCACATGTTCCTCCTATAAAGGTCATCATAGATTATATGCTACTTAAAAGCAAAGCTTATTACTATTATAGGTCTCTTTCATATGGAGTTCTAAACCTATAGAGTTATAGTACTCATTTCTAGTCAAAGAAGTCATATGTTTGACATGACCATACGTGTCTTTAGTTGAAACTCCTAGAAGTTATCGAGCATATATGTCACAAAATTTAGCGAAGTAATTGGCCACAGATTAGCCATGAGTAAATAGATCGCATAGATATATGATTCTTCAACTAAAAGAAAGTAACCAATGTTCAGATAATGAGTTATATGATTCATGAGTTTCTTACTATAGGCCTTTACAAGTAAGATGAGATTATCGCCTACTCTGTAGCATGGGGTGGGTATTTTTAGGGCCACTATGTGTGACGCTATTCTGTGCACAGAATTGAGACAAAGTCAGTTGAAACTTTTCATCGTGGATTGCCCTGACTACATAGGCATGTGGGCAAACCTTACAGGAGCCTTGGAGGGCGTACCTTGATAGACCACGTTATCCAGATTAAGGCTATGAGATTTCACACATGGTTGTGATAGTTGGCTACAGATGCCAAACAGGTGTCATCGATCGCCATAGAAGGCCATCTTGTGACTTCCTGACAATTAGTATTACATAAAGAAGAGAGAAACAATATAAAAGGGTAAAGATGTCACCTAGGCAAATTCTAGAAATTTTAAATATATGGAAATAAGTAATGCATAGGACATTATATAAGGACCCCTGATATTGGTCATAGTATCAGTTTCAGTTTTAGATTACATTCCTTGTATATGTATGCTTAAATTTTCCTATCTTTGATATTCAATTCAGTGAGCATTCTCATGTGTCTACTTGTTATTCAGTCTACTTTACATACCAGTACATGTTTTATATGTACTGATGTCCTTTATTTTGGGCCGCTGCATTTTTATGAATGAAGACTCAGGTACTCAGGCTAGTAGACATCCACAGTAGACCAGTGCCTTCCATAGCGAGTACAATAATATCCTAGATACTGTGTGGATGGCAGTACATGTATATCCTAGCTACCGAGTGGGTGGAAGTACATTCACATCCTAGATACTGAGTGGATGTAGTAAATCTTTATCCTAGCTATTGAGTGGATGGTAATGCATACATACTTAGCTATCGAGTAGATGTCATATTCATATGAACTTCTATGGCTCTTTAGTAACAGATGACTCACCCGATGTGGCATTCAGGTCTCATGTTGATTCTTACACTTATCTTCTATTGTAGCTGAGTATATGTTTATTTATTCCTTTAATACCATTGCATTTTATTCTTAGTGATGTCCCCATTTCCTGTGGCATTGCGTTCATGCCTACATGTCTTGAGCGACAATCAGATAGACCTACTGGGTAGCATAGCTGAGTTTTTAGTGGATTAGTTGACTCCTTTTCTTCTAGGGGTTGCTGGAGTCTCAAAGGTTTGCCAGGATTACTGTTTATAGCTTTTGGGTAGGTCAAGCCCCTATTCTACCAAGTATTGTATTCAAAAAAAGCTTACAGACTAGTCTTTTGGGGTTGTATAGTTATGTTGGTGACAATTTTGGCCTCGTATGTTAATTAGCTGTAGCTTGTTGGCCAGTTGGGCCTTGTTGTTGTTGTTGATAATTCAGTGTCCCCTTAGCCTAGACTAAATCATATATTCCTATTTTAAGTTTCTGTATAGAGATTATGGTGGCCTTAACGGCCCAAATAAGACTTGCGGGTGCTACCTATTTATTTTTCACGACCCAAAACTGGGCAAGGATGGCAGCTACTATTAACCTTAAGTAGGTAAGCCAGATCCCATAGCTATATACAATAAGTAACAAGACAATGAACAATAAAAGGAAGACAACTGAATAAACGGACCAACTATAAAAATATACACATACAAACAGGCCCCTAAGTAGCGAAAGAGAAACAAAATATACAAAACAACCATCCTCGGATTTGGTGTCACATTACAAGAGCCACTAATATACAAGAGTAGGAACTAACCTAATACATAACTGTCATAAAGTAGAAAAATATAGAAAATAAATACAAGAAGGAAATGAATAAGTCTCTGAACGTCATGAGCTCATCAAAAATCCAAACAACACATCTATAAAAATGAGGGGAATCAGTGAGGGTGACTAGTACTATGGTTTTCATCAAAAAAATATGTAGAAGTGTAACATGAGTACATAATACGGGTACTCCTTAGGAATCATAGTTTCACGACCTATACCCGCCATGAGTGGCACCCATACTAAACTCTTCGGTGGGAGAACCAACTAACCGTATAAACCATCCAACACTTAGCCTAAAATGGGCAACTAAATCAATCTCATTAATAAAGCCAATAATCAATATCTTAAACGAAGAGTAAGAATAAGAATGCAGAAATAAACCATTCCTAGAAACTGAAAGTCATCGTACCAAAACTCTAATAAATGTAAAAAAGAAGGGGATGCAACCCCAAAACCAAAGTAATATCTATGTTCGAAAAAATAGACCAAAAAACAAGTAAAGAACTCATGGTAGCCCAGAAGATGCAGCTCCCTGTTGAGTTCAAATACTATCTGAATCACAACCGAGATCTCAAAACAATTACTGAAATATGCCCTGTACTCAATAAAAGAAGAGCACGTGTAGTATCGGTACACAAGAAACAATGGTGTACTGGTAGGGTCATCGGCCAACCCAAAATGAGAAATATGAATACACAACCATAATTTAGTGCAACAAGACTACCATGAACCCTATCATGCAACTCAACTCCAAGGTCATAATGCTTAACCTTGTGACAAGTACAATATGAAGTTCAATCAATATGAGTCAACAAGAATAACAAGCCAAGTCAAAATATGACCACAAACAAGACTCCAAATCAACAATCTTGACTCAATAATCATATAAATTATGTCTCAACTACACAAGTAATAGAAAACATAGAATTATGTCACATCATGCAATTAACCTGGACCATCCAAGGATCCCTAAGACAACAACTATGGAATTAACAAGCGTCCCGGTTTACATAGAGAAATCACCTTTAGCAATTAAGCATACAAACCCAATATAATAATGACAACACTTAAGCCCAGTTCAATCGAGGAACCAATATAATTAAGAAAACACATAATCCCTGGTTCACTCAAGGAACCTTCACACTCACCAAATACATGTACACACATGCTAAGGATCTTATGATCGTCCACTAGCCATGACCTGTAGGGGACGAGCTCTTATCCATGTACCAAATCCCAGACATCAAGTGTCTGCCAACCTTATATCAATCAATCCCGTAGATATGTCCAAATATCAGTATATTCCACAATAATGACAGATATAAATTATAACCACAATGATAACAAAAACATCACTTGTAAAAACCAACAAGCATTTATTTAAACTGATTGCATGTGATTAATACTTAGGATATCAAAAAGTTATTCACCTTTCCTTGAACATGCACTATACAAGCAATACTAAGGAGTAGTTATCATGCACCTGTAATAGAAGTTGGATTTCAACTACATTTAACCATCACCTACCTCAATCCAAGCCTGAAATACTCCACTGAACCTGAGCTTTTCCTTTTCTTGCAACCTCGAATTGATTGTGGTCTAAAAGCAGGAATAAAAATACATAATCAATCAAATAACCTATAATATTGGAGATGACAACCTAATCTCAAACCTCAAGTCCAATTTCATGATCATCCCACCCATTCGAGGTTTTTCCAACCATAAATTCACCTTAAAACTACTAATTTCATGGTTACATTAGTGAATTATAGTCATGCAAGTGCAAATAATCAACCTTTTACTAAATCTCAAATGTTTTACACCCAATTTACCCCTTTGCACTAGAAAATACAGCTAGGTCAAGTTTAGCCCTGCCCAAGACCCATAAAGTAGTGATTTTAAGGTCGAGAAATTTAAAAACTAGTTAATGGGGATAATAACTTACCTTTACGAAGAATTCTGGTGAAAATAGGTGAAAATTGCCTCAAATCGCCTAAGATCTCCCCAAAATGTGTTTAGAAATAATAAAATATTTTTGGAGAAGTTTCTGCAAAAATAATGATTTACCTCCTATAGCAACATCGCTATAGCGGAATTCGGCCACTATAGAGGGATTGACCGCCTTTGACTTCCAGTATAGTGGGAACTTCTCTACTATAGTGGCATCCCCATAGCATCCTGCCACCTGTTATAGAGGGTGTGGAGAGGCAAAAACTCGAGATTGGTCCTAGTTTTGCCTTTTACATAATGCACCCTCAAACCATGATGTAACACCCCCTTTTTCCTTCAGTTTTTTTCAATTTAAGTGACGGTATTGAATAGGAATTATTTTATTTATCTAACAGAGTCGCCACTTGGAATTGAGTTTTAATGGTGTTCCAAGTCACCTTTTTGAATCTCTAATAAAAAATAAATGACTCTTTATTTTGGTGTATGAAAATAAAAGACCGGGTAAGAAATTTTGTTGACTGAAGGGAAGGTATGAATCACCCCTCGAGTCCCGTGGTCCTAGCACAGTTTCTTTATCAGCTTACACTTGATTTAAATTAATCTTGAATATTTATAATTATTAATCATGCCTATGATATGCTTTGTTATTGTTGAACTTTTTTCGGTCTTGGCTAAGACGCAAGGTTGCGACCTCAGCTTCGACATACGCCGATCAAGATGCGTGAACGCGACCTTGACTTGTGTATCACAACTAATAATTGAGTCTAATCACTTAGTTGAACTCAATATTTATTAGTTTTTAAGAGATTTTGGTTCAAGACGCAAAGTTGCGAACTTGCCATTTTTTTAATGTATCCTTATGCAAGACGCATAGTTACGACCTTAGTCAAGACAATATATTATTTGTGCTCCCGTTAGAGCTTAGCATTTGGAGCATTTATTCTACTAAATGGGGAACAATTTGTCATGACCCGATTTCTCAGTCATGATGGCACCTACAATCCCCCAGTAGGCGAACCAATCCCTGTAGCCCGGAATGGTTAGTAATGGGCTACCTTCTAACAGTTTAAGCGGAAGAACAAATAAATAAGAGGAAGCAAGGGAACGAGATGAATAAAATGGGTAAAAGGAGTAATACACATACAAAGAGAAAGCTAAACTACCCCAAAAGTTGGTATCATAGCATATAAGAGTCCGATCTACATAATGAGTACAAATGATCCAAAAGTATTATATATACATCATGTCTCCGAAGCTATAAGAGTACAAAATATACAAAAAGATAAAATAGAGTCAAGCTCCGGTCGCTAAGAGCTCACCCTCAGTCTGGATGACACAAAACTCCAAGCACGAGTCTTCCACGAGCTAGCGGTGATGACTCACACTAGGATCTGCACCAAAAGATACAGTGTGTAGGGTGAGCACCAAATGCGAAGCATAAGGTACCCAGTACGTATCATAGGCTGACTGGGCACATATAAGATAAAAGAGCAGTAGCAAACACAATAGAAGCAACCAGTCACAGAAATCAATGAAAAGTACACAAGAACTAGGCCAGAGGGAAGACAAAAAGAACACTATACAAGGCTAGCAAGTGGAGTATATACACAACAGGCACAAGTGGAAGTAAGAAAAGATGCACCTGGGGTCCTTGCAATAACAGCATATACATCACAAGTTTTAGAGATGTACGGTATACCGGCAACCTCAAGTATAAGAGAAAGAGGAGAAGAGTATGCTAGATATGCTCGGAAATAAACATCCAGATTCGAACTAGTCATATCAATCTCAAATCCAAAAAATAACACCTAGCAGTATCCAATTCCAAACTTATAACCGTAATAAAATAACAAGAGTATACCTACAGTCCCTCGTCCGCCCATACAATCGAGGAACACAAACAAGTGAAAACAAACCCTCCGGCATCCCATACTACCAGAGTGTACAATCAACAAATAGCAAACAAGGTGGTACCTCAAAAAATAAATGATATGATGCCATGCTAAAACAAGAATGATAGTAGTACCGTATGTCACCTGCTTCCGACAACCTATAAGGCCTAGAAGATAGGATCCATGGAAGGTCGCACCCGTATACCTCTACTATGCTGTATACCCTCCCTCCGGCACCTGCAGCTTGCAACTTCTGGTCCGAAATGGCAAGGTCCATGGAGGCCCCCGACAACATACTAGATACAACGCAATCTCAAAACAAACCCCAAGTAAAGCTTCCTAGAGGGTATCTAGGTCTAAAATAGTAAGACCAATAGCTCTAGCACTCGGCCCCGCCTAGCCCAGCAACACCCCGGATGTTGTAGTAAATAAGTCTAGCCCTTGACCCCGTCGAGTCCAACATAAGTGGAACTAGTGACAAAATATCCTTTAAAACTTCCTTACCCCAAGAAGATCCATTAAAATGGTACCAAATCTCTTTTAAGTCATTTTCACTAAAATGGGCCCCACGGGCCATGCAAGGTTTAGAAAAACAGTCCCAGTAGGCCCGAAGCCAAAAACCATAGTAAAACGTGGGTAAACCTTCTTTATATGCATGGACAGGATATGATCAAACACAGATAGCAGCCCCGCTGCTCACAATCAACCTATAATCCTGCACAGGCTCCGAAGCTACTCAACAAGCATAACCAACCTAGAAGGATATTTCTATGCCTGGGACTCGCGGATATTCCCAATAACCCCACCATCTATGTTCCAGATTCAACAAGGCCTCACAATTGAGGAAAGAAATGGGATGAATCATGGAAAAACGATCAAGGTCTGTGGTACCAACATAGTAACCCCACCCAAGGATGCCAGCTAGTACAATTTTATCCGATATATGCTAATAAGTCTAGGAGTTAGACAGTAACCTACATGTCGTCTGATGACAAGCTGCCAGAATAATAACGTCCAAGCCCGAATTGCTCCGAGAGATCTCAAATGACAATCAAACTATCATAAATATAAATAACATGTTAAAAGGAGTCTAACGATACCCATATTTCTACAATTGTAGCCGGGTCAAAATCCAGGTAAAAAATGGGCCCGCAGGACCTACAACCTGAAACCAAAAATGAGTAAAAGCACGATGACCCCAATGATGCCAAGAAGCTATGATCCAAAATTGAGAGCAATTGGCCAAGGGGAAGGCGCCAAAACAGCCCACTCAAGTTGGGTTTTGAAGGTAGAATTTCAAGAATAAAATCAAAAATTGGGCAAGAATTACTTACCGCAAAGATAGAATTTAAGCCAAGACGAATAATTCTTCACCCCTACGAACATGCACAAGCTTAGAGGCAACCACTAACAAAATATTTCCAAGCTTTGGAATGAGCATCAATGGTGGAATTTAGAGAGAGAACAAGAAAATTCAAGGAAGAAGAAGGCTTACCAATAGACAAAGAACTACAGAAAATCCACGAACAAATGATTCCCCAAGGTTTAGAATAGATTTGGAACAAATTGGGAGAGTATAAGGCTATTTTAGAGTGAGAGAGTTGAGGGGAAAATGCTGGAAAAATGAAATAGCAGAAATATATACTGCTAGAAAATTGGTCAGCGCCAACGGCGCTAAGGGAGCGTGATGGCGCTGAAGGGAGCCAGGCGCCTCGGTGCTATCGCTCTGGGAGGGCACTATCGTGCTAGGAGGGTGCTATCATGCTGGCGGGCGGCAGGCACTGAGGTGCGATCGCGCTGGCTTTGGCACGATTGCGCTGAAGGCTGGCCTGCAACCGAAAATCTACAATTTTTGAAAACTCAACGGGGCATTCTGGGCACAATCGAAAATCGATATTCAAAAACCAATAATGCTAACAGAGTGGAAACAACGTTTCGGACTCAACAGAATCGACAAAACTTTAATACGAGGTCGTTTCGGAGAAATGTTGACCTAAGTTAACACCAATGAATAAGAACCCAAACGCTCAAAATGAGTTCGGCTCACCCGGAACCTGAACCAACCACTTTCCTAACCCAAACTCAACATTCCAGAGCTGATGGAATCATTGGATTTCGAATCCGACACTCCGATCATTAAAAGTCACCCAAAGTTACACTTTTAGCTCCAAATGGCCTAAAAACAGAGAAAGCAATACCAAACCCACACTGAAAGTTCTCATGCCTCAACTAAAGGTCCAACTAGACCAAACTCAATACTCTAGAGCTAACGACACTGTCAGAATTCAATTCTGAGCACGTTAGCTAAGAATGTTGACTAAAGTCAACGATATTCTAAGTTAATTCTCTAAAATAGAAAAATGGGCAAAACAACCAAACGAACAACCAGGGCACCGAACTATCAGTCCCAGCATGCCATAAATGACTTAGGGCCGCTACAGGAAAACTCTAACAGTGCAATGAATTCGTAAATGTGAAAATGACCAAAAGGGTCATCACAACATCCACTACTAAAAAGACTTTACTCCTCGAAAGTCAAAAAGAAGGGAGTTACTGAAGGCTCGAACAACTGTGGATACTTAGCACGCAAATCACTCTCGGTCTCCCAAGTAGACTCCTCGACGGGATGGTGCCTCTACTGAACATTCACAACTAGAATCTCCCTAGATCTCAATCTCCTAATATCTCTAGCTAGAATATCTATCGGCTCTTCAACAAATGACAAGCTCTCATCCAACTAAACTGAATCCGAATGCAAAATATGAGACTCATCTGGCATATACCGGCGCAACATCGAGACATGTAAAACTGGGTGAACAGGTGTAAACATCGGAGGCAAAGCTAGTATGTAGGCAACTCTACCAACCCTCTGTAGAATCTCAAACGGCCCAATAAACCTGGGGCTAAGCTTACCCTGCCGACCAAACCTTATCACGCCCTTCACAGGCGATACTCAAAGGAAAACCAAATCTCCAACACTGAACTCTAAGGCACAAAGTATACAATCAGCGTAGCTCTTCTGCCTACTCTAGTCTGCTCTAAGCCTGTCCTGAATCAAACAAACTCGGTCCAAGGAATCTCTAAGAAAATCTGTACCCTGCGGTCTGGACTCTAACCCGTCAAACCAACCAATCGACGATATGCAATGCCTACCATACAAGACCTCGAAAGGTGCCATGCAAATGCTCGAATGAAAGCTATTATTATTTGCAATCTCGGCCAATGGCACAAACTGATCCCATGAACCTCCAAAGTCAAGAACACAAGCCTGAAGCATGTCCTCCAGAACCTGAATAGTCCTCTCGGACTGGCCATCTGTCTGAGGGTGGAAAAAAGTATTAAGCTGAACCTCTGTACCCAAATTCCTCTATATAGATCTCCAGAATTGAGATGTGAACTGAGTGCCATAGTCTGAAATGATAGAAGCTAAGACCCCGTGCAACCGAACAATCTCACGAATGTAGATCTGAGCTAGCCTCTCTGCCCTTTAAGAAGTCTGAACTAGCAAGAAGTATGCTGACTTAGTTAGCCTATCAACGATAACCCAAATAGAATCAAACCCACAAGAAGTACGAGGTAAACTAACAACAAAGTCCATAGTAATACCTTCCCACTTCCACTCAGGAATGGGAAGTAGCTGCATCAAACCACCCGGTCTCATGTGCTCAAACTTAACCAGCTGACAGTTCAAGCACCAAGATATAAACTCTGCCACATCCTGCTTCATACCACTCAAGAAGTAAAGCTGCCTCAAATCTCTATACATCTTTGCGGTGCCCGGATGAATGGAATATATGGAATAATGGGCCTCGCAAAGTATCAACTGAATCAAGTCACCAACCCTTGGGACACAAAGTCGACCATCGAACCTCAGAATACCATCAGAACCTAAAGTATCCCAGCTGGCCTCACCCTGAACTACCTGATCACGAAGGTCACACAAACCTTGATCCTCAAATAGTTGGTTCTAAATCTAATCAAATAGAATGGAACGAACCTCAACACTAGCAAGAACTCTGCTAGGATTCGACAAGTCAAGCCTAACCAATCGGTTAGCCAAGGACTGGATGTCCAAGGCCAATGATCGCTCAGAAATTGATAGTAAAGCTAGGCTGCCTATACTCACCGCCTTCTGACTCAAGGCATCCATTAGCATGTTTACCTTGCCCGGATTGTATAGAATAGTGAAATCATAATCCTTCAACAACTAAATCCATCTCCTCTGCCTTGAGTTTAGCTCTTGCTGACTCGTAATGTACTGAAGATTACGATGGTTGATGAATATCTCACAGTGAACTCCATATAAGTAGTGCCTCCAGATATTGAATGTGAAGACTACCGCCGCCACCTCTAAGTCATGAGTGGGGTAGTTACGCTCGTGAACCTTTAGATGCCTCAATGCATATGCTATCACTCGACCCTGATGCATCAACACACAACCAAGACCGACCTCTGAAGCATCACAATACACGGAGAAACTCTGACCCTCAACCAGTAAAGTATAAACTGGAGCTGAAGTCAATAAGGCCTTAAGCCTCTAGAAGCTATCCTCACACTGATCGGACCAGTGACATGGAACATCCTTCCTAGTCAGCATAGTCAAGGGTGCTGCTATAGAAGAAAATCCCTCAATAAACCATCTGTAGTACCCGGCTAACCTAACAAAGCTATGGACCTCAGTAGGAGTGGTAGGTCTAGGCCAATCCCGAATCGTAGAAATCTTACCTGGATAAACTCTAATCCCATCCTTAGATACCACGTGTCCTAGGAATGCAACTAACTCAAGCCAAAACTCACACTTTGAGAACTTGGCATAAAGCCGATGATCTCTCAAAGTCTGAAGTATAGTCCTCAAATGCTTCTCATGCTCATCCCTACTCCTCGAGTATATCAGAATGTCATCAATGAAGACTATCATGAACATATCCAAGTACAGGCTAAGCACACTATGCATCAAATCCAAAAAGGCTGGTGGGGCATTAGTCAACCCAAAAGACATCACCAGGAACTCATAATGGCCATAACGTGTCCTGAATGCTGTCTTAGGGATGTCCTCTTCCCTAATCCTCAACTAATGGTAGCCGGACCTCAAATAAATCTTTGAAAACACGGCTGAACCCTAGAGCTGATCAAATAAGTCATCAATCCTCGGCATCGAAAACCTATTCTTCACTGTCACATAATTCAACTACCGATAGTCAATACATATCCATATTGACCCATCCTTCTTCTTCACGAAGAGGACATGAGCACCCCAAGGAGACACACTCGGTCGAATAAGACGCTTAGCTAATAAATCCTGGAGCTGCTCTTTAAGCTCTCTCAACTCATCAGGAGCCATACGATAGGGAGGGATAGAAATTGCCATGCCCCGAGGTTACCCCCTAGACGTAACATAGGACTCGGGACAAGGATCCCAAGCTAACCCTTGGTCATAGCATTCTCAAGCAACATAAAGGGAAACATAACGAAAGCATCATAAAGAAATCCAAGACAAGATACATATCATAAATAAAGAGTAGAATAGGGAATACAACTCGAAGATCATCCCATAACATCTATGTCTGAAAGCCTCTAAAACTAGCATAATGAGTTGATGGGACAATACCTCAACTAACTCGGTAATCTCGAAAGAAAGGGAACATAAAGCTAAAGTAAAGTCTAGTCCTCGAACTATGAGGACTCACCAAAGCTGATTGAGAGTGGTCGGGATCTCTAGCCACGTAGCTGTGAAGGGACACCTGAATTTGTATCATCAAAGGATGCATCACAATATGCGTTAGTACTATGGAATGTACTAAGTATGTGAGCAATGCATAAGTATGATAAAATATGTTTTAAAACATACTTAGATATAATTAATACATAATAGAGTATCATCAGAAGATATCATAGAGGAAATCTACGTCATGAGGTAAAAGCCAACTTCAAAATAATAGTTCATAAGAGAGTTCGAAAAGCTTAGAAAACTTGAAAACACACATATGGGAGTTTCTTATAACCGATATGAGACCATGTGAGCTACATGGAATCTAACTATATAACCCTAGTTAACAAAACTGACTTTGAACCTTGCTAAGGAATAATTCACCATACCTAACTATATAACCCTAGTTGGCAAAGCTATCCTATGCCCCGCTAAGGCAAGGACACCATACATAAAGACGTGGATCCACTTTCATAAGCCTCGAAGGCACATATCATAACCTAAGCTGGCAACGTAGTTTCTAGGACTAAGGGTACTCTCACCCCTTCCAACTCGGTGCTAAATACTACTCCCAAAACATGAACATATAGCTCATAATTTCGTAAGGGCATACTCTCATGCCAAATCTTATTCGTAAAGCATGAAAACACATTGGGTATCATGCAACTTTCATATCATAGTTCATAAAACTTAGCATAGCCATAATCAAAACATGCTTTTCCTTATAAATTCATTCTTGAAGAATTAGGCATGCAATTTCATAAATACATAAAGGTCGTGATATCTAATCATGCTAAGTTTCTCTTGAAAACATGCAATTTCATAGTTTCATGCTAGAAATCAAATTTCATGCTTGGGCTTTTAAAACCAATAAAAGAATCATAATCAAGTCATGAATAATCAATAGAAAACCATGAATTTAAACATAGAAACTGATTTCATAAAGTTTCCCCAATTATATATCGAAACCCTAATTTCATAAGTTCATAATTCAACATAAGGATTGAGGATTTTGGGCACAAGGGTGAAAGGAACCCATTGTTAAAGACTCAAATACCTTGGGTAAAGATAACCCACTTCAATGAAAAAGACTTAGGAGACTTGTCTTGGAGCTTGAAGGCTTGAAGCTTTAGAGGAACTTTTTCCTTTTGGATGAAGAATGAGGAACTTAGGAGAGACTTAGGATAATATGGGTGAAAACCCTTCTAGAAATAGTCAAAACGACTTCACTTAGTAGTTAAAAGGGTGGTAAATTACCACAATGCCCCTGGGATTTAAATAAGAAAAAGCTGGGAAATGGTTGGTCTCAGTGACCACGGGTTGGTCGACGGTCCGTCGTCTAAGAAGACTGACCGTCAAAGGGATCCATAGTTTGACTGGAGGAGTCTGGAAACTCCTGGATCTCGGGGACTACGGGTGAAACGATGACCCATCGTCCAGAAGGATGGGCCATCCTGTAACCTATTATTTCTGGGACCTGAAGTGGAGGTTTCTGAACTCTGAATGATGAGTCTCAGTCTAGGGTGGGATGACGGTCCGTCCTATAGAAGGACGGACCGTGCTTCGACTTGTCTTCTCTGGGGCTCTTTTTTTATGGGGTTTCTGAAACTTGGACGATGACTGCACATGATGAACCATTGTTCCAAACCATGAACCATCAACTGACTTGTCATCTCTGGGAACTTGAAATTTTTCTGCGATTTTAACTTAGACAGCTGAATAGGTTTCTGAGGTGTTACAATATCTCCCCCTTGGAATCATTCATTCTCGAATGAAGACTAAACAAGGAAAACTGAGGAGAAAATAGCCCAACCAAACATCAAAACATGGAAATCAAGGAAACGTCATGAAAACTGAACTTCTCAACTCGAAAACATGATAAACTAACTTCATAAAACGTGGACGCATGCTAGAATTATAAGAGGAGTTGGTGGAATATAATTGGAGGGACATACTAAGGAGGAAACTAGTACCTCAAGCTGAAACTGGATCTAAAGGAAAGAGATGAGGATATTTATCCTTCATGGCCTCTTCCGCTTCCCAAGTAGCACCCTCTACAAGCTGATTCCTCTAAAGGACTTTCACCGAAGCGACTTCTTTATTCCTTAACCTCCGAATCTGACGATCAAGGATGTCCACGGGAACCTCCTCGTAGGTGAGACTATCCTTGAAACCCATATCCTACAAAGGGACAATCAAGCTCGGATCACCAACACACTTCTTTAACAAGGAGATATGAAAAACTGGGTGAACCGCTTCCAACTCCGTTGGCAACCTCCAACTCATAAGAAACACTACCAACTCTCCTCGAAATCTGATAAGGACCTACAAAATGAGGACTGAGCTTTGCTTCTTGCCAAACCTCATCACACCCTTCATGGGTGAAACCTTAAGGAAACCCAATCATCCACCTCAAATTCCAACTCCCTTCTCCTCACATCCGCATAAGATTTTTGTCTACTCTGAGCAGTCTTCAACCTCTCCCAAATAACCTGAACTTTCTCCATGGTCTCATACACAGAATCTGGACCAATCAGGGCTGCCTCACCAACCTCAAATCAACCAAAAGGAGATCTACACCTTCGTCCATAAAGTGCCTCATACGGAGCCATCTGGATACTAGAGTAAAAGTTGTTGTTGTAGGCGAACTCGCTAAGAGGTAAGTGATCATCCTAGTTACCCTTGAAATCTATCACACACACCCTCAACATATCCTCCAAAGTCTGAATAGCAGCTCTACCTAGCTGTCTATCTGAGGATGAAAAGTTGTGCTAAGCTTTACCTTGGTACCAAGACCTTTCTGAAATGACTTCCACAACTGAAATGTAAACTAAGGACCTTTATCAGAAATGATAGACAAAGGAACACCATGCAATTGGACTATCTTCCGAATGTAGAGTCTGGCATAATCATCCACTGAATCCGTAGTCTTGACAGCCAAGAAATGGGATAACTTGGTCATCCGATCAACGATCACCCAAATGGAGTCATGTTGCCTTTGAGTACGAGGCAACCCAGTAATGAAGTCCATATTGATTGCTTCTCATTTCCAAGTGGGAAGGTCAATATCTTGAAGCATGCCACCCAGCCTTTGATGTTCCACTTTGACTTATTGAAAGTTAGGACACTTAGCCACAAACTTGGCTATGTCCTTCTTCATACCATTCCACCAAATGACTTCCCGTAGATCACGATACATCTTAGTGGCACCCGGATGAATGGAATATCTAGAACTGTGGGCCTCAGCCAAAATCTACTGTCTCAACCCATCAATATCTGGCACACATAAGCAACCTTGATAATGAAGCACACCATATCCCCCTTGGGAGAAAACCTCAACCCTTTGTTGATGAACTGCACCCTTAAGCTGAAGTAGAATGGGATCTTGGTCTTGCTTGGCTTTCACTTCAGCCACCAAGGATGATTCAACATCATTTGTCACAATCACACCACCTTCGGTCGAGTCCATAAGGCAAACTCCCAACCGAATAAGCCTATGAACTTCTTTAACCAATTCCTTCTTTCCATCTTCAATAGAAGTTACACTTCCCATGGACAACCTACTCAAAGCATCCGCCACAACATTGGCCTTACCCGGATGGTAAAGCACACTCATATCATAATCCTTAAGGAGATCAAGCCATCTCCTTTGTCGCAAATTCAATTCCTTTTGAGTGAACATATATTGAAGACTCTTATGATCGGTTAATACATCCACATGCACACCATACAAGTAATGTCTCCAAATCTTCAAAGCAAAGACCATGGCTGCTAACTCAAGATAATGAGTAGGATAGTTCTTCTCATGAGTCTTAAGCTGTCTAGAAGCATAAGCAATCACCTTACCACGTTGCATCAACACATAACCCAAACCAATCCTAGAAGCATCACAATACACAACAAACTCATCTAAGCCCTCGGGTAGAGCTCACATTGGAGCGGTGGTCAATCTAGTCTTCAATTCCTGAAAGTTCTTCTCACACAAGTCAGACCACTGAAATTTTACCTTCTTCTGAGTCAATCGGGTCAAAGGGGCAGCAATGGAAGAAAACCCTTCCACAAACCTCCTATAGTAACCAGCCAAACCCAAGAAACTTCTAATATCAGACGGAAAGGTAGGTCTAGGCCAGTTCTTTACTGCCTTTATCTTTTGAGAATCAACCTGAATACCATCTTTAGTCACAATATGACCCAGAAATACAATAGACTGCATCCAAAACTCATACTTGCTAAACTTAGCAAACAACTGTCTATCCTTGAGAGTTTGCAACACATCCCTAGAGTGATCTGCATGCTCCTTCTTACTCCGAGAGTAGATGAGGATATCATCAATGAAAATAATCATGAACATATCCAAATACTACTTGAAAACATGATTCATCAAATCCATAAAAGCTCACAACGAATTCATAATGACCGTACTGAGTCCTAAAGGCTATCTTCGGAATATCACACTCTCTAACACGAAGTTGATAATAACCGGACCTAAGGTCGATTTTTAAGAAGAAACAAGCACCCTGAAGCTGATCGAACAAGTCATCAATCCTAGGAATGGGATACTTATTCTTGATTGTGACTTTGTTCAGTTGGCAGTAATCAATACACATTCTAAGAGATCCATCATTCTTCCAAATAAACAAAATTGGGGCACTCTAAGGAGAGATACTGGGCCTGATAAAACCTTTATCAAGCAAGTCCTTCAACATATCTTTCAATTCCTTGAGTTACGTGGGGGCCATTCTATAGGGAAGAACAGAGATAGGATTCGTATCCGGAAGAAGATCTATCCCAAAGTCGATTTCCTGCTCAGGAGGGACTCCAGGAAAATCATCGGGAAACACTTCTGGGAATTCATTCACAACAGGAACAAACTTAATAATCGGGGTCTCAGACTCCGTGTCCATAACCCAAACTATATGATATATATAGCCTTTAGAAATCATCTTCCTAGCCTTAAGATAAGATATAAAATAAGATTTTGAAGAAGAGGGACTACCTTGCCATTCTAGGACAAGTTCATCAGGAAACTTAAAACTGACAACACAAGTACGACAATCAACTGAGGCATAACATGAATATAACCAGTCCATACCAAGAATAACATCAAAATCAGTCATCTCCAACTCTACTAGATCCGCTGAAGTGACTCTATAAAGGACTGAGATAGGGCAATCTCAATAGACTCGTTTGGCTAGGACCGACTCACCAACATGAGTAGAAAATGGAAGGGTTCTAAAAGAATTTCGGGATGAACCTCAAACTTACAAGCCACATAAGGGGTTACAAAAGATAGGGAGGCACCGGGATCCAACAAGGCATACACATCAAGAGAGAAGACTTTTAATATATCGGTAACCACATCTAGAGAAATCTCTTGATCCTAATGGGAAGACATAGGATAGAGACGGTTCTGGCGCTGACCACCAGAATTAGAAGCTACGCCCTGTTGGGCTGGTCTACCTCATGAAACTGCTGGGGTAGACTGAATCCTACCACCTCTCTGTACCTTCCTAGCTAAAGGGCAATCCCTGATGCGATGTTCAACCTGACCACAACCGAAACAACCACCTGAACCGGCCAAACACTCACCAACATGATTCTTACCACACTTAACAGAAGCTAGGTAGGAAGATCCCTTAGTAACACTACCCTAAGACTGGGAATAGGAACCAAATCCTCTACCACCCTGATCATGATGAGGCTTCTGAGCCTGGGTAGGAGCACTAGCAGAAGAATGAATGGACCCTAAAGACTTCTTCTAGAAAGAAGAGCGATGTCCACCTCCGGACCTGTGATGACCAAAACCTGATCCCTCAGATCTACCCCTCTTGTTCTCCCTAGCCATCTCCTTAAGTTTATCACCCTCAATCTGATGGGCATGAATCATAAGTCGGGAGATGTTCATATCACTCAACAACAAAGCATACCTACACTCCTTCTTCACCACATGAGAAACCCCATATATAAACTTGCTCATTTGATCATACGGGTCGGCTACCATGGAGGGAGCATATCTATACAACTGAGTAAACTTCAGGCTATACTCTTACACCGACATTGAACCTTGTCTCAAGTTCACAAATTCCTCCACCTTCGCTTACCTCAACTCATGGGGAAAGAACCTATCAAGGAAGGCTCTCTCAAAACACTGTTAAGTCGTGGGGATCGCATCCCTCACCCTAGACTCGTTCCATTGCGTGAACCAAATGTGAGCCAAATCCTTGAGTTGATAGGATGCAAGCTTAACATAATAAACCCCAACCACTTCCATAACCTCAAAGATCTTCTTCACTTCATCAATAAAGTTGAGCGGGTCCTCACTCACTTTCGAACCACAAAACTCCGGTGGGTTCATATGGATAAAGTCACAAACTTGGGCCGTACCCCACCTTGAGGATGGATGGGGGAAGGAGCCTGCTTATTGGCCTGAGTGGCCAAAGTCTGGGCTAGCAAGTGGATGGCATTCCTGAACTCATCATTCATGACATCGGGAACTAGAACTTGAGGCGCAGCATTTCGAGCGGCTCGGGGAGGCTTAGCATGTCGAGGAGGCATAATCTGAAATGTTCAAGGCAAAGATTAGAGGAACATTAGATTTAAGCTCTATCGCACGATGTGATCATGAAAGAAGTGAAGTTTTCTAAGACATCTCAAAGCTTCTCTCTCATATGTGTGGCGCGCTTCACACACATGAAAAAGACTCTACTCGATGCAGCTTTCTGACATCCTAGGACTCTTGAACCTGAGGCTCTGATACCAAGTTTGTCACGCCCCAAGATTACCCCCTAGACGTAACACGGGACTCGGGACCACAAGGATCCCAAGCTAACCCTTAGTCATAGCATTCTCAAGCAACATAAAGGAAAACATAGCAGAGCATAATAAGGAAATCCAAGACAAGAGACATATCATAAATAAAGAGTGGAATAGGGAATACAACTCGAAGATCATCCCATAACATCTATGTCTGAAAGCCTCTAAAACTAGCATAATGAGTTGATGGGACAATACCCTAACTAACCCGGTAATCTCTAAAGAAATGGAACATAAAGCTAAAGTAAAGTCTAGTCCTCGAACTATGAGGACTCACCAAAGATGACTGAGAGTGGCCGGTATCTCTAGCCACGTATCTGTGAAGGGACACCTGAATCTGCATTATCAAAGGATGCAGCGCAATATGCGTTAGTACTATGGAATGTACTAAGTATGTGAGTAATGCATAAGTATGATAAAATATACTTTAAAACATACTTAGATATAATTCATACATAATAGAGTATCATGAGAAGATATCATAGTGGAAAGCTACATCATGAGGCAAAACCCAACTTCAAAATGATAGTTCATAAGAGAGTTCGTAAAGCTTAGAAAACTTGAAAATATACATATGGGAGTTTCTTATAACCGACATGAGACCATGTGAGCTACATGGAATATAACTATATAACCCTAGTAAACAAAGCTGACTTTGAACCTTGCAAGGAACAAGTCACCATACCAAACTATATAACCCTAGTTGGCAAAGCTGTCCTATGCCTTGTATAAACCTAGTTGGCAAAGTTGTCCTATGCCCCACTAAGGCAAGGACACCATACATAAAGTCGTGGATCCACTCTCAGAAGCCTCAAAGGCACATATCATATCATATCATAACCTACGCTGGCAACGTAATTTTTGGGACTAAGGGTACTCTCACCCCATCCAACTCGGTGCTAAATACTACTCCCAAAACATGCACTTATAGCTCATAATTTTGTAAGGGCATACTCTCATGCCAAATCTTATTTGTAAAGCATGAAAACACATCGGGTATCATGCAACTTTGATATCATAGTTCATAAATCTTAGAATAGCCATAATTCATAACATGCTTTTCTTTCTAAATTCATTCTTGAAGAATTAGGCATGCAATTTCATAAATACATAAAGGCCGTGATATCTAATCATGCCAAGTTTCTCTTGAAAACATAAAATTTCATAGTTTCATGCTGGAAATCAACTTTCATGCTTGGGCTTTTAAAACCAATAAGAGAATCATAATCATGCCATGAATAATGAATATAAAACCATGAATTTAATCATAGAAAATAATTTCATAAACTTTTCCCAATTCTAGATCGAAACCCTAATTTCATAAGTTCATAATTCAACATAAGGATTGGGGATTTTGGGCACAAGGTTGAAAGAAAGCCATTGTTAAAGACCCACATATCTTGGGTGAAGATAACCCACTTCAATGGAAAAGACTTAGGATACTTGACTTGGAGCTTGGAGGCTTGAAGCTTGAGAGGAACTTTTCCCTTTTGGATGAAGAATGAGGAACTTAGGAGAGACTTAGGATAATATGGGTGAAAACCCTTCTAGAAATAGTCAAAACGACTTCACTTAGTAGTTAAAAGGGTGGAAAATGACCACAATGCCCCTAGGATTTAAATAAGAAAAAGCTGGGAAATGGTCGGTCTCAAGGACCACGGGTTGGTCGACGGTCCATCGTCCAAGAGGTCTGACCATCAAAGGGATCTGTGGTTTGATTAGAGGAGTCTGGAAACTCCTGGATCTCGAGGACTACAGGTGAAACGATGACCCGTTGTCCAGAAGGATGGGCAATCCTGTAACTCGTTATTTCTGGGACCTGAAGGGGAGGTTTCTAAACTCTGAACGACGAGTCTCAGTCTAGGGTGGGATAACGGTCCGTCATCCAGAAGGACATACCATGCTTCCACTCGTCTTCTCTGGGGCTCTTTTTTTTGGTGTTTCTAAAACTTGGACGACGAGTGCACAGGACGAACCATCATTCCAAACCATGAATTGTCAACTGACTCGTCGTCTCTGGGAACTTGAAATTTTTTTGTGCTTTTAACTTAGACATCTGAATAGGTTTCTGGGGTGTTACAGAAATGGGCATGGTGCCCGGCTCCAACTCAATGGCAAAATCAATGTCTCTCTCATGTGGAAGGCCTGGCAGGTCGGTAGAAAACACATCTAGGAAGTCTCTAACCACAGGAACGGACTCAGAAGATGTAGGGTCACTAGAATCTTAGACATATACTAGATAAGCTAGACACCCATGGGAAATCAACTTCTTAGCTCGAAGACAAGAGATGATACCAGACGGTGCATGGCTGACAGAACCCTGCCACACAACCGGGAATAACAGGGCACAACTATGGTAATGGTCTTGGCATAACAATCCAAAACCACACGGTGAGGGGATAACCAGTCTATGCCCAGTATCACATCAAAGTCTAACATATCAGGTATTATCAAATCAGCCCAAGTCTCCAAACCACCAACAGATATCACACATGATCTCACAATCTGATCCACTACTAAAGAATATCCTACTGGGGTCGAAACAGAAACAACAACAGATAACGACTCACTAACCAACTCCAAACAATGTAGAAAGTAGGCAGATATATATGAACAAGTGGATCCAGAATCAAACAAAGCATAAGCTGGCTGACGAAATACAGAAATTGTACCTGTGATCATGGCATCTGAGGCCTCTGCCTCCGGTCTCCCAGGGAACGCATAGAACTGATGACGACCTCCACCTGCCTGACTGCTATCCCTACCACCTGCTCTATCACGCAGAGCATAACCTCTACCCTAACCACCACCTCCTCGTGCCAGTGGTTGAACGGAGAGAATAGGCTAAACTGTACCCCACTAGGGGCAATCTCTAGCAAAATGGCCACCAACCCCACACTCATAACAAGTTGTACCCTACTGGGGGCAATCTCTGGCAAAATGACCACTAACTCCACACTCATAGCACGGCCCTGCTGACCCACCCTATCGAGACGAACATACTGAACCCGTGTGGCCACCTCGGCATGATGCCTCAGAAGTACTACCTTTCGTAGACTGACCATTGGGACCACACTGACTGCTCTAACCCTACTCAAAATGAGTGCCAAAAGCCTAAAGTGATGCATGTATCGGTCCGTTGGACTGACCCTGGTGCTGCTGTGACTGATAACCCCGATGCCACTGGCCTGAACCTATACCACCATGTCTGGAACCACTGTAGCCACCTTGATTTCAAGGCCTCTCATCTCTGCCCCCCTGATCATGTCACTGTAAGTCCTCCACAGTATGGGCATAGTCAGTAATAGCCTGAAATGACAGACCATCGGCAATCAATATCTTAGATGGCTGCCTAATCTCTGACCTCAAACACCATACAAATCTGCGAATCCTATTTGTCTCGGTTGGAATGATCATAGCTCCCAATGGTGCTAACTGATGAAAATGGGTCTCATACTTTGAGACACTCATAGAATCCTACATAAGCCGAGTAAATTGCTCCCTGCGATGCTCACGATCACTATGAGGTAGGAACTTGGCCATAAAGACCTCATAGAACTCAGACCAGGTCAAAGAAGGCGATGTAGAAGGTCTGCAAGCAACTTGTGGCCTCCACCATAACTTTGCTAGACCCTCCAGCTGATATAAAGTATAGCCAACCCCGTGAGTCTCTAATAACCCCAAATCATGCAACATCTCCTCATAGGTGGTAATGAATCATGTGGGTCCTCACCCAGTGTACCAATGAATATCGACATTGCCAATCTCAGAAACCTACCAAAGGCTTTCTGCTTCGTCTCTGTCATAGCTGGGCGAGGAGTGAGAGGTTGGGCAACCATTGTAACCGGAATAACCATAGCACGGGGAGCCGCAGTAGGAGGCTACTCTCCTAAACTCTGAACACCCAAGACTTCCCCTTGAGTAGATGTCTGCGCTACCTCAGAAGCTCTCTCTCCAATCATACCCAATAGTTGAACAAGCAAACCCCTAATATCTGAAGACAGAGCTGAGGCTGAAGCTGGCATAGAAACTGGTGTTGGAACTGGTATGAGAGCTGGTGGTACCTAGGCTGTCTGTGAGTCCACATGTTGTTTCTCTGGGACAAACTCAGGTTCATAATCATACTCGGGCTCTAGCTCTACTCTAGTAGCTCTAGCAGGTGCCGCTGCTCTGGGTCACCCTCAACCCCTACCTCTACCCCTACGACAACCCCTACCCTTAGCTGGAGTCAGAGGTGCAGGGGCAGAAGGATCTCCTCCTCCAGAAGATGAAGATCTCGTACGAACTATCTGCAGAAGAGTGAACTAGAATAAGTGAGATTTATAAAAACTTTCAAGGATACTATGCACGAGAGAGAAACAAGAAAGCTCCATTTTCCTAAGATGTCACTATAGCCTCCCGAAGATTGGGTACGGATGTCTCCGCCCTGATCCACAGGACTTTACTAGACATTGGCTCCTATACCTATGACACCGATGAACCTAAGGCTCTGATACCAAGCTGTTATGACCTAATTTATCGGTTATGATGGCACCTACAACCCCCAGTAGGCTGATGTGCCAGGATTTAACGACACTTTTGAAGCTTAAAATGAAGGATTTTTGGGAGTTCTTAAGTACATTTTGTTGGATTTAATGTCGTTTGTAAGTTATGCAGGGAAAAAGTATGAAATAAATGGAAATACCAAAAGTTTGCAGTTTTCTGGGCAAAAGAAAAGCCATCACGGGCGTCACACTCATGATGGCCCATGGGGAAAGCCATTGGAATAGGGCAGTAAGAGGTGCTAAGGCATTGAAGCCTGACGGGCACCATGACACCCATGGTAGACACGATGGGACATCGCAAAGCCCGTCAAAACCATCCAGGGAAGCATGCAAGAAGTCAAGGAAGGGTGACGGGTGTCCCTGACACCCATGACAACCATGACACCCCATCAAAGTTTCCTGTGGAAACCAGGCAGGAGAGTACGAGAGGATCCAAGTGCAGGAAATGAGATGGCCGACAGGCATCGCAGTATCGATGGCCCGTCACCTCTGCCTCTGAAATCTTAGCAGAGGTTTGGAATTAAAGACTTAATGATGGCCAAAGAGCATTATAGTCTCGACATCCCATCACTCCCGCCCATGAGATCATGGCAGAGACATGCAAGAGAAGAATTAAAGATGTCCGATGGGCACCCACAATGCCTGTTGCAACCACGACGGCCCGTGAGGCATCCTATCGGCACTGCCGCGTCCAGCTTCTCCTAGTTTTGTTAGGATTTGGTTTCTTTGTCTATAAATACTCCCCTTAGGTTTTATTTTCGATTGTTACATATTGTTTTGGAAGAATTACTATAGTATTATTTTGGTGTTGACTTTAAACACAAGTTCTTGATATTTTCTTCAAGATTCCAGATTTCTTTGCGCTAATTTTTAAGTATCTAATGATGATTGCACAAACAACCATTAAGTGTCCACTTATGAACATGAGTGGCTAAATCCACAACTAGGGTTGTGTGAACCATGAAGAATTAACAAAGTAGGCAAAGTACTTAGTAATTCTAGGGCGATACTTATGCATGTATTGTTCTTCCCTTAGTAATGATTGCTTTCTAGTGGTGTACAACGTTAGAACTCGCCTTATCCTTACTTGCCAAACTAAGGAGTTAACGGATGGGAAAAGGGTCATTCAACAATAGAGATTTTAGGATACCAACCCTCATCTAATAGCTTGACCTTGTCTGAGAATAGCTAATCTAGAATCCAGGGTAAGGGTTAGTAGAGCATACACCCACGGCCGGACCAAGGTGTGTGGTGAAATTCGTCTAGCTGCCGGACCAAGGAGTTAGATGAACCCAACTTATCGATTCTGCATGCTAAGTATCAAACTAGTTTACCAAGTACAAAAGCCTTACTAAGTTATGATCTCATGGGGAACACTACCCTAGTCGCTCCTACTATTGATAACAACTGTTGAAATTGACATTTGTTACTTGTTTATGTTGTAGTTACTATTACTACTTGTTACTTTAAAAAAAACATTCGAGGGAAATAAATGACTAAAATGCGATTAAACATTAATCGAACATAGTCCTACCATATTCCCTGTGGGATCGACCCCAACTATTGTTGGGTTCTATATTTGATCAGCGACCACTTACGCTTCTAAAAGGAGGTGTAATTTGGTCGTATCAAATTTTAGCACCGTTGCCGGGGAATACAGTTTAGGATTAAGAGAGATTGTGTTTATTTCACTATTAGTCCTTATTTCCTGATTTTACTTTTTCTGTTGTTTTTGTTTTGATCTACAGGTTGCACACTTGTGCATGCCTAGTACAAAAAGTCAAGGCAATCCCTTGATCCCATACGATCCTGATCTCTCCAAAACGTTAAGAAACATGGCTAAAGAGGGATAGCATAAAACACAGGAGCAGATCACAGCCCGACTGTTGGCCGAGGATGAGCAACGAAAAAAGGAAGGAGAAGATGCTCTTGCCGCTAAAGATGCTGCACTTGCAGTAGACCTTGCAGCTCGAAATGCAGCGGCTGAGCAAGCAAGGCAGGCTCGACAATAAGCTGCTCATCAAGCTGCACTAAAGGCCCAAGCTGCAGCAGATAGGTCAGCTCACTGGAATTTTCCTAGAGGACCAGTCGCGCCACGATAGAATAGGGGTCGACAGATGCAGCAACCCAGGCAAGCCCCTCACTACTATGATTATGATGATTATAATGATTATGATGAGGAGGAGAAATTGGGCATTGCTGGACCTATAGTGTTGCCACCACTGACTGAGGAGGCAAAATTTGACATCACCAGCACCATGATCCAGTTTTGATGAATAATAAGGGACTGTATGCTGGAAAACCTACAGAAGATGCAAATTGTCATGTGCAAAATTTTACTCAAATTTGCAAGGCGTATAGTGTTGACACCCAATTTTTACCCTCCACATTACAAATTAATCTTGAGCCTTGTTGAATTTTAAACAATTTTTGAAATAATTATCTTGTAAAAAGGGGTAAATCATTTTCAAATCAGCTTTATAATAGTTCTGAGTAACAATTTATATTTTTCATATTTAAATATGTGAAAATTATATAAGTTTACTGAAAGAACTATTTTAGAGCTTAGTTTCATAAAAAAGGTCCTTTTAAAATATTAAACACTTGATTTTCCTCCAATTTAATTCAAATAAGAGGTTAATTGAATAAATTAATTTCATGATGGTTAAAAGAGGAAATTATGTGTTGAACATGATAATTGTTTCAATTTGTTTAAACTTAAAAAGGCACGGGTAATTAATTTTAATTACTCCGTCTTTATTTCTAGTCTAGCCTAAATCCCTAAAGCTATTTAAATTCTAGCCGAATTTCTTAAATCCTATTCAATTTGGCTACATCTTTAACTCGAAATGGCCACATTCACCAGACCCCTTGTCTCAGCCCTTTTGGGCCAACCCATTCCCACAACCCGCCAGCCCACTCCCCCTTTTCCTTTGTTTATTTGCCTGACCCGGCTGGCCCAAGACCAAATCCACCCTTATACGCCCTTTTCTCTTTTCTCTTTTCTCTTACTCAGACAAAAACCAAACACCCCTTTAGCTTCATCTTCTTCTTTTTCTCTCAACAACACCTCTCAAAAACCCTAAGCGCCACATACCCCAGCCAGTCTCTCACTTGTTCCCCAGAAAGAGGACGTTGTATGAGAAACGTGCCTTGTACAACACCTCAGCTCACCCAGTACACCCCTTAACTCTCCTCTTTCTTCGTCGTCTCCAACAAACGATGAAGACTAGCACAAACCCCAAATATTTCTCCAACGTTCACAGCTTCAAATTCGCTCAACCTTCGTTAAAATTCCCAAACGCCGTCCTTAGCTCCATCAAAAATTGAGCTGACAGACTAGAATGTTCTAGAAATTGCCTATGTGTTGATTTCTCTGTGAAATCCATGAAAATCGGTACGAGTTTGTACCATTTCTTGATGATTCAACCTCGTCCGTTCAAGGAATTTGAATTTCCTTCAACAAAAATGCCCTCTGGTTCCCCCCCCCCCATTTTCACCCGAAATTTCCTATAAATACCCCTCCTAGCTGCATGAAAAAAAATCTTATTTTGGGGAAATATTGGGGGTTATGGAGAATTGTTTCTCTAACCTCACATAACCAGTCAGCTTTGGGAAGAAAAAACACTAAAAATTTGAGTTCTAAAAGATTGGGTATTAGTCCGGTGGTGGTAAGCTCTTCCGGTGAAGTTCTAAGCCCGAGTTGCTGCCCTAAAAAAAGGTGAATCCCTTAACCTCCTCCTTTACTGTTTTTGTTGTTTTCATTTTTTCTTTTATAATGTTTAAACCTTGGTGAAATCTGGTTCTGGTCTTTATTGTTAGTATCAAAGATATGCGCTTAAATGTTAGACTAGTATTATGATTTCGAGTAGCAATCTTGTATTAGAAGTGTGGTCTTTTACTGATTTTGTTTAATTTGTTAAAACAGTGAGTATGAGCATAAATTTGAGCCTAAATTGTTGTTAAATTATGTTAAATCTGTCTGGCTTTGTTCATAAAAAATATTTGGTTTTGATCCTTGTTTGTTCCCCAACCCTTCTTCATAATCATGTTCTTATTGGCGTACCAACTTTGCCTAAACTGATATTTCGTATATGTATTTATTAAGTGTTGATATGTTTTGCTCATGGCTGTTTGTGATGATTTTAAAACTTGTTTTCCCTTCCCGTGTATAAACCCCTTGATTTCATTAGCTTGTATTCGACTTATATGATGATTAAATGCAAGAAACTTGAGCATGAATTTGTTGCTAGAATTTAAGGCTGATTTTGTTCATGAAAAGCTTAGTCTTTCTCTTTGTTGAACCTGTTTTCTCCACTTTACTATCTTAACTATGTATGAACTGTTAGCCTTACTCTCCTATACTTGGGGGTGATGCTTAGGTAAGTTTTAAACCTTGATTGTCTATGGTTTAGTTGGTTCTTAAGTAAACTGTGTAGTATATATATTTGAGTACAAATTTTCAAATTTGTTAATTGATTTGAGCATGTTTAAACCCTACCCTATTTACCCTTAGATTTGAACTTGCTTTTAAATGGTTTTTCTTTCTTTCCCTAATGTTTCTTGCTATGTGGTATCAGTCTACATTTTTGAACTGTAAGTATCATTTAGGTTGATGTTTAGGTCATCTTTGAGTCTTGATTTCTTCTCATAAGTTTGTTGGTTTGATTAAGTATAGCATGAGCACATGTTGCCTATTGGTTTGTTGATGAAAAATGTTCAAACCCCCTCCTTGCTTCCCTTTGTTTAACAGTAATCATGATTTTCCTCTTCCCTTTCCTTTTTCACTGTTTTGCTAATGCTGAAATGACTAAGTGATGCATATGAAACAGTTAGGTTTTGTTGTTATCTTCTTATGTTTGAATTGGTGTCTAGTAATGCTTGTAGAACATTGTGACCTATTAAATCTTCAAGACTGCTATGTTTTTTTTTTTTGCTATATGAAGATGTTATAGGTTTTTAGACCTGTTCAACTCTCCCCTTTCCATCATTTTTTATCTGTTACCATGTTCTTTTCCCCCCTTCTCTTGAAATGATTTTAGCATACTAGACGGTTGTTGTGTGATTAGAATTTGTTAAGGTCTAAGGTTTTAAGAATCTAAACTCCATGATTGTTGTGTGTGTAAATTCTGTCATGGAATAGAACTAGAGGTGAGGCATGCCTCCTTGTGACATATTCCTCACCCCTGTAGGTTCCTCTGATTAATCTTCAAAAAGATGACCACTTCCCTGTTTGCTTTACATGTTACTTGTATGGACCATGAGATGATTTCGGCCTATATCATGTTAATAGCTTTCCCATATACTTCTCCTTTGTTTTATTGAGTGATTTCTCATTAGTTGTACTGAGTAATCAATGTTAAAAATGCTTGTTCATATCGCTTGACTTGTGTATGACTGGTATGTGATTTTCATATTAGGTTCTTAAATTAGTCTTTTGTTCAAATTATATGGAATCTGCTCTATATGTTTAAATGTAAGTATTGAAAAATGTTGATTATGTGCCTTATGTCTATGTGATACCACTTCCGTGCATCTAAGAATACATGTTTTGTTTGAACCACTCTCTACCCCCTCATTGATTTTCTGGAAATGGTTAATCCATATGAATGTTTTGAAATGGCTAAGTTTCATAAAACATATGTCTTAAGTGATAAAATTAGTGATTTTATTGTATGAATGTCCTTGTTTCATATGCTTTAACTTGGTATAAATACCTGCGCATTGGTGTATATTTCTGTTTGAATTATTTTCTTTGTTTAATTTAGCTAAGACACGTATTAATCCTCATTTATTTTACTCTTTCTATGTATGAAATCTGGTGGAGTCCAATTGGACTCCCAAAATTCCCCTGCATCTTCTAGTTGGGCTTAGCCCAACATTATTTGATGGTCCAACAAGAATAATCCCAAAAGGGATAAAACATCAGAGGCAGCAGCGGCAACGGTGGAGAGAAATGGGCCACGCCCAAAAGAAATGATCTGCATCAGAAAAAGGCCAAAATGGACTGAATAAATAAATTTGGGCCAAAGCCCATAAGATTCAGCAGCAGCAGTAGCCCAAAGGGCTAAAAGATGAAAAGTGGACTAAGTCCAAAGTGAAAACAACGGTGGGCCTAAAAAGGGCCCACACACTAGTATTAGGACAAGATTAACATATTTTAATTATGTCTTCTTGTTACTTAGTTGATTAGTTTGATTGTATAATTGGACTAACTTTGTGAAACTTAGTTAAATTATCCCCAAAAGGAATCAAACTTTCTGATAATTACTTTTTCATTTACTCAATTTGTTTAATTTCAACTCTTTTCTTTCCGTGAGTATAAAAAAGGGACCCCTTTTTATTATCTTTTATAAAACAACCTTTTTTCATAATTATCCTCTAAAATCAATCTTCTTTATAAAAACAAGATGTTTTATAAACCAATCCCGTTTTTCAAAAGTTAGTCAACATGTTAGTTTTTCAAACAAGCCCGGGCAACCGCGAGTTAGCGGATACTCTTGGTGCCTTAACACCCTTCCAAGAGTATTAACTCGAACTCTTACCCTTAATCTCTTAATTTTTAAAGTCTTTATCTGTTTTGGGATTTTAAAAATTCTTATAAGTTTTTTCTTGGTTTTTACTTTATAAAAACTAAGTGGCGACTCTTGCTTTTAATTGAAAACATTTCAGAAACTTTAATTAGATTTTCGAAATGAACCTTTCAACAAACAAAGCCATGTTTTTCGTCCTTGCCCGAAAAGGATCAAAATAGAAATGGTGACTCTGTTGGGGATAATTCAACTAGGTTCTAACCTTATTGTTTGAAACTAACTTGTTTGACTAACTATTCGGAAATTGTATTAATTGTAACTTTATTGCTTTCCTTAAATTGTTTACTTTTTCCATGATTATAAACTGTTCATGGCATTTTCTGCCTCTCTTGGCAAAGCATTATAATGCATTAGGGGTAAAAAGGTGATTACGCAAAAAATTTCGGTCGTTCTTGACAAAAAATACAATTTTCAAAACAGACGAGTGAAGTAGTTGACCCGCGGTCGGTTAACGGTCACTTGTTGTTTCAAGCTTGGGGTATCTGCCCGGGTTCCAGGTCAATTTCGAAACCTATTCTAGAAACTCATGTTAGAGCGAAACCAAATCCCGAAAATAGGCATTAGCCTAGGATGTCTTAATATCCAAGGGATATTAAGTCCATTAGTAAACCACTAAAACATGTCAATGGGTTTCCGACCCAATGACATAGCATCCAACTACGTGTTGTTTGTAAGACGTGTGTGTTGTAACCACACTATTGTCCTGGGGTGGGGCCTAACAGGTTATTCTCTTTTGTAGGATGTCAAAATTCCTCAAATTTGACATGGTAAAAGAGGCGCCTCTCCTCCTCCAAATGTGGTGGATAAATCTGGGTCCTAACCGTCAGAGGACAGTCCGTCAGTAAAAAGGAAGAAAATCGACGCACTATAGCAGGGTTGACTCAGGAACTTGAAGATATGAGAGTAGGAATAGCCCAGCTTGATTAAAAAATGACCAGGAAAGCCTTAGAGGCGGGGGCATTATCTATGCATGAACAAGTGGTGAAACTCCAGGGAGACATGTGGTTGAGCCTATTCGAGCTTAGGAGCATTTTCGGAGCATCCAAGAGGAGCAGGACCAAGGAAGGACCTTCCATGTCATATCTTTAGTATCTTCACCACTGCGTGGGTTTTATTTCCATGTATGTCTTTACTTTACCTAAATTTGCCCCTGCGTGGGCGTGACTTTTGTGCAAATATCCTTTCCCCTAAAATGTATCCCCCTTTCGGCTAGCATTTGTATCCCTTTTAAAAAGGGAAGTTTTCCATATATATACATGATATTTTAGGGGGCAATAGAATGGTTCAGATACGTCACATATGTCTTTCAAATCGCTAGACCTAACCTTGGCATAAAAAGGTCACCCAGTTAGGACGCGATATTAGCATGATATTATTGTGATATAAATTGTTTTATGTGCTATGTGTGTTGCTTGAATCAAGGATAAATTGGGCCGCTCCATGCTGAAATTTTCTAGAACACCGTAGGCAAAAATATAAGCCCACAATGTAAATTCCGACCAAAATACTCCAAGTCTTCCAAGTTTCTCCGAAAATCCTAAAGCCTTGTAAAAACTTCCTAAAAAGTCTCAGTTCTTTCAGGAAAGGTTGAAACGGAGGCCATGATATCGAGACTTGTCGCCACTTTTGGGGTGATTTGGAATACCTCATTGACATAGGAAAAATCGAGCTGGAGTTTCCCCCTTATCATCCTTGAAGAAAAAATCGAGAAGAGTCTAGCAGATCTCATCATTCACAGCTGAAAGTAGCAAAAGTAGCAGAGTTTTAGCTTTCAGTTTCTTTATTTTTATTTTCGGTGTCGTCTTTTACTTTCCCCTTGTATTTAGAATAGTGGATGCAATGAAATAAGAAAACTTATCTATCACAAGTTCGAACTAAGTAGGGCCTGAATTCTGCTTCATGAGATACGTAGGCAGCCTTCAAGGCCCGGCCCATGTCTTAAAGAAATTGTCATTTCTCCACATCGACGAAGATGACGAAGAGTTCAGGAGAACAATAGGCAGAGATGTTACAAGATCAACAAAATCAACCTTTCCTGACAAAACCTACTAATCCCAAATCAACGGACAAAATCTTGTCCTTTGAAACGATTGAGTCAAAACCACCTGTGGACCAATTTGCCTTGACAAAAAGCAACTTTTATGTGTTTAAAGTAATTTCTATGTGTTTATTTCTCGCCATATATCTTATATTATTTTTCACTAACAAAAAACTAACATAACAACTTTTGAGTTGTTTTTCATTTCAACAGATAAAAGAAACCGGTTTGTGTTGACAAAAATTGGTTGAACACTCTTACTTCACTCGCTCGAAAGCACACTTAGATCCGTCCTCTGACCCTCGCTTGTCTGCAGAAAGAATGACTAATAGTGAGGAAGAAAATGCCCTGGCTATAAGAGGTAGCGTCATCGCTGAATAGAATGAAATGATCGCAGAGCTTGCGAAGAAATTAGAAAAGATGCAGGAAGAAGTGCAAAAGGCGAAAGACATGGCTAGCTTGGCAATCGCCGCCAATACTCCTGCTTTGGGCGATTCTCAGCCCCCTCCTCAAAACCCTCAACTCAATTCTCTATAAACCGAAAATCAACCAAAAGATATCCCCTTCTCTTCCATTCCCAGGCCTTCGAATGAACTTGTCCACAATAACCCCTCCCTCGTCAGGTCCCTGTACCAGACCCATACTCCCCCTGTTCAACATACTAACCAGAACAACAATCCAGGTGCCTATTTCACACAAAACCCTCCAAACCTCCAGAACACTCCACAAAACACCTAAAACTCCCAAAACAACCATCCTAATGCCACCAACATAGTTAACCCACATAATCTTACCCCCACATACCCAAATACTATTCCACATGTCCAGCCCTCGCCCGCGCAGAACATACCTCCCGCTCTCCATGCCACAACAGAACCATACCCCATCCTCCAGGAGAACCCTGAGCTAGATCATTATGAAGAGAAAGAAAGAGAGATGAAGGCTACGGAAATGAAATGCGACCTCGATATGGCACAAATAAGAGAATAAATGGCCCAGATTCGAGAGTTATGGAGTTTGCCTTACGAGAAAGGCTACGACTATGACGATCTCTGCATTCACCCTGAGATGAACCTGCCAGAAGATTTCAAAATTCCCAAATTTGAAATCTTCAATGGTGTTGGGAGTCCCGAAGCCCATCTAAGGAGTTACTATGATCAGATGGTCGGTGCCCGAAGAAATGATGCCCTGCTAATGAGAATCTTTAGCCGAAGTCTGAATGGAGAGGCATTGGAATGGTTCGCCTCCCAAGAATTGAAGAAGTGGTTCAAGTGGAGCGATCTCGCCCGAGATTTTGCCCAGAGATTTGCATATAACGTAGAAGTCATCCCAGATTGATATTCCCTGGGACGCATCAGGCAAAAGTCAAATGAAGATTTCAGAGATTATGCTTACCGGTAGAGAAAAGAGGCCGCGAGAGTCCGGCCTCCTATGACCGAAGAAGATATAAGCGCGGTGTTTATGCGCGCTCAGGAGCTTGAAGTTTATGACAAGATGATATCGGTGGTAAAGGCCCAGTTCGCCGACTTAGTCAAAATCGGAGAGATTGTGGAAGAAGGGCTCCGCAGTGGCAAAATCGCCAAAACCCCAATTTCTTCAGGACCTACGGACCCCCAAAGAAAAAGAGAGAGGATGTATCTTAGGTATCATTCAATCCTAGTCCAAAACCACATAAACCCTTCGGAGCTGGTTACAAGAAGCCACTTGTTCAAACAACACCTCCTCCAGTTCCACAAAACCCTCAACCAATCTTCTATACTCAGCCAATCTACCAAACTCCCGTGCCAAATGTGCAGCCCATCTACCAAACTCCAGTCCCAAATATACAATCCACCTACCAAGCACCTCCCCAGAATTTTCCAGTATACCAAAGAGCTCCTGAAAACTAGAACAACCACCGGGTTCCTCCTCCCGCTAACCCTGGTCTCCCTCGACCAAATTTAGAAAAGAAAGTTCCTCAAAATTTCACTCAATTAGCCGAGACCCGAACTTAGTTATATAAAAGACTGAAGGCCGCTGGATTAGTTCAGCCCATTCAGCATAAACCAGGTAATGTCAACTCTTCTTTCTACAAAGCTGATCGGCATTGTGCTTATCACTCTGGAGGAGCTGGACACGGCATAGAGGATTGCATCAATCTGAAACACAAGATTCAAGATTTGATTGATCAGAAGGTAGTCACCTTACAGACAACACCGCCAAATGTTAATAACAACCCACATCTAAATCATGGAAGAGCCACTGTAAACATGATAGAAATAGAGGAAGAATGGTTTGCAAGTGGAGTCCATAGTGCTAGCGAGCCCCAGAAAGCTTGAGGAACTAGAAAGGTCTGTAGATGCTTTGAGCATCGCGAAGAAGCCACAATTTATTGTGTTGGTGCTGACTGAAAAATAGTTCGTAATTGAAGCAGCCGCAACTCACGACATGACAAGATCTGGGAGATGTTATGTCCCCGACAATCTGGAAGATGATGCTTACAAGAAGAGTCTGCAGAAAAGGCCAATCACTAAAGGCGAAGCAGAAGAGTTTTGGAGAAGAATGCAGCCAAAAGAGTACTCGATTATGAAGCACTTGGAAAAGACCCCGGCTCAAATTTCTATTTGGTCATTGCTCATGAGTTCCCTGTAACATAGACAGACGTTACTCAAGGTTCTAAATGAAGCTTACGTGCCCACGGGTACCAGTGCAGAAAACTTAACTACCATGGTAAGCAAAGTCCTAGGAAGCCACCGCATCTATTTCAGTGATGATGAGTTGCCTTTTGAAGGCGTGACGCACAACAAGGCTCTACATATCACTATTCAGAGTCAAGAAGAGGTTGTGAACATGGTATTGATCGATGACGGATCAGGATTGAACATTTGTCCATTGTCAACACTGACACAGTTGGAATACGATTTGGGAAAGATCCATCAAAGCAGGGTCAATGTGAGAGCCTTTGATGGATGACAGAGAGATACCCTTGGAGAAGTGAACCTATACATCCAGATAGGACCCACTGAATTTCGAACAGAGTTATAGGTCATGGATATTACGACTACTTACAATTTGCTTTTGGGACGGCCATGGATCCACGAAGCTGGGGCCGTACCATCAACCTTGCACCAAATGGTGAAGTTCTTTTGAGAAGGGCATGAAGTGGTAATCCATGGAGAGGGAAGCCACCTGAGTCGCCCAAACGACTGTGTCCCCACAATCAAAAAGGTCCCGAGAGGGAGTGACTTCTACACGGTGGAAATTGTGCATGCCACAGAAAAGGACCTGGCTCCTCAAATTCCTATGACTCCCATTTATAAGATGCTTGCGACCACAATGCTGAGGTGTGGTTATGAACCAGGCTCGGGGCTAGGAAGGAACTTTAATGTTCAGATCGAACCTTTAAGTATCCCTGGATAGTTGAGCAAGCACGGATTAGGGTATTTGATCCAAGAAGGTGAAGCCAACAACAAAGAAAAGAGGAGGTCAGTACTGCCCAAGCCTTTTCCTCATTTGTATAAATCGTTCTCGGTATGCGTCAGTCCCCCAAGCGATGGGTTGGAGGATGGAATAGGGGATTTGTTTGAGGAGTGTGATGCTATCACGGAAGAAGCTCCCAAAACAACCATAATCAGGAACCTCAAACCCGGCGAGGAGTTGCAAAACTGGGTCGCCACTCCCTTGGATACTCTTCACTCGGCTGGGTAGACAAAGACTTTGTTTTACAAAATTCAATGACGGTCCGGATAAGGCTCCGCGACCCACCCTTTATGTTTTAAATTTCCTCGTATTGTTTACTGCTTTCTAAAAGGCATGAACCAACATTCATGCAGGTTGTAGCCATAGTTTGTAAATATTTCCAAATTTCAAATGAAAGCCTCCTTATTTTGAAAATATTTGTCGTTTAAAGATTTATTTTTATTTGCTTATTATTATCTAACCCATTTTGTTTTTGTTTCAGTAATAATAAGTTAAAACCTGCCACTGTCATATTATGTCAAGGGCTTCATGAACAAACTGAGCTAGGTGATGATGATTTCGAGGAATATAATGAAGAAACTATGGTTCCCGAAGATTTGACAGAGGAATTAAAAGACTTTGAGAACCGAGAAAAGCCTAATCTAGAGGAAACTGAGACGGTCAATCTAGGAGATGACCACGAAGTCAAAGAATCCAGAATCAGTATCCATTTGACAGAAACACAGAAAAGAGAACTTATCATATTACTCCAAGAATACATCGACATATTTGCTTGGTCCTACAGTGATATGCCAGGGCTAAGCACATACATAGTCTCCCACAAGCTGCCTATTAATCCAGGGTTTGATCCCATCAAGTAAAAGATTCGAAAGTTCAACCCAGATCTAAGTCTGAAGATCAAGGAAGAAGTTACCAAACAGATTCAGTCTGGAGTGGTAAGGGTTACAAAGTATCCGACCTAGTTGGCTAATATCATCCCAGTTCCTAAGAAAGATGGAAAGATCAGAATCTGTGTCGATTATCGAGACCTGAACATGGCCAGTCCCAAAGACAACTTTCCATTGCCCAATATCCATATCCTTATCGATAATTGCGCGAAGCACGAAATGCAGTCATTCATGGATTGTTTTGCTGGATACCATCAGATCTTAATGGATGAAGAAGATGCGGAGAAAATAGCCTTTATCACCCCCTGGGGTATCTACCATTACCGAGTGATGCCATTTGGTCTAAAAAATATGGGTGCTACTTATATGCGAGCCATGACAACTATTTTCCATGACATGATTCATAAGGAGATCGAGGTATACGTGGATGACGTGATTGTCAAATACCGCAAGAGTTCAGATCACTTGACCCATTTGAGGAAGTTTTTTGACCGCCTGTGAAAATACAACCTAAAGTTAAATCCCGCAAAGTGTGCTTTTGGGGTGCCAGTTGGCAAATTATTGGGTTTTATAGTCAGTAGAAGGGGCATCGAGCTCGACCCTTCAAAGATCAAAGCAATTCAGGAGTTTCCTCCCCCGAAGACCAAGAAAGAGGTCATGAGTTTCCTGGGAAGGTTGAATTATATTATTCGATTCATAGCTCAATCAATGATTATTTGTGAACCCATTTTCAAGTTATTAAAGAAAGATGCGCGGACTGGTTGGACCAAAGAGTGCCAGCAAGCTTTTGATTGTATCAAGGACTACTTTTCCAGTCCTCCAATATTGGTTCCTCCAAGAGAAGGGAGCCCATTATTGTTGTATCTATCGATTTCAGAAAATGCCTTCGGATGCATCCTGGGACAACATGATGAAACCAGAAAGAAAGAACGAGCGATTTATTATCTGAGTAAAAAGTTCACTACGTGCGAGGCTCGTTATATTTTGTTAGAAAAGACTTGTTCTGCTTTGACTTGGGTCGCTCAAAAGTTGAGACATTATTTGTCGTTCTATACGACATATCTCATTTCTAGAATGGACCCCCTGAAGTACATATTCCAAAAGGCCATGCCTACGGGGAAATTGGCCAATGGCAAATGTTGCTATGCGAGTTTGACATCATATATGCGACTCAAAAATCAATCAAGGGACAGGCCTTAGAAAATCATTTAGCAGAAAATCTGGTTGATGAAGATTATGAACCGCTCCAAACTTACTTCCCTGATGAAGAGATTCTATTTGTAGATGAGGATATTGCTGAGTCATACCCCAGTTGGAGATTGTTCTTCGATGGAGTGGTCAACTTCAAAGGTTCGGGCATTGGAGCAGTCTTGGTATCAGAAACTGGTCAGCACTATCCGGTGACAGCCAAACTCCATTTCCTGTGCACTAACAACATGGCCAAGTGCGAAGCTTGTATTCTCGGTATCCAACTAGCTATGAATGTCCGAGAACTTTTGGTCATAGGTGATTCCAATTTGCTAATTCACCAAGTTCAAGGTGAATGGGCTATGAAGAACCCCAAGATTGTGTCGTATGTGAAGATGGTTCAAAGTTTGTGCAAGAGATTCAGGAAGATCAAATTCAAGCATACACCAAGGACTCAGAATGAGTTTGCCGATGCCTTGGAAACCATATCCTCCATGATTCAACATCTCGATCAGAATTATATCGATCCGTTGATAATAGGTCTCAAAGAACAACCTACGTACTGTGCGCAAGTCGAAGCAGAATCAGATGCAAAACCATGGTATTATGATATCAAGAGGTATCTAGAAGTTGGATTCTATCCCGAAGATGTGACCGCCAACCAAAATAAAACCATTCACCGAATGGCCAACAACTTTTTCCTAAATGGAGAAATCCTATATAGGAGGACTCCGGACCTTGGATTCTTAAGATGAGTTGATTCGGTTGAAGCCACAAGACTATTGGAAGAGGTACACGTTGGAGTGCATGATCCCCACATGAATGAGTTCACCCTAGCCAAGAAGATTTTGCAAACTGGATACTTTTGGATGACCATGGAAAATAACTGTAGCAAGTTCGTAAAAAAATTTCACAAGTGCCAGATCCACGGAGATTTGATTCGAGTACTGTCATGACCCGATTTCTCGGTTATGATGGCACCTACAACTCCCGGTAGGTGAACCAATCCCCGTAGCCCAGAACAGTTAGCAATGGGCTACTATCTAACAAATAAGGGAACAAGACAAAGAGAACAGATAAAAGGAATATAAATACATACATATGCGGAAACTAAACCAAACCCCAAGACCTGGTATCATAGTATAGAGCCAAACTACATACATGGAGTGCAAATAAACCAAAACTATATATACAGATGTCTCTGAATGGTAATAGAGTACATGAAGCAAAAAGAATAAACCTAAATAGCTAACTCCGATCGCCAAGACAGCTCCACCCTCAGTCTTGAAGTTAGTTCCCAAAGAAGATCTCCAAGCATGCGATCACATCAGCGATGCTAACGGCGATGGCCCACGCTAGGATCTGCACCATAAAGATGCAGGGGGGTAGGGGTGAGCACCAATGCGAAGCATAAGGTCCCAGTAAGATATCAATACGGGCCGACTTGGGCAACATATAAGATAAAAAGCGTAGTAAACAGACAGAATAGAAGACGAAGCAGTCACAAGAACATCACGAAGTCACACAGGAACTAAGCCAGAGGGTAAATCAACAGAACCACATGTGAGCTATAAGGCAGAAATCACACACCCATAGGACAGGTGAAAGTAAGAAACAACGCACCTGGGGTCCTTTCGCAATAACAGTGTAATACAAAATAAGTTTACGTATGGACGGTATATCCGGTAACCTCAGTGTAAAGAAGAAGAGAGAAAGAGTACGATTAGGCATGCTCAGAGACAATGATCAACTCAACCTAATCAATATCAATCTCAAATCCAGAACTAAACAGTCTAGCAAGTAATCCATTCATACTTATCCATAATAGAGAACAATTATGTAAGTAAATAGCAAAAGTCTACCTACAGTCCCCCGGCCGCCCATACAACCGAGGAACACAAACAAGTGAATACAAACCCTCCGGCATCCCATACTACCGGAGCGTACAATCAGCAAACAACAAACAAGGGTGGAGCCTCAAACAATGAATGATATGATGCATGAAGATCTCAAGTTCCATGGTATCTCTGTATGTACCTCCTCCGGCACCGATCCGGCCCAGCAGGTAGGTTTCATGGAAGGACACTGCCAGTATACCTCTACTCCACCGTATACCCCCCTCCGGCAGGCACGTAGCCCCGTAGCCCCTGGCCCGCGATGGCAAGGTCCATGGAGCCCCAGACCCCATACTAAAACTCAGTATCAAAAACATGTTTCGCGGAAGCAAGTCCAGTATCAAAGAATCAGAAGACCCCAGTCTCGAATATGCAATGCCCAGACCCCGCTGCCAGGATTAAAGAGTAGGAAAATATCTCAAAAACCCCTTCCAAGGGGTGGGCCCGGGCATCAACCCGGTCCTAACAGTAAAAAGTTCATCTCAGGTGCTCTGCGGCCGACGCGAGGCTAAAATCATCTCAGTAGCAACAAAACTCACTAGCACCGCCCAGCCCTGCCGAGTTTAAGCCGTGAATGCGGTAAAACTGGTGATTTAAAAAGAAACATAATTTTAGCTTCTCCGTTTACCAGAGAATATTCACAAGTTAAATCAAACCATTTCCAAATTATTTCCATAAAAAATGGCCCCCCCGGGCCATGCAAGGTTTAGAAAATAGTGCCAGTAGGCCCGAAGCCAAAACCATAGTAAAACATGGATAAAACCTCTTTATATGAATGGAAATGGTATGATCACACACAATAGCTGCCCAGCAGCTCACAATCAACCTATCGACCCTGCACAGGCCCATAGCTACTCAGCAAGCATAACCAGCCTAGAAGGATAATTCTATGCCCGGGACTCGCGGACATTCCCAAAATCCCACCTTCTATGTTCCAGAGTCAACAAGGCCTCACAGGACCACAAGGGTAAATAAAATGTATCGGCAAATACTACAAGCAACGGAGAAACAAAAGAAGGCGGACATGAATAAAGCGGTCGAGGTATGTGGTACCAACCTAATAGACCAACCCAAGGATGCCCATTAATACAATTTTATTCTATATATGCGGAGTCTAGGGAAAATAAATCATAACCTACCTGTCGTCCGATGACAAGTTCCTAGAACAACGATGTCCAAGCTCGAACCACTCCGAGAAAATCCAAAACTAAATCGGAGTCAGATTTGGGCTTGAATAACTTGACGTAGATAATTAACTTCCCTTTTTATTCAACGTGCAGATATGCACCTCTATGCCTAATATCTATATATCATATAGATATGTGGAGCAAAAGGAAATAAATGCTTGCTGAAGTTTATCCATGTTAATGACATTTCTAAGGTTAAGAACAATTGTTAGTAATGCTGCCAGTTCCAAATGCCACCACTCACTGTTAGTGCTTGCTGGCCACTCCCTCCACCTACACGTGGAGTGGAGGTGGCAATTACAAGGCAACAAAACAATATTCTTATCCCGTTATTTATATACTCGGGTATTGCGTAAGTTTGTGGTATAATAAATATAATTTTTGAATATACCATAATCATTAGAAAATTATTTCAAATAAAGCCTACTATATTATAATAATAATTTTCAACATAACTAAATTTACTATCTCCGTTAAAATATTAAAATGTATAAAAACCTTATAAAATAAATACATATACAATTATATTGTAACAAAAATATTTTCCATAAACCTTTAAAATATTTTTAAAAGGTAATAATAATATAATTTTTACCAAATTCAACCTTTAAATTAAATATTTTCAAATACACGCGATGTTAATAAAATTCTTAAATTTAAGTTTGCAACTCACCATCGCACGATTTTGATACTCCAGAACTCTCTCGGAATCCTCCCTTATGTTTTCTCACTGTTTTGGAACTGAAATGGCGTTTTAAAACGTGAAGTTGAGGCTTAAATCGAGTTTGACCCGACCCGGTTCGCGACCCGATTCGCAACCCATTTTCTGCCAGACAGTCCGCGGTAAAACAGTCATAACCTTTTACTCCAAGATCAGTTGGATGTGAGGTTTTATGCGTTTGAAACTAGACTCGTAGACCTTCGATTTGGTATTTCGGGAAACTTCTAACTCTTTATATATTGAGAGAAAAGTTCCGAGACATTTTACCCAAAGTTCAGGAAATTTGTTAAAGATCTTACGATTACTTTTGCCGACTTGCTTGACTTCAAAACTTATAATGCGACCAAACAAATGGACCCAACACCGAAATAACGGTCCTGACGAGCCTTAAGTGACTTGGGGCCGCTACAAACAAGCTCTAACGGTTCAAGGAAAACGTATACGTGGAAATAACCGGAAGGGTCATTACAAGTACCACCTAGCGATCTTCATGCAATGAGCGCACCTTGGCCTTTTGTAGCATGGGGCATGGATGTCATTGGTCCCGTCAAGCCATCTACTTCGAATGGACACAGATTCGTTTTGGTAGTTATTGATTACTTCACCAAGTGGGTAGAAGTTGTTTCTTACAAGTATGTGACCAAGAAGGTTGTAGCCGATTTTGTTAAAAACAACCTAATCTGTCGATTCGGGATCCCTGAGTCAATTATTACCAACAACAGAACAAATCTGAACAGCCACTTGATGAAAGAAATATGTGAGCAATTCAAGATCACTCACCATAATTCAACCGCATACCGGCCATAAATGAATGGAGCTGTGGAAGCCGCCAACAAGAATATCAAGAAGATCTTGAGAAAAATGGACAACCATCACCGATCTTGGCATGAGATGTTGCCTTATGCTTTATTGGGATACCGGATGATCGTCAGGACTTCGACCAGGGCGACCCCTAATATATTGGTGTATGGGTCGGAAGCAGTGATACCTGCGGAAGATGAAATACCATCTCTTAGGATCATTCGAGAAGCCGAACTGAATAATGAGGAATGGGTTCGTGCCCATCACGAGCAACTCATGTTGATTGATGAGAAAAGGATTAGTGTCGTATGCCATGGTTAGTTGTACCAACAAAGAATGATTCGTGCATTCAACAAAAGAGTGAGAGATCGCATGTTTGCCATAGGACAACTGGTTCTCAAGCGCATTTTTCCCCACCAGGAGGAATACAAAGGAAAGTTTGCACCCAATTTGCAAGGCCCGTATGTCATCCAGAAAGTGTTATCCAGAGGAGCTCTGATCCCATCCGAAATGGACGGTCAGGTGTGGACCAAATCGATCAATTCCGATGTTGTGAAGAGATACTTTGTTTAGGGATACTTTTCCTTTAATTTCATTTTCCTGTAATCGCATTCCCTGATTGTAATCATTTTATGCTTTGTAATAGCTTAAAACATCCCTATCCTCTTGAACGAACTACGTTTGACCTGAATTCTCAAGAATGAGATACGTAGGAGGCCTGTGTCGGCCTCGGTCAACCCCTTAGGAAAATCTATCTTTCCCCGAATAAACTACATTTGACCTGAATTCTCAAGAATGAGATACGTAGGCGGCCTTTGTCGGCCTCGGTCATCCCTTTAGTTATTTCCAATAATCTCCCACTATAAGTGTGGGAATTACGTTTAACCTGATTCCTGCCTCAACGGGATACGTAGGCGCCACAACAGTACGGTCATATCACCCCAAGAAATGGAAACTGGGGTAGAATTTTAGAGAAAGGAATCTCAAAAATTCGTAAGATGAAGGTCGTTGCCAACAAGACAAGAGGATGCTTGTAGATACGCAAATGACACAACGGTTCGGTCATATCACCCCAGGAAATGGAAACTGGGGCAGAATATTTGAGAAAGGAATCTCAAAAATTCAGAAGATGAAGGTCGTTTCCAACAAAATAAGAGGATGCTTGTAGATACGCAAATGCCACAATGGTTCATCCGTATCTCCCAGGAAATGGAAACTGGGGTAGAATTTTTGAGAAAGGAATCTCAAAAATTCAGAATACGAAGAGCATTAGTCTCCGAAGAGTTCCCCAGTAAGAATGCAGAGTATGCCGAAGACCAAATCAAATACCGAGAAAGAATCTCGCGATCCCCACAGAGTCTCAAGTCTCTTGCCGGAAGTAATAAAATCCGCTAAGAAACCTTTAACTGGGGTAGAAATTTTGAGAAGGATCCCAAAAATTTCCACCAAGCTTCATTCAAGAGTTCAACATTAAGCTCCGAGGAATTCCCCAGCACCGAGATATCAGAGTCTACTTCTTGAAAATCATCTTTCAAGTTCCCCAGCTAGGACGACGAAGGACCTCCGTTGTCCGCCAGCAGTATGTCAGAAATGTGAAGACCTCGAGTAAAGGACGTTCATTGAACTAGTACATGACATGACAGGCAGAGACATTTCCAAATCATCTCCTTTTTAAACCCTTTGTTTTCCAAAGAACTTGTTTGAAAAATATTTACAAAGATTATTTTTACTCCTTTAATGTGATTTTGTCTTATGTCTACCTTGGTCCGTGGAGAGTCGAGGGTGACAAGTACCCGAGATTGGAAAGCATACGGAGAAGATAGAACCAGGAGCAGAAGATCGAAGGAGGTCAACACAGGCCAGTTTCGACAAAACTAACAATTTTTCTGTGGATGCAGGTTGTCCCCAAAAGTATATCAGAAAGCAGTCCCGCGTTATCCAACGCGTTCAAAGAAACACAATGAGACCAGATGCTATAAAATTTGGCAAGAAAAGCCCAAAACAACAGGAAGAGGCCAAAGAGGCAAAAGCCCCTAAAGTGGATGAATTTTCTGGTAGTTCACATAAACTACCAGATAAAGAGAACTCGACAACGTTCTTAAGTCCCCAAAAAGGTTCAGGACATCTCGATCAGCTTCAAAATTGGGGGCACCAAACAAAGAGCAGCAGCATTCCCCACCAATGCCTAGCAAGACAGGTATCACCCCGAACAGACTTCAAAAAACGGTATTCATTCTATCCCTGAAAGCAGGTACCCACAAAGGAGTCTACATTAAGACCAAAGGTGATATTTTCATGACTTCCCTATGGGACATTGCATCATGCTACATGGCATCTCATTTTTTATTCACGTTGCATCATGCTGCATGGCATCATATTTTTGCATTCACATTTGCATCATACTGCACTGCATCGCATTGCATCATGCTGCATTGCATCATATTGCACCATATTGCATCACCTGGCATAGCATTGTGTCGCATCATATTATGACATATCTCATTGCATCATATTATATTATGTTGCATCGTATTGTATGGCATCATATCACAGGAGCATGCCAAAAGGGCCATTCACATTTGCATGCCGAGAGGGCCATGCTGAGAGGGCCATTCATATTTCCATGTCAAGAGGACCATGCCGAGAGGTCCATTCATATTTCCATGTCAAGAGGACCATGCCAAGAGGTCCATTCATATTTGCATGCCGAGAGGGCCATGTCAAGAGGACCATGTCGAGAGGGCCAGTCATATTTCCATGTCAAGAGGACCATGCCGAGAAGGCCATTCATATTTGCATGTCAAGAAGACCATCATCATCATATATCGCAGACACACATCCCCTGCGAAGATTATGTCCCTCTTCCAGCTGGCTTCAAAGAGGATGACATTCATTAGGCGTCCCCATATCGCACTAGCTGCGCAGGATCGACTTCATCATGCTTATATCCGAAATTACGTGAGACAAAAGGGTCTGACGTTGAGGATATCATTATCATTATCCTCATTCATTATGCCAAATCTGGCATGCAGCATGCTTATATTCGAAATTATGTGAGGCAAAAGAGTCTGACGTTGAGGATATCATTATCATTTATTATGCCAAGTCTGGCATCCAGCATATTTATATCCCATATTGTGTAAGGCGGAGGAGTCTGACGTCAAGGATATTTTATGCACCATTATTCGAAAGCATCAATTGCCGGAAGATGTTGTTATATACCACATGTCGTCAAGGTTCGAAGAATATTATCTGACGGATATATGTAAGTCGTCTCTGCCCACATTGGACAATAAATCATATTTTCCAACATTTGAAGGTCAAAAGTCATCTATAAGTCACAACGATATCCAAAATCAGATAGTGTGCAAAATTGCTCGAAGCTTGACAGAACTAAGAGTTGTCTGTTAGACGCAATGATATCTGAAACCAGATAGTGTACAAGATCACCTGAAGATTGACAGTTCAAAGGTAACGCGTAAGTCACAACGATATCTGAAATTGGATAAAGTGCAAGACTACCAAAAATGAATGGTCGAAGGGTTATTTATAAGCCGCGACATATCCACGTTGACATTGTGCAGGATTACCCAAAGGCTAATAATTCGAGGGAAATCTGTAAGTCACGTCACGTCCAAGATCGGATAAAAGTGCATGATTACACAAAAACTGGCGATTCGAAGGATATCTGTAAGCCGCCTCTATCCAAAGTCGGATAATGTGCAAGATTACTCAAAAGCTGGCAAATTAAAGGCGTTTGTAAGTTGCCTCTATCAAAAGTCAAATGATGTGATAGATTACCCAAAGCCTGAAAATCCAAGGAGTGTCTGTTAGTCGTGTCGATGCGGAAGATACGCGAGATCTATCCCAAAGACATATGCAAAAGACCACTGCCAAAAGCCAAGAAGGCTACCGCATTCAGGAGAATGCCCTTAAACAATCAAGAAGGTCGTCATCATTCAAAAATTGCTACACAAGCAATATTATCCGATAGCCAAGAAGGCTATCAGGTTTGACTGTCATGGAAGCGGCTATTTCCTAAAACTGAGACAGGAAAGGACGTCATATTCCTCAAGAAACAACAGATAAAGGAAAATGAGGTACGAAGCTCTCTCTCCTTACTTAATTCTATTACTACTAACCATTTGGTTTTGAGATATTGTCGAGAGCATCCAAGAAGGATGAAATTCTCAAAAGCAAAACCACAGGTGCGGACTACACCAAAAAGGATGCATCACAATATGGAACCTTTTCTTAGCATCAACTTGTGACACAGTCCGGAGAGGGACATCAAACTCTTTGGACACGAACTAAGGAACAACTCACCAACACAATCAAACCACGCCCCTATCAGAAGGCATGTGGGTATTTCCTATCTTTGGGTCTTGGTTTCGCATCCTGGGTATTTTCTGAACTCGCATTGGAAGCAATATTCTTTCCTTTCAAATTCGAGTGATGATACACCTCGAGCTTTGGAAATTATGTCCAGCTAAAATCTTGCTTATGGGTGTGAAGTGCACCACAATCATAGTTGAGAGGTTACAAGCCTCTTTTCTATAGCTCAACTTATTCGTCACTCATCCTGAGCCAAAGGTCGTCTTAACATAAAGATTACCTTTTCCACCGATTGAGTCAAACTACAAGCCGCCTGATTCACTGAGTCCTGGGATATGTAGGCGCGCTCTATGATGAAAACTTGGCTACATTCCTAACTCCCCCCAATCCTCCTACTCCCCAGCTTTCCGGTCTCTCCGTACTCTGAAATTGAGAAAGTTTGGAATTCCTTGAAAATCGTGCGTAAAATCAAGCATCTTGAACTACAAGTGGCCTGAGTTCTCATGTAACATGAGATATGTAGGAAACTCGATGCCAGAGTTTGGCCATAACTCATTAAAATTCGTGCTAAAACCAATCGCTTCCTGAAGATGGACATGTGATCGGATAAAATTGAGAACGTCAAATCCCTTTGCCCAGGGTTCATTACACTCACCCTACCCAAAGGGAGGGGTAGTTGTTGACACCCAATTTTTATCCTCCACATTACGAATTAATCTTGAGCCTTGTTAAATTTTAAACAATTTTTGAAATAATTGTCTTTTAAAAAGGGGTAAATCATTTTCAAATCAGCTTTATAATAGTTCTGAGTAACAATTTATATTTTTCATATTTAAATAAGTGAAAATTATATAATTTTACTGAAAGAACTATTTTAGAGCTTAGTTTCATAAAAAAGGTCCTTTTAAAAGATTAAACACTTGATTTTCCTCCAATTTAATTTAAATAAGAGGTTAATTGAATAAATTAATTTCATGATGGTTAAAAGAGGAAATTATGTGTTGAACATGATAATTTTTTCAATTTATTTAAAGTTAAAAAGGCTCAGGTAATTAATTTTAATTAATCCATCTTTATTTCTAGTCTAGCCTAAATCCCTAAAGTTATTTAAATTCTAGCCGAATTTCTTAAATCCTATTCAATTTGGCTACATCTTTAACTCGAAATGGACACATTTTGCAAAATGTGGCCAAATCCTCAATACGCCTTATAATTCCCTCACCAGACCCCTTGTCTCAGCCCTTTTGGGCCAACCTATTCCCACAACCCGCCAGCCCACTCCTCCTTTTCCTTTGTTTATCTGCCCTGACCCAGCTGGCCCAAGCCCAAATCCACCCTTATAAGCCCCATTCTCTTTTCTCTTACTCAGACAAAAACCAAACACCCCTTTAGCTTCATCTTCTTCTTTTTCTCTCAACAACACCTCTCAGAAACCCTAAGCGTCGCATACCCCCGCCACTCTCTCACTCTTTCCCTAGAAAGAGGATGTTGTATGAGCAACGCACCTCGTACAACAACTTAGCTTACCTAGTACACCCCTTAACTCTCCTCTCTCTTTGTCGTCTCCAACAAATGACGAAAACCAGTACAAACCCCAAATGTTTCTCCAACGTTCCCCAATGTTCATAGCTTCAAATTCGCCCAACCTTCGTTAAAATTCCCAAACGCCATCCTTAGCTTCGTAAAAAATTGAGCTGGCAGACTAGAATGTTCTAAAAATTGCCAAGGTGTTGATTTCTCCGTAAAATCCGTGAAAATCGATAGGAGTTTTTACCATTTCTTGATGATTCAACCTCGTCCGTTGAAGGAATTCGAATTTCCTTCAACAAAAATCCTAGAAATTCCCTCTAGTTTTCCCCCCCATTTTCACCCAATATTCCCTATAAATACCCCCCTAGTTGCATGAAAAAAAAGCTGATTTTGGGGAAATATTGGGGGTTCTGGAGAATCGTTTCTCTAACCTCACATAACCAGTTAACTTTGGGAAGAAAAAGCACTAAAAATTCAAGTTCTAAAGGATTGGGTATTAGTCCGGTGGTGGTAAGCTCTTCCGGTGAAGTTCTAAGCCCGAGTTGCTGCCCTAAAAAAAGTGAATCCCTTAACCTCCTCCTTTACTATTTTTGTTGTTTCATTTTTGCTTTTATAATGTTTAAACCATGGTGAAATCTGTTTCTGGCCTTGTTTGTTAGTATCAAATATATGCTCTTAAATGTTAACTAATATTATGATTTTGAGTAGCAATCTTGTGTTAGAAGTGTGGTCTTTTACTGATTTTATTTAATTTGTTAAAATAGTGAGTATGAGCATAAATTTGATCCTAGATTGTTGTTAAATCTGTCTGTCTTTGTTCATAAAAATGTTTGGTTTTGATTCTTGTTTATTCCCCAACCCCTCTTCATAATCATGTTCTTAATGGCTTACCAACTTTGCCTAAACTGATATTTCGTATATGTATTGATTAAGTGTTGATATGTTTTGCTCATGGCTGTTTGTAATGATTTTTAAACTTGATTTCCCTTCCCCTGTATAAACCCCTTGATTTCATTAGCCTGTGTTCGACTTATATGATGATTAAATGCCAGAAACTTGAGCATGAATTTCTTGCTAGAATTTAAGGCTGATTTTGTTCATGAAAATCTTAGTCTTTCTCTTTGTTGAACCTGTTTTCTCCTATTTACTGTCTTAACTATGTATGAACTGTTAGCCTTACTCTCTTATACTTGGGGTTGATGCTTAGGTTAGTTTTAAACCTTGATTGTCTATGGTTTAGTTTGTTCTTAAGTAAACTGTGTAGTATATATATATATTTGAGTACAAATTTTCATATTTGTTAATTGATTTGAGCATGTTTAACCCCTACCCTATTTACCCTTAGATTTGAACTTGCGTTTAAATGGTTTTTCTTCCTTTCCCTACTGTTTCTTGCTATATGGTATCAGTCTACATGTTTGAACTGTAAGTATCATTTAGGATGATGTTTGGGTCATCTTTGAGTCCTGATTTCTTCTCATAAGTTTGTTGGTTTGATTAAGTATATCATGAGCACATATTGCCTATTGGTATGTTGATGAAAAATGTTCAAACCCTCTCCTTGCTTCCCTTTGTTTAAAAGTAATCATGATTTCCTCTTCCTTTCCTTTTCACTGTTTTGCTAATGCTGAAATGACTAGGTGATGCATATGAAATAGTTAGGTTTTGTTGTTACCTTCTTATGTTTGAATTGGTGTCAAGTAATGCTTGTAGAACATTGTGACCTATTAAAGCTTCAAGACTGCTATGTTTCTTTGTTTGCTATATGAAGATGTTATAGGTTTTTAGACCTGTTCAACTCTCATCCCCTTTCCCTCATTTTTTATCTGTTACCCTGTTCCTTTCCCCCTTTCTCTTGAAATGATTTTAGCATACTAGACGGTTGTTGTGTGATTAGAATTTTTTTAGGTCTAAGGTTTAAGAATCTGAACTCCATGATTGTTGTGTGTGTAAGTTCTATCGTGGAATAGAACTAGAGGTGAGGCATGCCTCCTTGTGACATATTCCTCACCCCTGTAGGTTCCTCTGATTCATCTTCTTCAAGATGACCACTTCCTTGTTTGCTTTACATGTTACCTGTATGGACCATTAGATGATTTCGGCCTATATCATGTTAATAGCTTTCCCATATACTTCTCCTTTGCTTTACTGGTGTTGGAACTGGTACGAGAGCTGGTGGTACCTAGGCTATCCCCGAGTCCACATGTTGTTGCTCAAGGACAAACTCAGGTTCATAATCATACTCGGGCTCTAGCTCTACTCTAGCAGCTCTAGCAGGTGCAGCTGCTCTGGGTCACCCTCAACCTCTACCTCTACCCCTACGACAACCCCGACCCCTAGCTGGAGTCGGAGGTGCGGGGGCAGAAGGCTCTCCTCCTCCAGAAGCTGAAGATCTCGTACGAACTATCTGCAGAAGAGTGAACATGAATAAGTGAGATTTACAAAAACTTTCAAGGATACTATGCACGAGAGAGAAACAAGAAAGCTCCATTTTCCTAAGATGTCACTATAGCCTCCTGAAGATTGGGTACGGATGTCTCCGGCCTGATCCGCAGGACTTTACTATACATTGGCTCCTATACCTATGACACCGATGAACCTAAGGCTCTGATACCAAGCTGTCATGACCCGATTTATCGATTATGATGGCACCTACAACCCCAGTAGGCTGATGTGCCAGGATTTGACAGCACTTTCGACGCTTAAAATGAAGGATTTTTGGGAGTTCATAAGTACATTTTGTTGGATTTAATGTCGTTTGTTAGTTATGCAGGGAAAAGTTATGAAATAGATGGAAATACCAAAAGTTTGCAGTTTTTTGGGCAAAAGACAAGCCATCACGGGCGTCACACTCATGATGTCCCATGGGGAAAGCCATTGGAACAGGGCAGTAAGAGGTGCTAAGGCATTGAAGCCTGACGGGCACCATGACACACATGGTAGACACGATGGGACATCGCAAATCTCGTCAAAATTGTCCAGGGAAGCGTGCAAAAAGTCAAGGAAGGGTGACGGGTGTCCCTGATGCCCATGACAACCATGACACCCCGTCAAAGTTTCCCATGGAAACCAGGCAGGAGAGCTGGAGAGTAGCCAAGTGCAGGCGATGAGATGGCCGACGGGCATCGCAGTCTCGACGGCCCATCACCTCTGCCCATGAAATCTTGGCAGAGGTTTGGAATTAATGACTTAATGATGGCCTACGGGCGTCGCAGCCTTGATGTCCCGTCACTCCATCTCGTGAGATCGTGGCATAGACATGCAAGTGAAGAATTAAAGATGGACGACGGGCACCCACGACGCCCATCGCAACCACGACTGCCCATGAGGCATCCCGTCGGCACTGCCGCATCCAGCTTCTCCTAGTTTTGTTAGGATTTAGTTTCTTTGTCTATAAATACTTCATCTTAGGTTTTATTTTCTGTTGTTACGTATTGTTTTGGAATAATTACTACATTATTGTTTTGGTGTTGACTTGAAACACAAGTTTTTGATATTTTCTTCAAGATTCCGGATTTTTTTGCGCTAATTTGTAAGTATCTACTGATGATTGCACAAACAACCATTAAGTGTCCACTTATGAATATGAGTAGCTAAATCCACAACTAGGGTTGTGGGAACCATGAAGAATTAACAAAGTAGGCAAAGTACTTAGTAATTCTAGGGCGATACTTATGCATGTATTGTTCTTCCATTCGTAATGATTGCTTTCTAGCGGTGTACAATGTTAGAACTCGTCTTATCCTTACTTGTCGGACCAAGGAGGTAATGGATGGGAAAAGAGTCATTCAACTACGGAGATTTGAGGCTACCAACCCTCATCTAATAGCTTGACCTTGTCCGGGAATAGCTAATCTGGGATCCAAGGTAAGGGTTAGTGGAGCATACACCTCTACCCGGACCAAGGCGTGTGGTGAAATTCGTCTAGCTGCTGGACCAAGGAGTTAGATGAACCCAACTTACCAATTCTGCATGCTAAGTATCAAACTAGTTTACCAAGTACAAAAGCCTTACTAAGTTATGATCTCATGGGGAACACTACCCTAGTCGCTCCTACTATTGATAACAACTGTTGAAATTGAAATTTGTTACTTGTTTATGTTCTAGTTACTATTACTACTTGTTACTTTAAAAAAAAAATTCGAGGGAAATAAATGACTAAAATGCGAGTAAACATTAATCGACCATAGTCCTACCATATTTCATGTGGGATCGACCCTAACCATTGTTGGGTTCTATATTTGATCAGCGACCACTTACGCTTCTAAAAGGAGGTGTAATTTGGTTGAATCAAATTTTAGCACCGTTGTCGGGAATACGGTTTAGTATTAAGAGAGATTGTGTTTATTTCACTATTAGTCCTTATTTCCTGATTTTACTTTTTCTGTTGTTTTTGTTTTGATCTATAGGTTGCACACTTGTGCATGCCCAGTACAAAAAGTCAAGGCAATCCCTTGATCCCATACGATCCTGAGCTCTCCAAAACATTAAGAAACATGGCTAAATAGGGAGAGCATAAAACACAGGAGCAGATCACAGCCCGACTGTTGGCCGAGGATGAGCAACGAAAAAAGAAAGAAGAAGATGCTCTTGCCGCTGAAGATGCTACACTTGTAGTAGACCTTGCATCTCGAAATGCAGCGGCTGAGCAAGCAAGGCAGGCTCGACAATAAGTTGCTCATCAAGCTGCACTAAAGGCCCAAGCTTCAGCAGATAGGTCAGCTCACTGGAATTTGCCTAGAGGACCAGTCGTGCCACGATAGAATAGGGGTCGACAGATGCAGCAACCCAGGCAAGCCCCTCACTACTACGAATATAATAATTATAATGATTATGATGATGAGGAGAAATTGGGAATTGCTAGACCTATAGTGTTGCCACCACTAACTGAGGGGGCAAAATTTGACATCTTCAGCACCATAATCCAATTTTGATGAATAATAAGGGACTGTATGCTGGAAAACCTACAGAAGATGCAAATTGTCATGTGCAGAATTTTACTCAAATTTGCAAGGCTTATAGTGTTGACACCCAATTTTTACCCTCTACATTACGAATTAATCTTGAGCCTTGTTGAATTTTAAACAATTTTTGAAATAATTATCTTGTAAAAAGGGGTAAATCATTTTCAAATCATCTTTATAATTGTTCTGAGTAAAAATTTATATTTTTCATATTTAAATAAGTGAAAATTATATAAGTTTACTGAAAGAACTATTTTAGAGCTTAGTTTCATAAAAAAGGTCCTTTTAAAATATTAAACACTTGATTTTCCTCCAATTTAATTCAAATAAGAGGTTAATTGAATAAATTAATTTCATGATGGTTAAAAGAGGAAATTATGTGTTGAACATGATAATTGTTTCAATTTGTTTAAAGTTAAAAAGGCTCGGGTAATTAATTTTAATTACTCCGTCTTTATTTCTAGTCTAGCCTAAATCCCTAAAGCTATTTAAATTCTAGCCGAATTTCTTAAATCCTATTCAATTTGGCTACATCTTTAACTCAAAATGGCCACATTTTACAAAATAGGGCCAAATCCTCAATACGCCTTATAACTTTCTCATGAGACCCCTTGTCTCAGCCCTTTTGGGCCAACCCATTCCCACAACCCGCCAGCCCACTCCCACTTTTCCTTTGTTTATCTGCCTGACCCGGCTGGCCCAAGCCCAAATCCACCCTTATAAGCCCTTTTATCTTTTCTCTCACTCAGACAAAAAACAAACACCCTTTTAGCTTCATTTTCTTTTTTTTCTCTCAACAACACCTCTCAGAAACCCTAAGCGCCGCATACCCCCGCCACTCTCTCACGCGTTCCCTAGAAAGAGGACGTTGTATGAGCAACGCACCTCGTACAACACCTCAGCTCACCCAGTACACCCCTTAACTCTCCTCTCTCTTCGTCGTCTCCAACAAACAACGAAGACTAGTACAAACCCCAAATATTTCTCCAACATTCACAGCTTCAAATTCGCTCAACCTTCGTTAAAATTCCCAAACGTCATTCTTAGCTCCATCAAAAATTGAGCTGGCAGGCTAGAATATTCTAGAAATCGCCTAGGTGTTGATTTCTCTGTGAAATCCGTGAAAATCAGTACGAGTTTGTACCATTTCTTGATGATTCAACCTCGTCCGTTGAAGGAATTCAAATTTCCTTCAACAAAAATCCCAGAAATGCCCTCTGGTTCCCCCCCCCCCCCTATTTTCACCCGAAATTCCCTATAAATACACCCCCTAGTTGCATGAAAAAAAAGCTGATTTTGGGGAAATATTGGGGGTTCTGGAGAATCGTTTCTCTAACCTCACATAACCAGTCAGCTTTTGGAAGAAAAAGCACTAAAAAATTCGAGTTCTAAAGGATTGGGTATTAGTCCGGTGGTCGTAAGCTCTTCCGGTGAAGTTCTAAGCCCGAGTTGCTTCCCTAAAAAAAGGTGAATCCCTTAACCTCCTCCTTTACTGTTTTTGTTGTTTTCATTTTTGCTTTTACAATGTTTAAACCTTGGTGAAATCTGGTTCTGGTCTTTATTGTTAGTATCAAAGATATGTGCTTAAACGTTAGACTAATATTATGATTTCGAGTAGCAATCTTGTGTTAGAAGTGTGGTCTTTTATTGATTTTATTTAATTTGTTAAAACAGTGAGTATGAGCATAAATTTGAGCCTAGATTATTGTTAAATGATGTTAAATCTGTCTGGCTTTGTTCATAAAAATGTTTGGTTTTGATCCTTATTTTTCCCCAACCCCTCTTCATAATCATGTTCTTATTGGCTTACCAACTTTGCCTAAACTGATATTTCGTATATGTATTTATTAAGTGTTGATATGTTTTGCTCATGGCTGTTTGTGATGATTTTAAAACTTATTTTCCCTTCCCGTGTATAAACCCCTTGATTTCATTAGCCTGTGTTCGACTTATATGATGATTAAATGCCAGAAACTTGAGCATGAATTTGTTGCTAGAATTTAAGGCTGATTTTGTTCATGAAAAGCTGAGTCTTTCTCTTTGTTGAACCTGTTTTCTCCTCTTTACTATCTTAACTATGTATGAACTGTTAGCCTTACTCTCCTATACTTGGGAGTGATGCTTAGGTAAGTTTTAAACCTTGATTGTCTATGGTTTAGTTGGTTCTTAAGTAAACTGTGTAGTATATATATTTGAGTACAAATTTTCATATTTCTTAATTGATTTGAGCATGTCTAACCCCTACCCTATTTACCCTTAGATTTGAACTTGCTTTTAAATGGTTTTTCTTCATTTCCCTACCGTTTCTTGCTATGTGGTATCAGTCTACATGTTTGAACTGTAAGTATCATTTAGGATGATGTTTGGGTCATCTTTGAGTCTTGACTTCTTCTCATAAGTTTGTTGGTTTGATTAAGTATAGCATGAGCACATGTTGCCTGTTGGTTTTTTGATGAAAAATGTTCAAACCCTCTCCTTGCTTCCCTTTGTTTAAAAGTAATCATGATTTCCTCTTCCTTTCCTTTTCACTGTTTTGCTAATGCTGAAATGACTAGGTGATGCATATGAAATAGTTAGGTTTTGTTGTTACCTTCTTATGTTTGAATTGGTGTCAAGTAATGCTTGTAGAACATTGTGACCTATTAAAGCTTCAAGACTGCTATGTTTCTTTGTTTGCTATATGAAGATGTTATAGGTTTTTAGACCTGTTCAACTCTCATCCCCTTTCCCTCATTTTTTATCTGTTACCCTGTTCCTTTCCCCCTTTCTCTTGAAATGATTTTAGCATACTAGACGGTTGTTGTGTGATTAGAATTTTTTTAGGTCTAAGGTTTAAGAATCTGAACTCCATGATTGTTGTGTGTGTAAGTTCTATCGTGGAATAGAACTAGAGGTGAGGCATGCCTCCTTGTGACATATTCCTCACCCCTGTAGGTTCCTCTGATTCATCTTCATCAAGATGACCACTTCCCTGTTTGCTTTACATGTTACCTGTATGGACCATGAGATGATTTCGTCCTATATCATGTTAATAGCTTTCCTATATACTTCTCCTTTGTTTTCTTGAGTGATTTATTATTAGTTGTACTGAGTAATCAATGTTAAAAACGCTTGTTCATATCGCTTGACTTGTCTATGACTGGTATGTGATTTCCAGATTAGGTTCTTAAATTAGTCTTTTGTTCAAATTATATGGAATCTGCTCTATATGTTTAAATGTAAGTATTGAAAAATATTGAATATGTGCCTTATGCCTATGTGATACCACTTCCGTGCATCTAAGAATACATGTCTTGTTTGAACCACTCCCTACCTCCTCATTGATTTTCTGGAAAATGGTTAATCCATATGAATGTTTTGAAATGGCTAAGTTTCATAAAACATATGTCTTAAGTGATAAAATTAGTGATTTTATTGTATGAATGTCCCTGTTTCATATGCTTTAACTTAGTATAAATACCTGCGCATTGGTGTATATTTCTGTTTGAATTATTTTCTTTGTTTAATTTAGTTAAGACACGTACTAATCCTCATTTATTTTACTCTTTCTATGTATTAAATCCGGTGGAGTCCAATTGGACTCCCAATATTCCCCTGCATCTTCTAGTTGGGCTTAGCCTAAAATTATTTGATGGTCCAGCAAGAATAATCCCAAAAGGGCTAAAACATCAGAGGCAGCAGTGACAATGGTGGAGAGAAATGGGCCACGCCCAAAAAAAATGATCCGCATTAGAAAAAGTCCAAAATGGACTGAATAAATAAATTTGGGCCAAAGCCCATAAGATTCAGCAGCAGCAGTAGCCCAAAGGGATAAAAGATGAAAAGTGGACTAAGTCCAAAGTGAAAATGGCGGTGGGCCTAAAGAGGGCCCACACACTAGTATTAGGACAGGATTAACATATTTTAATTATGTCTTCTTGTTACTTAGTTGATTAGTTTGATTGTATAATTGGACTAACTTTGTGAAAGTTAGTTAAATTATCCCCAAAAGGAATCAAACTTTCTGATAATTACTATTTCATTTACTCAATTTGTTTAATTTCAACTCTTTTCTTTCCGTGAGTATAAAAAAGGGACCCCTTTTTATTTTCTTTTATAAAACAACCTTTTTTCATAATTATCCTCTAAAATCAATCTTCCTTATAAAAACAAGATGTTTTATAAACCAATCCCGTTTTCAAAAGTTAGTCAACAAGTTAGTTTTTCAAACAAGCCCGGGCAACTGCGAGTTAGCGGATACTCTTGGTGCCTTAACACCCTTCCAAGAGTATTAACTTGAACCCTTACCCTTAATCCCTTAATTTTTAAAGTCTTTATCTGTTTTGGGATTTTAAAAATTCTTATAAGTTTTTTCTTGGTTCTTACTTTATAAAAACTAAGTGGCAACTTTTGCTTTTAATTGAAAATATTTTGAAAACTTTAATTAGATTTTCGAAATGAACCTTTCAATAAACAAAGCCATATTTTTCCGTCCTTTCCCAAAAAGGATTAAAACATATAGTATGCCAGGAGTGGGGCAAGATGCTATTAGATTGAGGTTGTTTCCATTCTCATTGACCGACGAGGCAACTGTTTGGCTCTCAGAACTGCCCGATAATTCCATATACACATGGCACGAGTTAAAGACCTAAATTTTGGAGCTATTCTTTCCTCCATCAAGGATGTTGCAATTGAAACAGAAGATCTATAATTTCAAGCAGCTACCTGCAGAGGCGTTATATGAGGCTTGGCTAAGGTTCAAGAAGAAGTTGAAGCAAGTTCTGAGACACAAAATCCCTTCAAGGCATCTGATGGAAATTTTTTACAAAGCACTGAACGCCAACACCAAAGCAGTAGCTGGCACTGTAACTGGTGGGGCATTCATGGACAACTCGTATGATGAAGCTTTGGAGATGCTTGATCGGGTTACCAATAACAATAGAGCATGGCACACCAGAGAGTCAGAGACCCCAGCAGGTACATAAGCAGTTGGTAAGTCCTTAGATCCAAATGAATGGCAAGACCTCAAACAGGAAGTTGCCGAGATAAACACGACAGTTGGGTTACTGGCAAAGAGATTTCTGGCTGAGGGAGTAGAGAAGGTAAAAGCCACCGGTTCACAAGGTAAAGCACCTAGGCCAGACGATTACTTATCCGAAGAGTAGGTTAGTTATGTGAATTATCAAGGGGTGGGTTTTTGGGCTTCTTGCCAAGGAAATCAAGGTCGAAACAGAGATAGAGATGATTACTACAATTGGTCTAGTTACAGAGATGGTGACTGGCAGAAAAAAGATGGGTACAAGAACGATAAAAATGATCTTTATGTCCCGCTTGGAAATCGCAAAGAGCGGCCTGGACAACCTACCATGAGGGAGCTGCTCAACAAGGTGTTTGAAAAGGTTGACTCCATGGATGCAAGCATGAAGGAGATAAAAGTAGACCTTTCAAATATTAGTCAAAGAGTGGATTCCCATGCTATCTCCATAAAGCAGCTTGAGATGCAGATGCACCTGATTTCCACTAGCATGAATCCACGTCAAAAGGGTACTCTCCCTAGTGATACCATTCAAAACCTGAAGAATGATCGATAGGTTATGGCAGTGACTACTCGAAGAGGAAAGAATACCATTAATCCTCCCATGTCTAAAATTGTTGATGAGCCCGCCGAAGTTGAAAAGGATGATGGTGAGATTCTGGTCGAGTCTGAAGGAATAGATGGTGAGGAGGAGCAAATTGAGAGACAGTCTTCTAAAGTGAAAGCAAAGAGCAAATAGGTTTCACCAAACCTAAAACCCATGCCATTAACTCCTTCTCCGTATCCCCAAAGATTGAAGAAAAAGGTTGAGGACGGAAAATTTTACAACTTCATCTTTATGTTGAAGCAACTGTCAGTAAATATTCCTTTAGTAGAAGCACTAGAGCAGATGCCTGGATATGCCAAATTTATGAAGGATCTGGTAACTAAGAAGAGGATGGTTAGCTTTGAGCCAGCCAATAATTTTCACCACTGTAATGCGATAGCATCCTGTTCCATGATACATAAAAAAGAAGATACTAGAGAATTCACAATTCCTTGCACTATTGGAGCTTTCTACTTTGCCAAAGCGTTGTGTGATCTGGGTGCTAGTATAAATCTTATGCCGCTAGCAGTGTATAATCAGCTGGGCTTGGGATCCCTCACTCCGACTATAATGCAGCTCTTCATGGCAGATTGTATGGTTAAGAGACCTGTGGGGATCCTTTATGATGCATGGGTGAAGGTTGACACTTTTATCTTTCCTGCAGACTTTGTGATTTTGGATTGCTAGGTTGACTTCGAGGTGTCCATTATCTTGGGACGCCCATTCCTGGCTACTGGATGCGCTTTGGTTGATTTGGAAACTGGGTAGATGAAATTCAGGCTGAATGATGAGGAGGTGACATTCGATGTCTGCAAATCTATGAAGAATCATGATGACATGCAAGTGGTGTCAGTTATTGATGTTGTTGATGAGGATCAAATTGGCGTATCTATTGAGGAGAGACTTGGAGTCGAAGCCCTTGCTGCTGTGATTATGAACTTTGAAGGTGACGACATTGAGGAGTATAATGAAATGGTAGCAGCACTCACAGAGTTGCGATCTTACAGTTATACACCAAAGAAGCTCGACTTGGACTTGAAAAATAGGCAAACACCGCCTGCCCAGCCGTCTATTTAGGAGCCTCCAATCTTGGAGCTCAAAGTGCTTCTAGCTCATCTTCGGTACATATTCTTAGGAGCTAATGAGACTTCGCTAGTGATCATTGTTGTAGATTTAGGTGAAGGGCAAGTTGAAGCTCTGGTTTCTGTCTTGAGGAAATTTAAAAGATCCATTGGTTGGACCATCGCTGACATCATTGAGATTCCGCCTGGAAACTATACATATAAAATTCATCTCGATCCAGATTGTATTCCAAGTATTGAGCACCAGCATAGGTTGAATCATTCTATGCAAGAGGTTGTCAAGAAGGAGATCATTAAGTGGTTGGATGCAGGTGTGGTTTATCCTATTTCCGATAGCAAGTGGGTGATCCCGGTTCAATGTGTTCCCAAGAAGGGAAGGATTACTGTAGTCCCAAATGCAAAGAATGAACTGATTTCGATGAGGCCAGTCACAGGTTGGCGCATATGCATGGTTTATAGGAAGTTGAATGCATGGACCTAGAAGGACCATCTTCTGATGTCATTCATGGATCAGATGTTAGATCGTCTTGCTGGTAGAGGATGGCATTATTTCCTTGATGGTTATTCGGGATACAATTAGTTCTCAATTTCTCCTGAAGACCAAGAGAAAACCACTTTCACCTGTCCATATGGGACATTCGCTTTCAAAAGGATGCCATTTGGTTTGTGCAATGCGCCAGCATTATTTTAGCGTTATATGATGTCCATTTTCTCAGACATGGTGGAGGACACTATAGAGGTATTTATGGATGACTTTTCGGTGGTAGGTGACTCTTTTGAAAATTGTCTAGATCACGTGAGTTGTGTGTTAAAATGATGTGAAGAGTGCAACCTAGTGCTGAACTGGGAAAAGTATCACTTCATGGTGAAAGAGAGCATAGTGCTTGGTCACCGGATTTCTAAGAAGGGTATAGAGGTTGATAAAGCAAAGATTGAGGTGATTGAAAAATTGCCTCCACCAGTTTCTGTGAAGGAATTCAGAGCTTTTTGGGGCACGCAGGTTTTTACAGTATATTTATCAAGGACTTTTCCAAGATTTCTAATCCGTTGTGGAAGCTATTGGAGAAAGAGGTAAAGTTTGTATTTGATGATGCATGTCGGAAGGCATTCGAATGCCTTAAAGAAAAGTTGGTCTCAACCTTTTGAGGTTATGTGCGATGCTAGTGGTGTGGCGCTAGGATCAGTCATAGGCAAAAGGTGCGAAAAGATTCTTCAGCCTATATACTATGCTAGCAAAGCACTTAATCCGGCTCAAAAGAACTGTACTGTCACTGAACATGAGCTTCTTGTTGTGGTCTTTGCATTTGAGAAATTTAGCTCTTATTTGCTTGGCACTAAGGTGGTGGTGCACACTGGGCTGCATTTGGCAAGTGATTTAATGCCTGATGATATGTCTGTCCACCAAAGAAGAAAGTTCATGTCCGATGTGAAGAAGTACTTCTGGGAAGAGCCATTCTTGTTACGTGTGTATGCTGATACAATGATCTAAAGATGTGTGCCTGAAACTGAGATGATAGGGATACTAGAAGATTGCCATTCATCCCCTATTGAGGGTCATCATAGTGGTATATGAACTGCACACAAGATTCTATAATGCAGATACTATTGACCGACTATTCACAAGGACGCCCATGAGTTTGCGAAGGCTTGCAGCAGATGTCAAAGGGAAGGAGGCATGAGCTTCCTCTTAACCCTATCCTTGTGATTGAGTTGTTCGACGTTTGGGGTATAGACTTCATGGGTCCTTTTGTTCTAACCAATGGAAACCAATACATATTGGTGGTTGTGGACAATGTATCTAAATGGGGGAAGCAGTTGCGCTTCCCAGTAATGAAGGCAAGTGTGTCACAGCATTCTTGAAAAAGAACATTTTTTCCAGGTTTGGTATGCCAAGAGCAGTTATTAGTGATGGGGGCTCTCACTTTTGCAACAAGTTGTTTCGAGCTTTGCTTGAGAAATATGGATTTAAACACAGGGTTGCAACCCCGTATCATCCTCAAACGAGTGGGCAAGTGGAGCTCTCCAACAAAGAGATAAAGTCAATCATGTCCAAGACTGTAAATACAAATTGAAAGGATTGGTCGCGGAGGTTAGATGATGCTTTGTGGGCATACCAAACTGCATTCAAGACCCCAATAGGCATGTCACCATATCAGCTTGTGTTTGGTAAAGCGTGCCATCTTTCAGTTGAGCTAGAGCATAAGGCCATGTGGGCATTGAAGAAGCTGAACTTAGACTCGTTTGAGGCATCGTTGCAGTGGCTAGGGAAGTTGAATGAATTGGATAAGTTCCGCTTGAATGCATATGAGAGTTCAGCACTGTATAAAGAGAGGATGGAATTGTATCATGACCGAAAGATAGAAAAAAGAAATTTCCAGCCCGGTGACTTGGTCCTACTCTTCAATTCTAGACTTCGCTTGTTTCCTGGCAAGTTGAAGTCCAAGTGGATTGGTTCATTCAAGGTGGTGCAAGTATTTCCTCATGGAGCTATCGAACTTGAAAACCATGAAGGAAAAAGGTTTAAGGCAAACGGGTAGCGGATCGAAGCTTATTTCGGCACAACTGAGGAGCTGAAGATAATTGAGGCCTGGAGCCTTGATAAGTTCATCCCACCCATGGAGCTTGATGAAGTCTGAGTAATCAAGCAACCTGCGTCATGCCACAACGTTAAATCAGGCGCTACATGGGAGGCAACCCATGGACTTGTATTCTGTTTTATTTGTTTTAGTTCTAGTGGTTGTAAAGTGTTTTGGTGAAATCTGACTAGCCAAAACACTTACGTCATGATGCGATGTTAAATCAAGTGATGCATGGGAGGCAACCCATGGAATAATATTTGTTGGTTTTTGCAGAAGGAAGGGAGATAAAGAACAAATGCTGAAACTGTAGGAAAAGGGACTCCACAGGATCTTTAACGTGCCGTTGCAGGTGCCACCCCTGTGGGACTGGGGATATCCAGCCTACAAAATATGCTAAGTATGGAAAAGGAGGGATCTGTCTCATTTTCACGTCCCACATGACGGGCCGTCGCGGCTTCGACGGGCTTGGGAATGGGCGTGAAGTCCCCAATAAAGACGAGTAAATTTTCTAAGTATGGAAGCATGGGGCTCTGCCTCATTTCCACGTCCCACATGATGGGCCATCACGGCTCCGACGGGCGTGGGAATGGGCGTGGTTCAGCCACCCAGGTAAGTACACTATGATGGGCCATCACTCTTCCGATGGGCATCGCGTAGCCCGTCATCTGGGTCGGTCAAGGGAAGTTCAACAATTCTTTTTCTTAAATTTCTTTTAACACTGACCCGACCCGTCCTGGCTCGGAACCCTTTCCCTTTATTCCCCCGCGTTTAACAAGTTGACCTTATTCAATTGAGGTCAAACCCGTTCCAAACTCCCCCTCCCATAATCCACTCCACACACACGATCCTCCATCTCCCTCCACCTCAAGAATCTCTCCCCACGATTCCGTCCCTCCCTACGCATAACCCATACACCTAGTAGCATCACGACCCGTTGCCGGGGAATACGGTGATGTGAGGCCAAAAATACCTATATTTAATCATTATTTGTCTCATATTTAGTCTTTTTATTATCCTTTTTGAGCATTGATTTTATGAATTATTCTTATGTTGGGTATTTGTATTTGTAGGATTAAAATGGTGAAAAGTTGAAGAAATTTGGAGAAGAAACGAATTAAAAATGAGAAATCATATAAGGAAATCAAGCAGATAGCTTAATGGATTAAATGTATTATTATATTCAAATTCATATAAGAGCAGCAGATTACAAATTGAAATTGAAGTTCAATTATTACCTGCCACGTGTCACACTCTGAAGACCATTGCACAATTGGAGTGGCTACTGTTAATTAACGATGCACGCACTGGCATCTCCCAATTTAATTGGATTTTGATTTCTCAATTCATTTTGGACTCAGTTATTTTACTTGAAGCTTTTTCCTATATCTATAAATAGTCCATAAGAATATTTTGAGAAGAGAACCGATATATTTTTTTACTTTTAATTTTGTAAGCTAAGAAAAGCTAAGAACTGCCGTGGAGGCTGGAGAATTTATGTTTATTATATTCTTCTCCTTTATTATTTATTTGTGTTCTTAGATTATAGTGTCCACTTATGAACATGAGTAGCTAAATCCATAACTAGAGTTGTGGGAACCATAAAGAATTAACAAAGTAGGCAAAGTACTTAGTAATTCTAGGGCGATACTTATGCATGTATTGTTCTTCCATTCGTAATGATTGCTTTCTAGCGGTGTACAACGTTAGAACTTTCCTTATCCTTACTTGTCAGACCAAGGAGGTAACGGATGGGAAAAGGGTCGTTCAACGATGGAGATTTAAGGCTACCAACCCTCATCTAATAGTTTGACCTTTTCCGGGAATAGCTAATCTGGGATCCAGGGTAAGGGTTAGTGGAGCATACACCCGCGGCCGGACCAAGGCGTATGGTGAAATTCATCTAGCTGCCAGACCAAGGAGTTAGATGAACCCAACTTACCGATTTTGCATGCTAAGTATCAAACTAGTTTACCAAGTACAAAAGCCTTACTAAGTTATAATCTCATAGGGAACACTAACCTAGTCGCTCCTACTATTGATAACAACTGTTGAAATCGACATTTGTTACTTGTTTAAGTTCTACTTACTATTACTACTTGTTACTTTAAAAAAAACCTTTCGAGGGAAATAAATGACTAAAACGCGAGTAAACATTAATCGACCATAGTCCTACCATATTTCTTGTGGGATCGACCCTAACCTTTGTTAGGTTCTATATTTGATCAGCAACTGCTTACGCTTCTAAAAGGAGGTGTAATTTGGGCGTATCAAATTTTGGCGTCGTGGCAGCCAATTGTGAATGCTTCAATTCAAAGGGCCATAGCACCATTTCTGAATGTAAATGCCTCGATTGATGCATTAGAGGATAGGATGGATGAGAGACTAAAAGATATGGGTGCAGTGGAGCTTACAGAATTGAAAAAGGAGATTTCCAAGCTTAAGGTCGACGTCGAGCAGTTGAAGAATCCCCCACTTTTTCAGGCTAAGGCTCCAGTAGTCTTGCCACAGATCACGCCGGAGCCTACGCTCAATCTATGGGATTTTGTGGATCCCGACCTCCGAATGGCAAACTTGGACACAACAACAGTGAAGGACACTAAAAAGGAAGTTGAACTACCTCCTGAACCATCTGAGCACAGAAAAAAGAGGAAAAGAAAAAACAAACAGGTTCAAACAGATGATGCTCCCCTTAGCCCAAAATCCCAAAAGAAGAGGGAGGAGAGAGCTAAAAAGGGAGCCCGAAAAGAGTTGGTTAAAGCAACAAAAGAATCTCTGGCTATGCAGCAAATTGATCTTGATGGCACTGGGACTGGAGGTTTCGCGAGTAGTGTTGCTGCACCAATAGAAGAAACTTCTTTAGACCCTATTGTGGGAGTTGGTGACATTGATGCTGCCCGAACAGCTGATAATGTGATTGAGAGGACTACAAAGGCAGCTCTATTGTTGAGACATCTACGGGCACTGAGTTAGAAGCCCCAACTTCTGCTACACTCGATAACGGCGCTTAGGCACCACAGGTATGCCTAGTATCCCTTGCTTATCATTCTTTTCGTGCATTGGGGATAATGCACCACTTTTTAGAGGGGGTGGGGGCAGCTGTGGTCATCTGGTGTATTTTTGTAGAGAATTTTTGCGAAGTCTGAGTAGCCAAAATACTCACGTCGTGCCGCGACGTTAAATCAAGCGTTGTATGGGAGGCAATCCATAAGGGTACTCACAAGGTACCCGAATCCTTAGGGTTTTCTTGCAGGCGTTCTTTCCCTAAGGATTTTTAATTTCTATTGAAACGGCATGTTTAGTATAGGACGTGTGTTTGTAGAAGTGAATTAGAAACTAATTGCAACCATGATCTTATTTTTGAAACAGAGTTTTGTGAAAAATGGAGACCCCTCCAAATTTTTGTGCAATAAAGTGTTAGAACCGAATTAGGTGGATCTGTAAATGACATTATGCATATAAATGAGACAAGTAGCTTAAGCCAAAGCATGAACCGGTAGTTAGCTAATATGTAGCCTAGACTATGTGCCATGTGTGAAGTGAGGTGCTTAGCGTATGTTCTTGTTGTACTGTGCGATCTAGAACTTGCCTGGTTAGTCATGCTTAGGTTGTAGAATGGTTTAGTTGGGACATGATCATAATAGACCCTTTTTGAATTAGTCCACTTCAGCCAAATGACCTACCAAAATGCAAAAGAATCCCTTTGATCCTAAACTTTGAGCTAAAAGTAAACCTTTCTGTTGTTAGCCTTTTCACCTTCCCTATTTTCTATAAATCGCTAGTTTGGCCCTGGTCCCTCCTTGGACATCATGCACCTTAACTCAGGCTAAAAGCCTAAGTTAAGGGTGGCTACTGTTGGGTAAGTAGGAAGTATTGGGTATAAAATAAATGGGTAGTCAATAGAAAGAAGGAAACCGGGTGTGGTTTGTATGCAAGAGAAAAAGAAAAGAAAAAAATAAAAATGAATGAAAAGAAAAGAAAAAAAAAAGTGAATGAAAAAGAAGAGTGTAAAAGGAATACAATGGAAACCACATCCGAAGCTTTACAAAAGTAAGTAAAGATGGAAAGAAAGGAGAATAAGGGAGGCAACCGGTAAGAATTGAAAAAGTGGAGAAGATAAAGAAGTAATTGTAGTCTCAAGGAGGGCATAGTCACTATTTATCCAAATGTACCATTCCCGTCCCTAAGCCTATATTACAAGCCTAGCAAAGTCCTATAGTGATCCTAACCGAATCGTTTGAAAGCCGAAGCATAGAAAATAAGGGCAAGCCTATGGTATCTTGCATGTACATCTTGAACTTCTTTGTGAGAGTGAGTGGTTTCCCAGTCCCTGAGTGTTAAATTGATATCTTGTGTGATTTGGGACTTCTTTATTATGAGGGCACTAGAGTAGACTGGATTGCTAATTACCTGGTTTGAATGTCTATTGTGTATGCCAGCTTACTCATGAATATTGTGTTGTCACTCATGGATCCGTCTTGTGTTGTTTTGATAATTTGATAAAGTGCACTAGTTTTTGAGTTGTCAAGGAGTGGGTACTATCTTGAAAAGTAAATTTTTAATGAATCAGGTTGCCATTGTAGTTTCTGGTTTTCTTCTACTTAAGCGTCGTTTGTTTTGTTTTTGTTTGGTGCTTGAGGACAAGCAAACATTCTAAGTTGATGGTGTTGATGTGCCGAGATTTGATGGCACTTTCGACACTTAAATGAAGGATTTTTGGGAGTTCTTAAGTACATTTTGTTGGATTTAATGTTGTTTGTTAGTTATGCAGGGAAAAAGTATGAAATAGATGGAAAGACCAAAAGTTTGCAGTTTTCTGGGCAAAAGACAAGCCACCACGGGCGTCACACACATGACAGCCTGTGGGGCAAGCCGTTGGAACAGGGCAACAAGAGGTGCTAATACATTGAAGCCTAACGGGCCCCACGACGCCCGTGGTAGACACAACGGGACGTCACAAATCCCAACAAAACCATCCATGGAAGCATGGAAGAAGTCAAGGAAGGGCGACGAGCGTCCCCAACCGTGACAACCATGACGCCCCGTCAAAGTTGCCCGTGGAAACCAGGCAGGAGAGCTGGAGAGGAGCCAATTGCAGGCGATGAGATGGCCGACGGGCATCGCAGTCTCGACGGCCCATCACCTCTGCCCATGAAATCTTGGCAGAGGTTTGGAATTAAAGACTTAATGATGGCCTACGGGCGTCGCAGCCTTGATGTCCCATCACTCCCGCTCATGAGATCGTGGCAAAGACATGCAAGTGAAGAATTAAAGATGGACGACGGGCACCCACGACGCCCATCGCAACCACGACTGCCCATGAGGCGTCCCGTCGGCACTGCCGCATCCAGCTTCTCCTAGTTTTGTTAGGATTCGGTTTCTTTGTCTATAAATACTTCCTCTTAGGTTTTATTTTCGGTTGTTACGTATTGTTTTGGAATAATTACTACATTATTGTTTTGGTGTTGACTTGAAACACAAGTTTTTGATATTTTCTTCAAGATTCCGGATTTTTTTGCGCTAATTTGTAAGTATCTACTGATGATTGCACAAACAACCATTAAGTGTCCACTTATGAATATGAGTAGCTAAATCCACAACTAGGGTTGTGGGAACCATGAAGAATTAACAAAGTAGGCAAAGTACTTAGTAATTCTAGGGCGATACTTATGCATGTATTGTTCTTCCATTCGTAATGATTGCTTTCTAGTGGTGTACAACGTTATAACTCGCCTTATCCTTACTTGTCGGACCAAGGAGGTAATGGATGGGAAAAGGGTCATTCAACAATGGAGATTTGAGGCTACCAACCCTCATCTAATAGCTTGACCTTGTCCGAGAATAGCTAATCTGGGATCCAGGGTAAGGGTTAGTAGAGCATACACCTGTGCCCGGACCAAGGCGTGTGGTAAAATTCGTCTAGCTGCCGGACCAAGGAGTTAGATGAACCCAACTTACCGATTTTGCATGCTAAGTATCAAACTAGTTTACCAAGTACAAAAGTCTTACTAAGTTATAATCTCATAGGGAACACTAACCTAGTCGCTCCTACTATTGATAACAAATGTTGAAATTGACATATGTTACTTGTTTACGTTCTAGTTACTATTACTACTTGTTACTTTAATAAAACCCCTTTCGAGGGAAATAAATGACTAAAACGCGAGTAAACATTAATCGACCATAGTCCTACAATACTCCCTGTGGGATCGACCCCAACCTTTGTTGGGTTCTATATTTGATCAACGACCGCTTACTCTTCTAAAAGGAGGTGTAATTTGGGCGTATCATAGGCATACCAATCCCCGTAGCCCAGAACGGTTAGTAATGGGCTACCTTCTAACAGTTTAAGCAGAAGAACAAATAAATAAGTGGAAGCAAGGGAACAAGATGAATAAATTGGGTAACAAGAGTAATATACATACAAAGCGGAAGCTAAACCACCCCAAAACCTGGTATCATAGTGTGTAAGAGCCTGATCTACATAAGGAGTACAAAGGATCCAAAAGTAATATATATACATCATGTCTCTGAAGATATAAGAGTACAAAATATACAAAAATATAAACTAGAGTCAAGCTCCGAACACCAAGAGCTCACCCTCAGTCTAGATGACACAAAACTCCAAGCACAAGTCTCTCACGAGCTAGCGGTGATGGCTCACACTAGGATCTGCACCAGAAGATGCAGTGTGTAGGGTGAGCACCAAATGCGAAGCATAAGGTACCTAGTAGGTACAATAGGCCGACTGGGCACATATAAGATAAAAGAGTAGTAGCAAACAGAATAGAAGCAAGCAGTCACGAAAATCAACGAAAAGTACACAAGAACTAGCCAAGAGGGAAGACAACAAGAACAACATACAAGGCTAGGAAATAGAGTATATACACAACATGCACACGTGGAAGTAAGAAAAGATGCACCTGGGGTCCTTGCAATAAAAACATATACATAACAAGTTTTAGAGATGGATGGTATACCGGTAACCTCAAGTATAAGAGAAAGAGGAGAAGAGTATGATAGGCATGCTCGGAAATAAACATCCAAAATCGAACTAGTCATATCAATCTCAAATCCAGAAAATAACACATAGCAGTATCCAATTCCAATACTTATAACCTTAATAAAATAATTATAGTCTACCTACAGTCCGCCGGCCGCCCATACAACCGAGAAACACAAACAAGTGAAAATAAATCCTCCGGCATCTCATACTACCAGAGCGTATAATCAACAAACAACAAACAGGGTGGTACCTCAAACAATGAATGATATGATGCCATGCTAAAACAATAATGATAGTAGTACTGTATGTCACCTGCTTTCGGCAACCTATAAGGCCCAGAAGATAGGATTCATGGAAGGTCGCTCCCGTATACCCCTACTACGCCATATACCCTCCCTCCGGCACCCACAGCTCGCAGCTTCTGGTCCAGAATGACAAGGTCCATGGAGGCCCCCGACCAACATGCTAGATGCCCCGCAATCTCAAAACAAACCCCAAGTAAAGTTGCCTGGAGGGTATCCAGGTCTAAAATAGTAATCCCAATAGCTCTAGCACTCGGCCCTGTCTAGTCCAGCAACACCCCAGATGCTGTAGTAAATGAGTCTCGCCCTCGACCCCGTTGAGTCCAGCATAAGTGGAACTTGTGACAAAATATTCTTTAAAACTTCCTTACCCTAAGAAGATCCATTAAAATGGTACCAAATCTCTTTTAAATCATTTTCACCAAAACAGGCCCCATGTGCCATGCAAGGTTTAGAAAAACAGTCCCAGTAGGCCCGAAGCCTAAAATAACAGTAAAACATGGGTAAAACCTTTTTATATGCATGAACAGGATATGATCATACACAGATAGCTGCCCCGCAGTTCATAATCAACCTACGGCCTTGCACAGGCTTCGAAGCTACTCAACAAGCATAACCAGCCTAGAAGGATATTTCTATGCCCGGGACTCGCGGACATTCCCAATAACCCCACCATCTATGTTCCAGAGTCAACAAGGCCTCACAGAACCACAAGGGTGATAAATCAACTACCAAGAGTACTACACACTACGGAGGAAAGAAATGGGATGAGTCATGGAAAAGCAGTCAAGATCTGTGGTACCAACCTAGTAACCCCACCCAAGGATGCCAGCTAGTACAATTTTATTTGATATATGCTAAGTCTAGGAGTTAGACCATAACCTACCTGTCGTCCGATGAAAAGCTGCTCGAACAACAATGTCCAAGCCCGAATTGCTCTGAGAGATCCCGAATTACAATCAAACTATCATAAACATAAATAAAACGTTTAAAAGAGTCTAATGATATCCATATTGCTATAATTGTAGCCGGGTCAACATCCGGGTAAAAAATGGGTCTGTGGGGCCCACAACCAGAAACCAAAAACGAGAAGAAGCATGATGACCCCAACGATGCCAAGCAGCTATGCTCAAAAATTAAGCACAATTGGCCAAAGGGAAGGCGCCAAAACAGCCCACTCAAGTTGGGGTTTGAAGGTAGAATTTCAAGAATAAAATCGGAAATTGGGCAAGAATTACTTACCGCAAAGATAGAATTTAAGCCAAGACAAAGAATTTTTCACCCCCATGCACAAGCTTATAGGCAGCCACTATAAAAAAAATTTCAAGCTTTGGAATGAGCATCAATGGTAGAATTTAGAGAGAGAGCAAGAAAAATCAAGGAAGAAGAAGGCTTACCAATAGACGAAGAACTACGGAAAATCCATGAACAAATGATTCTCCAAGGTTTATAATAGATTTGGAACAAATTGGGAGAGTATAAGGTTATTTTAGAGTGAGAAAGTTGAGGGGAAAATGCTGGAAAAACGAAATAGCAGAAATATATACTGCAAGAAAATTGGTCAGCGCCAGCGGCGCTAAGGGAGCGTGATGGTGCTGAAGGGAGCTAGGCGACTCCGCGCTATCGCGCTGGGAGGGCGCTATAGCGCTGGCGGGCGGCAGGCGCTAAGTCACGATCGCGTTGACCTTGGTACGATTGCGTTGAAGGTTGGCCTGAAACAGAAAATCTGCAATTTTTGAAAACTCAATGGGGCATTTCGGGCATAATCGAAAAACGATATTCAAAAACAAATAATGCTAACAGAGTGAAAATGATATTCCGGACTCAACAGAATCGATGAAACTTCCATACGAGGTCATTTCGGAGAAATGTTGACCCAAGTCAACACCAACGAATAAGAACCTAAAGGCTCTAAATGAGTCCGGCTCACCCGAAACCCAAACTAACCACCTTCCTAACCCAAACTCAACATTCCGGAGCTGATGGAATCGTCGGATTTTAAATTCGACGCTCCGATCATCGAAAGTCATCCAAAGTTACACTTTCAGCTCCAAATGGCCTGAAAACAGAGAAAGCAATACCAAACCCACACCGAAAGTTCTCAGGACTCAACTAAAGGTCCAACTAGACCAAACTCAATGCTCCAGAGCTAACGGAACTATCAGAATTCAATTTCGGTTAAAGCTCTAAATCAGGAAAAAATGCAAAACAACCAAACGAATGGCAAGGGCACCGAACTACCGGTCCCAGCAAGCCATAAATGACTTGGGTCCGCTACAGAAAAACTCTAACAGTGCAATAAATACGTAAACGCGAAGATGACCTGAAGGGTCATCACATAATTATTTTGTCCTTTTTTCACTCTTTTATTTGATTTTTGCAACGAGGTTTGAAATAAATCTACACCTCATCTCACTCCCTCACAATTGTTCGTTCCAACTCTTTTTTTTATTTATGCAATGAGTTTAGAATAAATGCACACCTCATCTCGCTCTTTCTCACAATTGATCGATTTGGCCTTAAATTATGGTCTTGGCCTAATTTGCTTAATTAACTCAAATCAAGGCAAATCCTAAATTGAAATTAACATAAAGACCCATTTATTAAGAATCATGAACTCATAATAGGAAGCTCGCCAATTATAGACCTTAGAGCATTTTCAAGCTTAGTCAATCATCGACACAATAACCCCGAATGCAATATTTCACCATTAACATCCAGTATGAAAAGCTATAAAAATAATTTAAATTCCCAACACAGAAATACAACAATCTACTCAAACTCATATTCAAATAAAAAGGTAATGTGCACAATTACACATAAGTCAAACAAACTACCAAAACTCACATATAAAATAAAGGACTATATGTTGGTGACTCCATTGAATTGATTTATTCCTCTTGCCATTTATAACCTTTTGGATCACTTACAAATAATAAAACATAATAAGCATAACAATAAACTATCAATCCAGCAAATATATCTTTATGATATCAACATGATAATAAAATTACTTTAACACCCCAAAATAACTTTCAGCACTCTTGATCAACATCAACAAACATAAAGACAGAGACTTTGTGCTAACTATAGGAAAATTCATAGAAAAAAATTACCCGACTTAATTATTCAGAGAAGAGCAGCCACGTAAAGATTAAAAATAGGCCTTTTGTAGTGAAAATTTCTTCATTACATGTAAAAAAGGCAGCTAATACATGAAACATTTACATAACTTTGTTCATACTTTAATTAACTCACAACAAAATTACTAAAAATAAATGAAAAGGAATCGAATAAGAACCTGTAGGACAAACTAAACTGAATACGAAAGCAAGAGCGTCGTCACCGAAAACTCAAAACAAAGATCCAAAATCTAAACTCCAACCCACTAACCTTCAAAAAATACTCTTTGTTTTTTTTTCTTTTTCTTCCCTGTTCCTCACGGTTTTTTTTGTTTTTGCTTATGTTTTTTTTTCTCTCTTTTTGCTGCTCTCTTTCCATCCTTTTCCTCCTAATTCTTTTTCTTTCCAATCTGTTTCTTCTCTCCAATATGCTCTCTCGTACCCTCTCTATTCTATATGAATTCCATCCCTCTAATCTCTCGTGCCTAATTTCTCTATCTCTATCCTATATTCTTTCTCCTCTTCCCTCTCGTGTATGTGTGTGTTATATAGGGTGTGAATGTGTTTGTGTGCATGTGTTGTGTGTAGTGTAGAACGTGTGTGTGTGTGCTGGTAGTGTGTGTGTTGTGGGAGTGATGTGAGGTGAGGGAATTAGGGGTTAGGTGGGGTGTGCAGGTGAGTGCGGGTAGGGGTTTAGGATTAGTGATAATTTCTTTTAACATATATAAAATATAATATAAAGATTAGTTAACTATTTAGGACTAATAAAAATATAAGATAAATTAAATAGCTATACTAAAATAAAATGTAATTAAGAAAATATTAAAGTTACTAATTTATTTATAATAATCTAAATTAAAAGAGAACATATTTTTTAGAAATTTTCTTTTTTATTTCAAAAGTAAAAAAAAATAAAAATAATCCTAAAATGTGACTTTCTTTTTTGACATCTTTCTTCACAATTTTTCAAATTAAACCTACTAAAGATGAAAGAAAAAATTTAAAATAAAGATTAGACTTAAATTAAATATTTAAAGCTAAAAATGGGTTACTACTCGGGAAGGGTCAAAAATCACGTGTCTACAGTTTGCTCCTCTTTTTACTGAAAAGACAATTAGTTTTCAGACAAAGATGTAGACAACGAGATTAATTTTGACACGATCATTATTTGAAAGGAAGAAGAAAAAGACGTGACCGAGCCCTGGTTTTGGACAACCTACATATCCCGGGTTATAAAGGAATTAGATCACGTTTAGTTCAAGGAGATGGAGTGATGAGTTGGAGAGTCCGAGTGAGGTCCCGTAGAGTTTCCGGCCCAAAGCTCTTGCTATTTCATCATGAAAATAAAAAAAATACAGTAAAAAAGAAAAAAAATACAAGATCTTATCTACTCTGAATGTCTTGAGTCTTTCTTTAGATCTTCGCTTTTGATCTTTAGTTGTCACCTCACCCTCTTCTGATGGGTACCTTGATCTTAAAGTTTGATCTTGAAGCTAAGATTTGAGACTTGAACTTGAAACTTGGATGAAGTCATTGACGCTCTTTCAAATGGTAGCTTGTAGAGTATTTTTGGATACTTATTTCTTGATCAGTAGTTGAAAAGGAACGAATCTCATAACGCAGGTTGTTACATGCATTTGAAAAACTGAATCCGACTATCATTGAGATTGAGCGTTCTGAAATGAGTTAAAACTTTGTTCTTGGACCTGGAGGCCATGCTTTGCTAGGAAAAATCTACAAGCCATCATAAACAAAAGAAACAAACAAAATATTTGCTCTAGTTTTCACAGAATTGTTTTTTTGTGAATTGTTTAGCAAATGTGAAAAATGAAACTCACACTAAGACGTGTTTATCCTAGGAGAAAATTGGAAATAACAGCCTCAGACTATAAAGTGTTTATCCTAGGAGAAAAATGAAAATAAGTGTCTTAGACTAGGAAGTGTTTATCCTAGGAGAAAATAAAAAATGATTGTCTTAGACTAGAAAGTGTTTATTCTAGGAGAAGATAAAAAATAACTGTCTCAGACTAAAAAGTGTTTATCCTAAGAGAAAATAAAATAACTATCTCAGACTAGGAAGAGTTTATCCTAGGAGAAAATAAAAATAACTGTCTCAGACTAGGAAGTGTTTATCCTAGGAGAAAAACAAAATAATTATCTCAGACTAGGAAGTGTTTATTCTATGAGAAAATAAAAAATAATTGTCTCAGACTAGGAAGTGTTTATGCTAGGAGAAAATAAAAAATTACTGTCTCAGACTAGAAAGTGTTTATCCTAGGAGAAAAATAAAAAATAATAGTCTTAAGCTAGGAAGTGTTTATCCTAAGAAAAAATAAAAATAACTGTCTCAGACTAGAAAGTGTTTATCCTAGGAGAAAAATGAAAAATAATTGTCTCAGACTAGAAAGTGTTTATCCTAAGAGAAAAATAAAAATAACTATTTCAGACTAGGAAGTGTTTATCCTAGGAGAAAATAAAAATAACTGTCTCATAATAGAAAGTGTTTATCCTAGGAGAAAATGAAAAGTAACTGTCTCAGACTAGAAAGTGTTTATCCTAGGAGAAAAATAAAAATAACCGTCTCAAACTAGGAAGTGTTTATCCTAGTAGAAAATAAAAATAACTGTCTCAGACTAGAAAAAGTGTTTATCCTAGGATAAAATAAAAATAACTGTCTCAGATTAGGAAGTGTTTATCCTAGGAGAAAATGAAAAATAACTGAATTTCATTTTTCAGGAGGATCCTGCTAGTCCCATTTTTCAGGAGAGTCCTGCTATGCTAAATCTCATTTTTCAAGAGGGTCCTTCTGCTCTCATTTTTCAGGAGGGTCCTGTTACTAAAATAAATCTCATTTTTCAGGAGGGTCCTGCTACGGTAGTCCCATTTTTCAGGAGTGTCCTGCTATGTTAAATCCCATTTTTCAAGAGAGTGCTGCTAGTCTCATTTTTCAGGAGGGTGCTGCTAGTCCCATTTTTCAGGAAGGTTACGCTACACTAAATCCCATTATACATGAGGATCTTACTAGTCCTATTTTTCAGGAGGGTCCTGCTATGCTAAATACCATTATCCAGGAAGGTCCTGCTAGTGCTAAATTCAAACAAACATGAACAATTTTTTTTCAGTTTTCATTAGAAAACTTTGAGTTACTACCATGAATGCAAACTAGTTACGCTTGCAGAAAATGCAAGACATATATGCGATAGAGTGTGCGATCTCTCATAATGAGTGATGATAGGGTGTTTATGTCATGACCCAATTTTTCGATCATGATGGCACCTACAACCCCCCAGTAGGTGAACCAATCACCGTAGCCCAAAACGGTTAGTAATGGGTTACCTTCTAACAGTTTAAGCGGAAGAACAAATAAATAAGCGGAAGTAAGGGAACAAGATGAATAAACTAGATAACATGAGTAATATAAATACAAAGCGGAAGCTAAACCAAATCCAAAACCTGGTATCATAGCGTATAGAAGCTCGAACTACATAAGGAGTACAAGGGTCCAAAAGAAATATATATACACAAGCTATCACCGAGTAGTAACAGAGTGCAGAATATACAAAAGATAAACTAAAGTCAGGCTCTGAACGCCAAGAGCTCACCCTCAGCCTGGTTGATCCGAAAATAGCACCCCGCACGAGTCTCTGGTGCTCTAACGGGGCCCACACTAGGATCTGCACCAGAAGATGCAGAGTGTAGAGTGAGCACCAAATGCGAAGCATAAGGTACCCAGTAGGTATCATAGGCCGGCTGGGCACATATAAGGTAAAAGAGCAATAGCAGACAGAATAGGAGTAAACAGTCACGGAAATCAACGAAAAGGTCACAAAAACTAGCCCAGAGGGAAGACAACAGAAAGCAACATACAAGGCTAGCAAGTAGAATATATACACGACAGGCGTAGGTGAAAGTAAGAATGACGCACCTGGGATCCTCGCAAAAACAGTATATATAAGCATAAGTTCTAAAAATGGACGGTATATCGGTAACCTCAAGTATAAAGAATGGGAGAGAGGAATAAGGGTAGACATGCTTGGAAAATGGGAAATAATAACTAGCCAAAGCATACCAATCTCAAATCTAGAAGTAACAGCCTAGCGTAGTCCAACTCCACACTTATAATTGTAATAGAGAACAATTCTAAAATAAAATAACGAGAGGCTACCTACAGTCCCCCGGCCGTCTATACAACCGAGGAACGCAATCAAGTGAAAACAAACCCTCCGGCATCCCATACTACCAGAGCGTACAATCAACAAACAGCAAACAAGGGTGTAATCTCAAACAATGAATGATATGATGCATGATAACCTCAGGGTGAAATAGAACTTTGTATGTACCTCCTCCGGTGCCGATCGGGCCCAGCAGGTAGGTTCCATGGAAGGACACAACCCGTATATATACCTCTACTCCACCGTATACCCTCCCCCCGGCACACGCAACACAAAGCCTCAGGCCCGGAGCGGCAAGGTCCATGGAGGTCCCGGACCCCATACTAAAACTCCAGATCAAAAGGTGTCCTCCGGAATCGAGTCCGGGTTCAAGCCAGTAGCTAAATCTTGAATATGCATGCCTAGACCCTGTATAGGACTAAAGTAGTAGATGACATCTCAAAAACCCCTCCAAGGGTGCCCAGGGCGTAGCCGGGTCTAAAATAGTAGAAAATCAACTCAAATGCTCGGTCCTATCGAGGCTAAATTGATATCAAATCAATAAGAAAACTCAACTAGCACCTCGACCCGGTCGAGTCTAGCAATAGTAGAAAAATCATTATAAAACTAAATTTAACCTTCTTTTACCCCAAGAAGATCCACGTATCAAGTCATATCATTTTCAAATCCAATTTCATCGAAAATGGGCCCCCGAGCTATGCAAAGTCTAAGAAAATCAGTCCCAGTAAGCCCGAAGCCAAAGCTGTAGTAAAATGTGGGAAAAATCTCTTTATATGCATGGAAATGATATGATCAACACACTATAGCCGTCCGACAACTCACAATAACCTATCGGTCCTACATAGGCTCCCGAAGCTACTCAGCAAGCATAACCAGCCTAGAAGGATAATTCAATGTCCGGGACTCTCGGACATTCCCAATAATCCCACCTTCTATGTTCCAGAGTCAACAAGGCCTCACAGGACCACAAGGGTAATAATATCAAGTAATAAGAATGCTATACACAACGGAGGAAATAAATGGGACGGACCATGGAAAAGCGGTCAAGGTCTGTGGTACCAACCTAATAACCCAACCCAAGGATGCCAACTAGTATAATTTTACATGATATATGCTAAGTCTAGGAGTATAGACCGTAACCTACCCGTCGTCCGACGACAAGCTACGGGAATGACGATATCCGGGGCTGAGCTGCTCCGAGAAGCTCCAAACGAGGATCAAACTATCCATAACATAATAAGCACATCAAGGCGAGCCTAACGACACTCATATCACCATAGTAATAGCCGATCCAAAATTTGGGTTGTCGGCGGGCTCGTGGGCCCCACAATCCAAGACCAAAAATGAAAAGGAGCACGATGATCACCACTCTCCAAGGGGTGCATGCTAGGATATTAGAGGTAAATTGGCCAAGGGAGTGGCTCAAACCAGCCAGCCATCATAAGGAGCAATTTAGGAATCAAGGAGAGGTAATTTGACGGATTAAAGCGGTTAAAACTTACCAATTATGATGGAGGAACGATTGGGACCAAGGAATTTAGCATCCAACACCCACAATTGATCAAAGAACAAGATGGAACAAGTTTAGAGCAGTAACAATGGAGGCTTTTGAGTTTTTGAGTGAAAGAGACGAAGTTGGGAGCTTATATACTGCTCAGGGGTCCTTCATCGCGATCGCGAAGGGACCTCTCGCGGTCGCGAGGACCATGATGGCTAGACCACCGCGATCTCGGAGGCTATCCACATGGTCATGAAGAACAAGAGCCCAGGAACTTCATCACGGTTGCGAAGGCTGGGCTCCCGCTCGCGATTGAGGCTGATGCCTGCACCTGCAACTGAAAAAGTTTGCCACTTTTGAAAACTTGACGGGACATTCCGGGCACAATCAAAAATTGATATACGAAAACCAATAATGCTAACAGAGTGGAAACAACGTTCTGGACCCAACGTAATTCACAAAACTTCCATAGGAGGTCGTTTCGGAGAAATGTTGACCCAAGTCAACACTAAAGAATAGGAACCCAAAGGCTCGAAATGAGTCAGTCTCACCCGGAACCCAAACCAAACACCTTCCCAACCCAAACTCAATATTCTGAAGCTGATGGAATCGTCAGATTTCGAATCCGACACTCCGATCATCGAAAGTCACATGAAGTTACACTTTCAACTCCAAATGGCCTGAAAACTGAGAAAACAACACAAAACCCACACCGGAAGTTCTCAGGCCTGAACTAAAGGTCCAACTAGACCAAACTCAACGCTCTGGAGCTAACAGAACTGTCAAAATTCAATTCTGAGCATGTTAGCTAAGAATGTTGACTAAAGTCAATGATACTCTAAGTTTAAGCTCTAAAACAGGCAAACGGCCAAAATGACCAAACGAATGACCACGGCACCAAACTACCGGTCCCAGCAAGCAAAAATGACTTGGGCCGCTACAGAAAAGCTCTAACAGTACAATAAATGCATAAACGTGAAGATGACTAGAAGGGTCATCACAACATCCACTACTAAAAAGAGTTTCGTCCTCGAAAATCAAGAAGAAGGGAGTACCTGAAGGCTCGAACAACTGCGGATACTGAGCACACAGCTCACTCTTGGTCTCCCAAGTAGCCTCCTCAACCGAACGGTGCCTCCACTAAACTTTCACAACTGGGATCTCCCTATATCTCAATCTCCTGATATCTCTGGACAAAATATCTATCGGCTCTTCAACAAATGACAAGCTCTCATCTAACTGAACTGAATCCCAATGCAATATGTGAGACTCATCTGGCACATACTGGTGCAACATCAAGACATGAAAAACTGGGTGAACAGCTGCAAACATCAGAGGCAAGGCTAATATATAGGCAATACTACCAACCCTCTGTAGAATCTCAAATGGCCCAATGAACCCGGGGCTAAGCTTGCCCCACCGACCAAACCTCATCACTCCCTTCACGGGCGATACTTGAATGAAAACCAAGTTACCAACACTGAACTCTAAGGCACAAATTCTACAATCAGCGTAGCTCTTCTGCCTACTCTGGGCTGCTCTAAGTCTGTCCTAAATAAAATGGACTCGGTCCAAGGAATCTCTAAGCAAATCCGTACTCTGCGATCTGGACTCTAACCTGTCAAACCAACCAATCGGTGATATGTAATGCCTACCATACAGAGCCTCGAACGGTGCCATGCCAATGCTCGAACGAAAACTATTATTGTACGCAAACTCGGCTAATGCCACAAATTGATCCCATGAACCCCCAAAATCAAGTACACAACCCCGTAGCATGTCCTCCAGGACTTGAATAATCCTCTCGGACTGGCCATCTGTCTGAGGGTGGAAAACAGTACTAAGCTGAACCTCTGTACCTAAACCCCTCTGTATAGCTCTCCATAACTGAGATATAAACTGAGTGTCGCAGTATGAAATGATAGAAGATGGGACCCCATGCAACCGAACAACCTCACGAATGTAGATCTGAGCTAACCTCACTGCCCCTTAAGAAGTATGAACTGGCAAAAAGTGTGCTGAATTAGTCAGCCTATCAATGATCACCCAAATGGAGTCAAACCCACAAGAGGTACGAGGTAAACCAACAATGAAGTCAATAGTAATACCCTTCCACTTCCACTCAGGAATGGGAAGTCGCTGCATCAAACCACCTGGTCTCAGGTGCTCGAACTTAACCTGCTGACAGTTCAAGCACCGAGATACGAACTCCACCATGTCCTGCTTCAAACGGCTCCACCAGTAAAGCTATCTCAAATCTCTATACATCTTCGTTGTGCCAGGATGAATGGAGTATCTAGAACAATGTACCTCATAGAGTATCAACTGTATCAAATCACCAACTCTCAGAACATAAAGCCGACCATCAAAACTCAGAGTATCATCAGACCCCAAAGTAGCCCGGCTAGCCTCACCCCAAACTACCTGATCATGAAGGTCACACAAACTTTGATCCTCAAACTGCCGACTCTGAATCTGATCAACTAGAGTAGAGAGAACCTCAATACTAGCAAGAACTCTGCTGGGATCTGATAAGTCAAGCCTAACCAAATGGCTAGCCAAGGACTGGATATCCAAGGTCAACGGTCACTCAGAAACCAAAAGTAAAGCTAGGCTTCCCATACTCACTTCCTTCCAACTCAAGGCATCCGCTACCATGTTTGCCTTGCCCGGATGGTATAAAATAGTGAAAACATAGTCCTTCAGCAACTCAATCCATCTCTTCTGTCTTGAGTTCAGCTTGCGCTGACTCATAATGTACTGAAGACTACGATGGTCAGTGAATATCTCATAATGAACTCATATAGATAGTGCCTCAAGATCTTGAGCGCGAAGACTACCGCCGCCAACTCCAAGTCATGAGTGGGGTAGTTGCGCTCGTGAACCTTCAACTGCCTCGACGCATATGTTATCACTCGACCCTGCTGTATCAACATACAACTAAGACCGACCCCTGAAGAATCATAATACACGAAGAAACTCTGACCCTCAACCGGCAAAGTCAAAACTGGAGATGAAGTCAATAAGGCCTTAAGCCCCTAAAAGCTATCCTCGCACTAATCTGACCACTAGTCAGCATGGTCAAGGGTGTTGCTATGAAAGAAAATCCCTCAACGAACTATCTGTAGTACCCAGCTAAACAAATAAAGTTGCGAACCTCGGTAGGAGTAGTAGGTCAAGGCGAATCGCAAACCGCAGAAATCTTACCCGGATACACTCTAATCCCATCCTTAGACACCACGTGCCCTAGGAATGCCACTGACTCAAGCCAAAACTCACACTTTGAGAACTTGACACAAAGCCAATGATCTCTCAAAGTCTGAAGTATAGTCCTCAAATGATGCTCATGCTTGTCCCTACTCCTCGAGTATATCAGAATGTCATCAATGAAGAGTATCACAAACATATCCAAGTACGGGCTAAGCACCCTATGCATCAAATCCATAAAGGTTGTGAGGGCATTAGTCAACCCAAAAGACATCACCAAGAACTCATAGTGTCCATAATGTGTCCTGAATGTTGTCTTAGGGATGTCCTCCACCCTAATCCTCAAGTTATGGTAGCCAGACCTCAAATCAATCTTCAAAAACACGACTGAAACCTGAAGCTGGTCAAATAAGTCGTCAATCCTGGGCAACGGATACCTATTCTTCACTGTCACCTTATTGAACTGCCTATAGTCAATACACATCCGCATCGACCCATCCTTCTTCTTCACGAAGAGAACCGGAGCACCCCTAGGAAACACACTTGGTCTAATAAACCCCTTAGCTAACAAATCCTGGAGCTGCTCCTTAAGCTCTCTCAACTCAGCAGGAGCCATACAGTAATGAGGAATAGAAATGGGCCTGGTGCCTGGCTCTAACTCAATGTCAAAATTAATATCTCTCTCAGGTGGAAGGCCTGGCAGGTCAGTAGGAAACACATCTAGGAAGTCTTGAACCACAGGAACAAACTCAGGAGACAAAGGGTCAGTACTAGCATCTAGGACATATGCTAGATAAGCTAAACACCTATGGGAAATCAACTTCCTAGCTCGAAGACAAGAGATGATTCCAGATGATGCATGGCTGACAGAACCTTGCCATGCAACCGAGGATACACCGGACATGGCTATGGTAACGGTCTTGACCTAATAATCCAAAACTACACAGTGAGGGGATAACCAGTCGATGCCCAGTATCACATCAAAGTCTAACATATCGAGTATCATCAAGTCAGCCCAAGACTCCGAATCACCAAGAGATATCACACAGGATCTCACCGTCCGATCCACTACTAAAGAATCTCCTACTAGGGTCAAAATAGAAACAACAACAGATAATAGCTCACTAGCCAACCGCAAACAAGGAAGAAAGTAGGCTGATATATATGAACAAGTGGATCCAGGATCAAACAAAGCATAAGCTGGCTGACGATATACATAAATCGTACATGTGATCACGACATCCGAGGCCTCTTCCTCCGGTCTCCCAGGGACCACGTAGATCTGATGACGACCTCCACTTGCCCGATTACCATCCCTACCACCTGCTCTACCTTGCAGGGCACCACCCCTAGCCTGACCACCATCCTCTCTAGCTGGAGGTTAAACTGGTCGCAACGGCTTGGCCGGCTAAACAGTACCCCTGCTAGGGGCAATATCTAGCAAAGTGACCAACCACACCATAAGTAAAACAAGACCCTGACAACCTACTCAGTCGGGATATACTAGAAGAACCCATATGGCCACCATGGCCTGATGCCCCAGAAGATGTACCCCTCAAAGATTGACCGCTATAGCCCTGATGGCTGCTCTGACCCTGCTCGAACTGGGTGCTACCGAAAGTCTAAAGAGAAGCCTGAACCGGTCGACTGGACTGACGCTGGTGCTGCTTTGGCTGATAACCCCAGCCCAACTGGCCTGAACCTTTTCCACCATGCTTGGAACCACTATAGCCACCCTGATGTCTAGGCCTCTTATCTCTGGCCCCAGTGTCATGATGATGCAAATCCTCAACTGTACGGGCATAGTCTACAATGGCCTGGAATGACCAACCGCTAGCAACCAATATCTCTGCAGGCTCTCTAAACTCTCTCCGTAACCCCTAAAAAATCTACGAACCCTGTCAGATTAAGTCCAATTCTTCCTAAGATGTCACTATAGCCTCCCGAAGATTAAGTACGGACGTCTCCGCCCCCATATGCAGGACTGTACTAGACATTGACTCCTATATCGATGACACCGGTGAACCTAGTGCTCTAATACCAAGCTGTCACGACCCGATTTCTCGGTCATGATGGCACCTATAACCCTCCAGTAGGCAAACCAATCCCCGTAGCCCAGAACAGTAAGTAATGGGCTACCTTCTAATAGTTTAAGCGGAAGAATAAATAAATAAGCAGAAGTAAGGGAACAAGATGAATAAACTAGATAACAGGAGTAATATAAATACAAAGCGAAAGCTAAACGAAACCCAAAACCTGGTATCATAGCGTATAGAAGCCCGAACTATATAAGAAGTACAAGGGTCCAAAAGAAATATATATACACAATCTATCTCCGAGTAGTAACAGAGTGAAGCATATACAATAGATAAACTAAAGTCAAGATCTGAATGCCAAGAGCTCACCCTCAGCCTGGTTGATCCAAAAACAATACCCCGCACGAGTCATTGGTGCTCTAACAACGATGGCCCATACTAGGATATGCACCAGAAGATGCAGAGTGTAGAGTGAGCACTTAATGCAAAGAATAAGGTACCCAGTAGGTATCATAGGCCGATTGGGCACATATAAGGTAAAAGAGAAACAACAGACAGAATAGAAGTAAACAGTCACAAAAATCAATGAAAAAGTACACAAGAACTAGCCTAGAGGGAAGACAACAGAAAGCAACATACAAGGCTAGCAAGTAGAATATATACATAACAGGCACATGTGAAAGTAAGAACGATGCACCTAAGATCCTCGCAAAAACAATATATATAAGCATAAGTTCTAAAAATGGACGGTATACCGGTAACCTCAAGTATAAAGAATGGGAGAGAGGAATAAGGGTAGACATGCTCGGAAAGTAGGAATTAATAACCATCCAAAGCATACCAATCTCAAATCTAGAAGTAACAGCCTAGCGGATTCCAACTCCACACTTATAACCGTAATAGAGAACAATTCCAAAATAAAATAACGAGAGGCTGCCTACAGTCCCCCGGCCGCCCAGACAACCGAGGAACGCAATCAAGTGAAAACAAACCCTTCGGCATCCTATACTACCATAGCGTACAATGAATAAACAACAAACAAGGGTGGAATCTCAAACAATGAATGATATGATGCATGATAACCTCAGGGTGAAATAGAACTCTGTATGTACCTCCTCCGGTGCCGATCGGGCCCAGCAGGTAGGTTCCATGGAAGGACACAGCCCGTATACCTCTACTCCACCATATACCCTCCCCCGGCACATGTAGCCCAAAGCTTTAGGACCGGAGCGGCAAGGTCCATGGAGATCCCGGACCCTATACTAAAACTCTGGATCAAAATGTGTTCTCCAGAATCGAGTACGGGTTCAAGCCAGTGGCTAAATCTCAAATATGCATTCCCAGACCCTGTCCAGGACTAAAGTAGTAGATGACATCTCAAAAACCTTTCCAAGGGTGCCCAGGGAGTATTCAGGTCTAAAACAGTAGAAAGTCAACTCAAATGCTCGGTCCGACCAAGGCTAAAGTGATCTCAAATCAGTAAGAAAACTCAACTCGCACCTCGACCCGATCGAATCTAGCAATAGCAGAAAAATCATGATAAAACCAAATTTAACCTTCTTTTACCCCAAGAAGATCCACGTATCAAGTCAAATCATTTCCAAATCAAATTTCATAAAAAACGGGCCCCTTAGCCATGTAAAGTCCAAGAAAATCAGTCCCAGTAGGCCCGAAGCCAAAAATGTAGTAAAATGTGAGCAAAATCTCTTTGTATGCATGGAAATGATATGATCAACACACAATAGCCGCCCAGTAGCTCCCAACAACCTATCGGCCCTACACAAGCTCCCGAAGCTACTTAGCAAGCATAACCAGCCTAGAAGGATAATTCTATGTTCGGGACTTGCAGACATTCCCAATAATCCCACCTTCTATGATCCAGAGTCAACAAGGCCTCACATGACCACAAGGGTAATAATATCAAGTAATAAGAATGCTAAACAAACCGGAGGAAAGAAATGGTACGGATCATGGAAAAGAAGTCAAGGTCTGTAGTACTAACCTAATAACTCAACCCAAGGATGCCAACTATTACAACTTTACCTGTTATATGCTAAGTCTAGGAGTTTAGACCGTAACCTACCTGTCGTCCAACGACAAGCTGCGGGAATGATGATATCCGGGGCTGAGCTTCTCCAAGAGCTCCGAACAAGGATCAAACTATCCGCAACATAATAAACATATCAAGGCGAGCCTAACGACACCCATATCACCATAGTAATAGCCGGGGTGAAATTCGGGTTACCGGCAGGCTCGTGGTCCAGACAACCTGAGACCAAAAATAAAAAGGAGCACGATGATCACCACTCTCCAAGGGGTGCATTCTCGGATATTAGAGGGAAATTGGCCAAGGGAATGGCTCAAACCAGACAGTCATCATAAGGAGAAATTTAAGAATTAAGAAGAGGTAATTTGACGGATTAAAGCGGTTAAAACTTACCAATTATGATGGAGGAACGATTAGGACCAAGAAATTTAGCACCCAACACCCACAATTGATCAAAGACCAAGCTGGAACAAGTTTAGAGCAGTAACAATGGAGGCTTTCGAGCTTTTTAGTGAAAGAGATGAAGTTGGGAGCTTATATACAGTTCAGGAGTCCTTCATCGCGATCGCGAAGGGACCCCTCGCGGTCGCGAGGACCATGCTGGCTAGACCACTACAATTGCAGAATCTAGCCATGCAGTCGCGAAGAATAGGAGCCCAGGCACTTCATCATGGTCGCGAAGGCTGGGCTCGCGGTCGCGATTGAGGCTTATGCCTGCACCTGCAAATGAAAAAAGTCTGCAATTTTTGAAAACTTGACGGGACATTCCAGGCACAATTGGAAATCTATATACAAAAACCAATAACACTAACAGAGTGAAAACGATGCTCCATACCCAATGGAATCGACAAAACTTCCATACGAGGTCATTTCAGAGAAATATTGACCCAAGTCAACACTAACGAATAGGAACCCAAATGCTCAAAATGAGTCTGGCTCACCTGGAACCTGAACCAAACACCTTCTCTAACTAAACTTGACATTTTGAAGCTGAGGGAATTGTCAGATTTTTCGAATTCAACACTCCGATCATCGAAAGTCACACAAAGTTACACTTTCAACTCCAAATGGCCTGAAAACTGAGAAAACAACACAAAACCCATACCGGATGTTCTCAGGTCTCAACTAAAGGCCTAACTAGACCAAACTCAATGCTTCGGAGCTAACAAAACTGTCAGAATTCAGTTCCAAGCACGTTAGCTAAGAATGTTGACTAAAGTCAATGATATTCTAAGTTTAAGCTCTAAAATATGCAAACGGCCAAAACGACCAAATGAACGACCAAGACACCAAACTACCAGTCCCAGCAAGCCATAAATCACTTGGGGCCACTACAAAAAAGCTCTAACAGTACAATAAATACGTAAACATGAAGATGGCCAGAAGGGTCATCATAGTTTGTTCCCTAAAATGCGACTAGGGTGTTTGTTCCCTGTGCTAAAAAAGTTAGGGTGTTTGTTCTATAAAATGTCACTAGGGTGTTTGTTCCCTAAGGTCAAAATACAACTAGAGTATTTATTTCCTGTGCTAAAAAAAGATAGGGTGTTTGTTCCCTAAAATCTCTAGGGTGTTTATTTTCAGAGGTCAAAATGCAACTAGAATGTTTGTTCCCTGTGTTGAAAGATGATAGGGTGTTTGTTCTCTATGCTGAAAGATGATAAGGTGTTTGTTCCCTAAAGCCTCCAGGGTGTTTGTTCCTTAAGGTCAAAATGCATTTAGAGTGTTTGTTCCCTGTGCTGAAAGAAGATAGGGTGATTGTTCCCCAAAATCTCTAGGGTGTTTTTTCCCTGAGGTCAAAATGCAACCAGGGTGTTTGATTCCTGTGCTGAAAGATGATAGGGTGTTTGTTCCCTAAAGCCTCTAGGGTGTTTGTTCCCTAAGGTCAAAATGCAATCAGACTGTTTGTTTCCTGTGCTGAAAGAAGATAGGGTGTTTGTTCCTTAAAATCTCTAGGGTGTTTATTCCCTAAGGTCAAAATGCAACTAGGGTGTTTGTTCCCTGTGCTGAAAGATGATAAGTTGTTTGTTCCCTAAAGCCTCTAGCGTGTTTGTTCACTAAGGTCAAAATGCAATCAGAGTATTTGTTCCCTGTGCTGAAAGAAGATAGGGTGTTTGTTCCTTAAAATCTCTTGGGTGTTTGTTCCTATGAAAGCATGATATATATTTTTTAAAAAAAATTAAATTTGCCCCAGTATTGCTATAGTGGAACTTGTTTTTTTTTTTAATTGCTTTTTTTAAATAAATAATAATAATAATAATAATAATAATAAAATGCCTTAGTTCTTTTTATTTTTATGTTTTTTGGAAATATAAAAATTTTATTTGATGAAATTGAGCCCTATTACAAGACTGCCTACGTATTCTGCCATTGCAATAATTAGGTCAAACATAGTTTATAAAACACAAATGATTTTTTCTTTTTAAAGAGCGTCTCTTTTTTTAAAGAAATATTGGAGGGTGAAGAGAAAGAGGAACAAAATTATTGGTTGAGTATATCTTGACTTCAGTTGGTACCAACAATTAGTATTATGCATAGGAAATCACTTACTTTTAGATAAAATCGGGATCAACATAGAAGTAACTCCTATAGTTTCAAATGGTACCTCAAATATACTAAAGTATTGATAAGATCTCATCTTGGCTCAGTCAAGGGTTTAAGATTATTTTATCCTCCTGTTTCAAGTGCCCTTACCACAAATAAAGTTCTAGTTAACTCACACTAGAAGCATTTAGATCTTAGGACATTTCAGAAGTCACTCACACTTTGAAGGATATTCAATGCATGCAACTGAGATACCATATGCTTGGCTCTCATGTATGTTTTGACTAATTTGAGAACGCTCAAAATAGAATCATGTAGGACTTGTCATTGGTTTGTAATGTAGGCTTAGTGATAGGTAGGATATTCATTTGAGATCGAGTGACTATTCCCTCCTTTAGAATTGCACTACGCGCTCAATATTTTTTTTTATTTTTGCACTTGATCTTCATTTGCTTTCATGCTTCTTTTCAGTTTTCTTTGACTTTTCTTCTCTTCTTTTTTTGGTTTTTTCTCCTTTTGGGGTAACTTTTTTTTAACCTTTCTTTTCTTCACATTCTTCACCTTCTCGTTTTGTCATCAAACTTAGTTCTTTGTTAGTGGACTTAGAGAAGTGGAGCCAAAAGAAGAGTAGCACATTTATGCACTAAAAAAGATATAGGTTAAGATGTGGTTATTCAATAAAAATGCTTTAATCTCAAAAAGGAAGGTCTAGGAATTACATGTTATTCGGTAGGCTTCAAAGGCACAATCGGGTCAAAGAAAGCCTATATTTCTTTCCCAAGTTAAGTGGTTCTCAAAATTTTACCTCAACAAACATTCAGGACAAGTTCTAGATCAACAGAGCTATGTCATTGAATTTTTAATCTAAAACTCACCTCACAATGCACATGAAACAATGAGGTCAGATTTATTTTAACCCCGACTTTAAGCAAGAGAATTTTTCAAGTGTCACTTATGTATAATTAAGAGGTACCAAAAGAATCTATGGTTCATAATAAAGTTGGTTCACTCCATCATATCGAGTAATTTAATATTATTATTTTCATGCACACCTCTAAGTGTTGGTACCAACCAAGTCAAGAGATTACTTTTTTTCTTGGATTTTAGAATAAAGGAAAAAACTTTTTTTTTTGAATTTCTGAATAAAGATAAAAACTTTTTTTTTTCTTGAATAATGATTGAAACTTTTTTTTTGACTTTTTGAATAAAGATCACCGAACTTCAGAGCCTACGTATCTCACCAAAATAAGAATTAGGTGTGCGTAGTTCATCCGAACTCACAAAAAGATTTGACCTTATCAGAATTTTTTTGAATAAGGAAAAAAAACTTCTTTTGAAAAGGATAAAAAAATTCTCCTATGTAGATTTTTCAATAAGGATGAAAAAACTCTTTTTAATTTTTTTTGGAATAAGGTCACCGAAGCCGACAAGGGCTGCCTACGTATCTCATCAAGTTGAGAATCAGGTGTGCGTAGTTCGTCCAAATTGGACAGTTAAGAAACTTTTGAAAGATTGAAACCTTGTAAAAATGTAACTTTTTTTGGTTATGTAAAATTGTATGAAAGAAAAATCTTTGGGGTTTTCTTTTTTAAGAACTTTACAAGAGAACCTAAAAATTCTTTTTTGGTGATTTTTGCTAAAAAAAAATGTAAAGACAAACCTCTTTTTTATTTTTGGAAAAATCAAGATTCGGATAAACTTTTGTTTCGCTAATTACGCTAAAGTCAGTCAACAATCGTCAAGACTTCCATATAATATTATAAATAGCACATAAGATGCACATGTTGGTCTCATAAGATGGTACCTGTCCTAGACGGACCCGGCTCCTGTGCCGAGTCCCACTAAGTCAAATGCATGATGCAAATAAAGCGGAGCCTAATAGGGATACCACTCTGCATTTCAGTTTTACTCTATGATTAAACCTGGTGGAGCAAGGTATCTAGACTGGCTGTAAAATGAGCAGACAACTCGAGTCAGGGAGTAGCAACTCGCCGGTAGCAACGCTTTTCAGCTTCGTGCGTGGGTGCTCCTCGTCCTAAACATGTGTAACTATAAATCCTTCACCAGGGACCGAGATCCACGTGACTTTATCCTGATAGAGTAGGGTGTACAGTTGCAATTCCTGAGATGATATTATTGAAGACTTAGAGGGGGGGTGTGAGAGAAGATAATATATAATACAGTTCAATAATATCAAAGCGATACATAAATAGACAAGTAGCACATTAGGCCAACATAACATCCAAGAAACTAATAAACGTCAAGTAGAAGTCAATATAACAAAGCTCGAATTCTAAAAGTCCTCAGCGGAGTCGCCAGAGATGTCACACACCCTTTTCGATGAACGAGTTTTTCAAATTTAAGTGACGGTTTTGAATAAGGATTATTTTATTTTTATTTATAGAGTCGTCACTTGAAATTAAGTTAGGTGTTCCAAGTCACCTTTTTGAATTACTAATCAAAAGGAAATGACTCTTTATTTTGGTCTGCGAAAATAAAAAACCTTCTAAGGAATTCTGTTGATCGAGGAAAAGGTATGAGGCACTCTTCAAGTCTCGTGGTCCTAGTACGGTCGCTTTTATCAGCTTATACTTGATTTAAATTAATCTTGGATATTTATAATTATTAATCATGCCTATGGTATGCTTTGTTATTGTTGAACTTTTATTGGTTTTGGCTAATACGCAAGGTTGCGACCTCAGCTTCGACATACGCTGATCAAGATGCGTGACGGCGACCTTGACTTGCATATCGCACCTAAAAATTGAGTCTAATCGCTTAGTTGAACTCAATATTTATTATTTTTAAAGATGGTTTGGGTCAAGACGTAAAGTTGAGACCTTGCCATTTTTTATGTGTCCTTATCCATGACGCTAAGTTGCGACCTTAGTCAAGACAATATATTATTTGTGCTCTCGTTAGAGCTTATCATTTGGAGCATTTATTCTACTAAATGTAGGACAATTATTTTTGTCCTTTTTTCACTCTTCTATTTGATTTTATGCAACGAGGTTTGAAATAAATTCACACCTCATCTCGCTCCCTCACAATTGTTCTTTCCAACTCTTTCTTTATTTATATAATGGGTTTAGAATAAATGCGAACCTCATCTCGCTCTTTCTCACAATTAATCAATTTTGCCTTAATTTATGGTCTTGACCTAATTTGCTTAATTAACTCAAATCAAAGAAAAATCCTAAAATGTAATTAACATAAACACCCATTTATTACGAATCAGGAACCCATAATAGCAAGCTCGCCTTATAGACCTTAAAGCATTTTCAAGCTTAGTCAATCATCGGCACAATAACCGAATACAATATTTCACCATTAACATTCAGTATGAGAAGCTATAAAAATAATTTAAATTCCCAACATAAATACAACTATCTACTCAAACTCATATTCAAATAAAATGGTAATATGCACAATTACATATAAGCCAAACAAAATGTTGGAATTTTGTTTAAATAAAAAATTAATAATAAGCTTTTTAATGAATATGTGTCTTCTAAATGAAAGGTTGTGTCCTTTCTTTGTTTGATTTCTACCAATTCTAGTTAAATACAACTTTTGCAGATTTCAAAATAGCTTTTAACGTAAAGCATCTTTACATCTTTCAGAGTTTGGGGCTAAAATTGTCCTTTAACTATTAGAGTAGGTTCATTTTGGTCCTTCAAATATAACTCTGAGCATATTTAGTCCCTTAACTTTACTAAAGTGGAGCACTTTTGATTCCCTAACAAAATTCGTTTAAAAATAATAGTGTTAAACCCATGTGGCACCCACGTGACTTGTAAAATACAAACTCATAGAGGTTAAGTATTATTTTGCACGCTCTTAAACACAATTAAGAAGAAATTCGCACACCCTTCACCAAATTACTAGCTACGCCACTGATTTTAAGACCATTTTGTTACTGCAATTAAGAAAATGGTTTATTTTTTTGAGTGGGCAGATTATTGTGTTCTAAAGTATTGTCTTCAAATATAAATAGCTACTACTACATTAATCCTAAAAAATTAAGAAGACAAGAAAGAAAGAAAATGTATATCAATTAAGAAAGAGATAACACTGTCAAATTTACACCGTTAGAAAATTATCCTTTTCGTTAATTTTTAACATTATTATGTTAGGAAGACCAAAAGTGCTTCACTTTAGTAAAGTTAAAGGACTAAATATGCTCAGGATTATATTTGAGGGACCAAAATGAACCTACTCTAATAGATGAGGGATAATTTTAGCCCAAGACTCCATCTTTCACAAAGAACTTATCTTTACAACTTTTCCAAAAGAATTATTTTCTTCTCTAAAAAGATCAAGTTCATATTCTTGCTTTTTAGAAGAATTTCCTCACTATTTGCTTAGTGAAGAATTCCATAGGCTTGTCATATCCACTAAAGTTATTTGCATATAATACCATAGCAATATCGCAGATGAGAGAGAGAAAAGATCATTTTTAGAAAAGCATTCCGCACGTGTTTCAAGCCTTCAATTTTGTGTTCGTTGTTCATATTGTCAATCCTTCATCTTTGTGTTCTTCTTCATATAATTTCTATGCTCTTGGAGTATATTTTCCAACATTCTAAAAACAATTTAAGTGAAGGAAGAAGATATTAACTGATTTGGAGAATTCAAGAATGTCGGACTGATCGATAAGGAAGAAAAACAAGAAACTTTGGTTTCCAGATAAATATTATAATAATGAAAAGTTTGTAAAGCCAGTTTTAGTTGGCGTCTTAACGCTATTGATTGCTCGTGTATTTGGCCTCTGAGTATGGAAAGCACTAAAGCTAAAGTGCATAAGTTTTTTGAGCTGATCTGCCGTCGACATGCTAGTTGCAAATATTTATATTGATTTTCAACAAGTCATGCTGACAGTACCATATCTATGGTTGATTTGCTATGGCACTTATGGCATTAACTGATTATTAAGTGCCATATTGCAAGGCGTTTTGAGTTTTAGCCACAAAACAACTGTGTGCAAAATTAAAAAGAGTCGTTATCTTCAAGCGGTGTATATGCCAAAGTGGTATAATTGGAAAGGGATAGGCGTCGATTGCCAACAGGTGTACTAGTTATAGTCGGGAGAAGTAGTTAAGAAAAATCAAATTTGGAGTCATGTTAATTGCCTCTATGTACGTGCTTTATACAGAAAGGTAGAATGGAGATTAAAAGGTGTTTGGGCTCTACCAAATTCGTTCACTATCGAATTGTGACGGTAAGTTACAGAAACAAAGAGTGAGTCCAAAAGCTAGATGAAATTACAAAATGATGGATATTTACCTTGGGAGGAGGTACAATTTTTTGAAATCAAGAAATAGACTTGCATTAGTTGAAGCAAGGGAAATAGTTGAGTGATTGAGGGATTCTATCTTTTTAGAAGATCCATTGATTTTGCAAAATATGAGCTCAATTTTGAGATAATCAAACCGCTTTAACTCGTGCATATAAATATTATATAACGAGAAGTCAAAATGTATAAGTCTTTGACATAATTATGTGAGAAAGGTAATTGAAGATGGAATTACTTCCATCACATTAGTGGAGTCAAATAAATTTGACTAATCTATTTATTAAACCTATTAAAAGGAAGTTGTTGAATACAACTTCAAGTTTGATTATATTAAAACTCCTTAATTAGGTCCACCAATAATGGCAACCCTACCTGACACTGTGAAATGAATAGTTATGGGTTCAAAGGGTAACAACAAGTTATTGATACGTGGATATTTCAGTACCAAAGTAAGAGATATACTAGTACTGGTTGTCATAGAATAGGGATTTGAGTTAATACTCTTAATGAGGTTCAGTTCAAGGAACAAGTGTCTCAATTATGACAAAGACACTGAAAGCACTTCACCTATATAAACATAGAAATGGTGCCGCTTCTATTGAGAGTTGGAGTTTCTCTCATAAATGTTCATGAATTTTGGATAGTACATGGCCATAAAAGTGCTAAGCATGTTTTGAATAAAAAGCAGGAATGAAATATTTATGTGTGCAGTGTTACCGATGTTATCACAAGGAATAACACGTTCAAAGCTATTATGCTATGTGGGATTTTGATTTTATCTTGTGACATTGTACTAAGGTAATTTTCAAATCGAAAGATACATTTACCCTATGTATGAACATTGTAACTTAATCGTTGTGTCGAAATTTATATTTAAATAAGTGGGGGATTGTTGGAATTTTGTTTAAATAAAAATTAATAATAAGTTTTTTAATGAAGATGTGTCTTCTAAATGAAAGGTGGTGTCTTTTAAATGAAAGGTTGTGTTCTTTATTTCACTACCAGAAATTGGGTCTATGGGAATAAACTTGCTAGTAACCATTTTCAAACCGTTGCTATAACTAGTCTAGTGCAACGGTTATGACCGTTGCAATAAATTTTGATAGCTATTGACACGGCTTAGTCACATGACCATTGCCATTAGAATATAATTGTTGTAATATACTTACCTATAGCAACGGTCTTGTATCTATTACACTAAAATAATCTATTGGAACGGTTATTTGATTTTTTTTATTTGTTGGAACGGTTTATTATTCCATCAAATTTTCTTCCACATTTTCCCTCAATAATTTTGGTCACCGCCAATCACAAAAATATTTTTTTTTTTTATTTCTTAAAACACTTTTTTAGAAACAAAGCTTTAACCCTTAGCTTATTTTGGAAAGCACACTCATCAGACAAACAAATTAGCTCACTCTATCATCTCTCTAACCTCTCTCTAGGTTAAACCAAATTCTCTCTTCTCTAGCCTTAGCTACGCTGCAAATCTGAGCTAATGCTCTTAGATCTATGCTAATCTCTAGTCATATTTGAGTATTAGGAGCTAAAATCTGCAAACCCCTCTCATATCTTTGAGGGTTTGTATAATTTAGTTGGTATTTTGAGTACTATAGTTGGAGCTGGAGACGATTTTAGTAAAATCTCTCAGATTTAAGCTAAATCTGTTTGTGATTGTAGCTGGACCTGATAAATCTTGAATTTCTTCAACAAGTTCGACCTTTGAAGGTATTTTTCTTTAATCTTTTGTTTCCTCTTCAATTTTTGAGCTACGGGTTAGTGAAATGGCCAAATTTTCTTGTTGCATGTGCTGTTAGGTTGTCACTGTGAGTGGATCTTACTTTGTTTGTTTTAGGGTTAGTGAAATTGTTGGATTTTGTTGTTGGAATTTAGTTGTTGTTGTGTGTTGGTGTTAATTTGATGTTGTTAAGTGTGGTAAAATTATTGGATTTTTCTGTTTCATGTACGATTTAGTTACAGCTATGTGTTGGTGTTAATTTGTTATTGTTAGGTATAGTACAATTATGGGATTTTGTTGTTGCATGTGCTATTAAATTAGCTATTATTTTTTGTCTTAATTTATTGCTGTTAGGTATGGTATAATTATGAGATTTTGTTGTTGTATGTGGTATTAAATAACTACTGTGTGTGGTCTTAATTTATTATTGATGAAATCTTTTTGGTAGATTGTTCAATGTGGACATTAGTGTTGGATTTCCTATTGCACTAGCTATTCATAAATTTGGTAGTGTTTTCTTACCCTTTTTCTCTTTATTATTTGATAATAGATTTGTGTGACTGAAATTTTGCTGGCAGCTTTGGTCAAATTGGTTTTTGTATACCAGATTGCTCTTGTCGTTGATCTTGAATTTCTGATGCATGATTTACTAAGTTAGTGTAGTATGGATTAAAACTGTATCTTTTTGTTTTCGGATAATAGTTTGTGTGTTGTCTTTCTTGAATGTTCATAAAATTAGATTAAAATGTATCAGCTTCTTTGTAAAAAATGACCATTGTTTATTCAAAAAAGTTAATTGTGGAATCTGTTTTCTTGAAGTGTCCAAACATTTGCTAAGTTGTTGGTTTACTTAGTGTGACATCTCTTTTATTTATGTTACTAGTTTTGGCTAAGGTATTGGTTTACTTATTGTGTCATATCTTTTATGTATGCTACTGGTTTTGGCTGAGTTGTTGGTTTACTTAGTGTGTCATCTCTTTTATTTAAGTTACTAATTTTTGCAATAATATTTATTTACTTAGTGTGGCATCTCTTTAATCTACTTAGTGTGTCTACTTAAGTGTGAAATTTATTATATTAAGTGATGTTTGTTGTTAAATTACTGGTTTTGGCTATGTTTTGCTTAGGAGAAACTGAAAAATGGTCTTTATTAAAACGGAACTATTTGGTCCAGCATTCTCATATTTGGTCCAGTATTATCATGTTTATTAAAAAAAATATTTGGTCCAGTATTCTGATGTTTAAGTTGAACTGATCTTGATTTTTTTGGTAAAGTTAAATTAAATTTGAAATGATTATGTTTGTTGAACCTAAATGAGTTATTGGTAAAGTAGTTCATCAGTGAATCATATATGCTTGTTAAACATGAAGTAATAGTAATAGAATCAAGTAATAGTTATAGATTCATTATTTTTTAGTGTGTCATCTCTTTCATCTACTTAGTGTGTCTACATGAGTGTGAAATCTGTTATATTAAAGTCATGTATCTTGTTAAGTTACTGATTTTTGCTATGCTTTTCTTAGGACAAACTGAAAAATAATCTTTTATTAAAACAGGACTATTTTGTCTAGCTTTCTCATATTTGGTCTAGTATTCTCATGTTTATTAAAAAAGGATTGTTTGATCCAGTATTCTCATGTTTAAGTTTGTCATGATCTTGATTTTTTTGGTAAAGTTAAATTAAATTTGAAATGATTCTGTTTGTTGAACCTAAATGAGTTACTGGTAAAGTAGTTGATGTGTGAATCATATCTGATTGTTATTATATCAGTGTTAAACATGAAGTAATAGTAATAGTCCATCAAGTAGCAGTTATAACTTTCATTATTTTTTTTATTTGAATGTGCTTTTGCTTTCAATTGAACAGTGATAAAAGATCTCATTTTACATATTCTATAAACGACATGAATGGTTCTTAGTTTTTATTTTAGTAGTTAGGAGTATGTCTGAAATTATTTCCTAGTTGTTAATCTGCCTTATCTTTGGGTTATCATAAAGTAATATTGTGAAGTGCTTGCTATTGTTCTTGCGTTAAATCTTAAACTTCATAGTGTTCATGTGATGTTTGAGATATGATTGTTCAGTTGGATTGTTCTGATGGATTGTTCAGTTGCAGAACATTGTTGTCTTTTATGTTTGTTCGTTAATTTATTTGATTTCTTGGGTCACATAGATTTCAATGAGTAATTTAGATAGAAGTTGGATGAATCTACGAAGAAGCAGTGCTGAGTTCATCAATGGGGTGAAGGATTTTCTTGATAAGGCGTTTGTACGAGGTTCTAAAGAAAAAGATATATTATGCCCATGTGATATTTGCAAGAATCGCTATTGGCATTTTAGAAATATTGTGGAGGATCACTTGTTTGCAAAAGGATTTGTTGTAGGATACGATAGGTAGATTTCTCACGGGGAAAGGGTATCCTCAAGTACACCACATCTAAACAGTAATGATGAAGCTTAAAACAATCATGATGATATTGAGGGACTGCTTCATGACATATTTAGAAATATAGAAGATGATGTAGGGCATGAAAAAGGGGTGAGAGAAGGACTATCTGAAGATGCAAAGAGGTTTTTTAGATTAGTTGAAGAAGGAAAAAATGAGTTTGTCATGACCCAGACCGTCGTGAGTGGCACCCACCCAATCCCCGGATGAGCGAACCAGTAGAGTTCAACCCTTTGCCTAGACTAACAACCTAAAACCAGTAAATAGAAAATAAACTAGCAATCAAGCAATGCAAAAAAACTAAAGCTTTAATTTATCCTGCGGAAAATCCCTCCTAGAAACTAAAAGTCGTTGTACCAAACATCACTATCAATATCTAGAATACGGGAATGCAACCCCAAAATAAAATATGGAAATAGTTTCAAGTCCGAGACAAGTGGACTACAACTCTAAATATAAGCCCAAGGTAGCTTGATCAAATAGCTCACCCTTGAAGTCAGAAATCGTCGGTGTTAAAGATGAGGTTGCGTCTCAGCCGCTGGAAGATTTCCTCTACTCACCAAAAGAAAAGAAAGTGCAGTATCAGTTCACCACCACTGTGTACTGGTAGGATCATCAACCAGTTTTCAGATAAACAGTATGACAATATCAAGTAATAGGTATGTAAAACATGCAACAATATCAACAGACACACTTAGACTACCAGTCTCAACTTAGCTTGTTACCGCATGAATCCACCACCTATACTCTGAGCCACAACCCTATACCAATAACTATACCTTTCTGTCTAGCTAGGACCCACCCTTGGATCCCCTCTAGACAACACAATAATCAATGAACAACCCGGCCAAAATCAAGACCAACACATTAGTTCTACAGAATTTCTCCAGCCTCTCAAGGGCCACCAAACCAATAACACATTTCAATAAGCAACCCAGTCCACTCACTGAACCAATATCAATCAATGCAACACAACAATAAAAATGCAATGATGCAACAAAAGTAAACCCGTACCAGGCGTGGTACCCATACCAATCATTAGTATTCCTGTACCAGGCGTGGTACCCGTGCCAACTATTTGTTATACCCATACCAGGCATGGTACCCGAGCCAACTGAATATCAATAATCCATAGTCAAATGTATAAACAAACAACTTGTAAACCAACAAGCAAATACTGTTCAAATCACAGACTGTAAAGCAGGAACCTTAGACATTCTACACAACTTTCCTAAGCAATGTAATTCATACAATCACTTAGATATGAGTACAAGAATATTTAACAACCTATGATCATAATAACATACTTTTAACAATGCCCAAGAACATTCATGCTTGGAATCCCCTTCCTTCCCCGGATTCTACCATTCCTAGGTTATTCCAACCTTTCCCCAAGTTCTCTCCTAGCAATTCTACCGCATAGGAAACGTAGTACAAAGATTGGGGAGTGAAAACCTTACCTTAGGGAAGAAATTCGAAGGAAAAAAGAGGAAAATTGCCTAAAATTGCCCTAGTTCTTCTCCCAAATGAATTGTAGAAAACTTAACTACTTTGGGGAAGTTTCTTCATTAAAAACTCGTCGGCTCGCTATAGCGGTCCCACTACAGCAGACAACTTCCGCTATAGCGGTCTTAAGTGGGTGTTGACCGCCTTGCCACAGCTATACGGTATTTTTCACCGCTATAGAGGAGGTCGCTACCATGGACCATTGTGCTCGTCACAGACAGAATGTCCGGAAATCTCCCAGTGTTGGCCATTTCACAACACACTTGCTTTCCTCGACGATCCGAAACAACCCCTTCACCTCAAACGCGATTCCAGGAGTTCTACTTACCCAAACTCGATTCTGAAAAGTCCCCTGGACTCCTTTATATCTTGGATACGTGGAAAACTAGCTCAAAAGAAGACACTAAACCAATCCTTACCCGGATTTTGCTAGACTCTACCTTGCTCCAAAACTGGCCGAGGCTAGCCTAGCCCAGAATTTCAAACTCCCAAACCCAGAGTTTTCTAACTCTAAAACTTGGCATGATTGGACTACCCGTAACGAAGGACCCGATCATTACAACAAATACCAATTTACCCATCGTTCATCCCCAAATGATCAAACCCGAAATTATGGAAATAAAAGGAGGGAAAGTGTAGTACCTGAATCCTCAAAAAGTTGAGGGTACTTGTACCGCCTGTCCTTCTCGGTTTCCCAAGTGGCTTCCTCAACCAGATGATGCTTCCACTAAACCTTCACCATATCAATCACCTTTGTGCTCAACCTCTGGACATCCCGAACAAGAATCAAAATCGGTTCCTCCTCATAACGAAGATCCTTATCAAAAAGTACCTCATCCCACTTGATGATGTAATCCCCATCCCCATGGTATCGCTTAAGCATGGATACATGGAATACCGGATGGACGCCTTACAAACTAGGTGGTAGTGCTAACCTGTAAGCCACTGGACCCACAATTTCAAGAACTTCAAATGGACTGATGAACCGAGGGCTAAGCTTTCCCTTCTTACCAAATCGTATAACCCCTTTCATTGGTGACACCTTCAACAATACTTGTTCACCAGCCTGAAAGTCCATGTCCCGGACCTTACGATCTGCATACTCCTTCTGCCTGCTTTGAGCAGCCAGCAACTTGGTGTGAATGACCCTTACCTTTTCATGCGCTTCTTTTACTAAGTCTACGCCCAGAGGCTTTACATCGCCTTCCTCAAACCACCCAACTGGTGATCTGGAGTTCCTCCCATACAATGCCTCGGATAGTGCCATGTCAATACTGGTGTGGTAGCTATTATTGTATGAGAATTCACACAATGGTAGAAACTGGTCCCAATGACCCCCCGAAATCCATTACACGTGCTCTCAGCATGTCCTCCAATAACTGGATCATCCTTTCCGATTGACCATCAATATGAGGATGGAAGGCCATCCTAAAAGTGAGTTGTGTACCCAACTCTTCATGTAACTTTCCCCAGAACTTAGAAGTAAAGTGTGTACCCCTATCTGAAATGATGGACAGTGGTACCCCATGCAGTCTCACAATCTTCTTCACATAAATCTTAGCCAATTGCTATGAATTGTAATCTACCCTGACCGGAATGAAATGAGCAGACTTGGTCAGCCTGTCAACAATGACCCAAATTGAGTCATACTTCCCCAATGTCTTGGGAAGACCCACCACGAAATCCATGGATATCCTTTCCCACTTCCACTCTTGAATTGGAAATCTCTGAAGTAGTCCTGCAGGTCTCTGATGTTCATACTTTACCTGCTGGAAGTTTTGACCTTTGGACACAAAATCAACTATGTCTCTTTTTCATCCCGGGCCACCAGTAACGCTGCCTCAAGTTCCTGTATATTTTAGTTACACCCAGATGAATCGAGTACCGCGAACCATGGGCTTCCGCCAAGAGTTTCTGAATTATATCATCAACCCGAGGAACACAAATCCTCTCCCTAAAATGCAACATTCCACCAGAGTCTAACATGACGTCTCTGGACTCCCCGGATATTACCTTACCTCACAACTTACCCAGTTTCGGATCCTAAAATTATTTCGCCTTTATTTCCTCTATGAAGGTGGCCTTGACCTCAATGCTGGCCAATAACCCACCTTGATCGGAAACACCCAAGTGCATGAACTTGGCCTCCAAAGCCTGAATTTCCTTAGCTAGTGGTCATTTGGACAACCCCAAACAAACCAAGCTACCCATGCTAACAGTTTTCCGGCTTAATGCGTCTGCCACCACATTAGCCTTACCCGTATGGTACTGAATGGTCACATCGTAGTCCTTCAGTAGCTCCATCTACCTTCTCTACGTCAAATTCAAATCCTTCTGAGTGAATACGTGTTGTAGACTGGGATGATCTGTTATTACCGCACACTTGACACCATAAAGGTAGTTTCTCCAGATTTTCAATGCAAAAACCACCGCTGCCAACTATAAATCGTGAGTCGGGTAATTCCTCTCATGCACTTTCAACTGCCTGGATGTATAGGCTATCATATTCCTATCCTGCATCAACACAGCACTCAAACCAAAATGTGAAGCATCACAGTAAACAACAAAGTCTTTACCTTCAACCGGCAAGGACAAAATAGGGGTTGTGGTCAAAAGTGTCTTGAGCTTTTGGAAGCTCTCCTCGCACTTGTCGGACCACACGAACGGTACCTATTTTTGTGTCACCCTGGTCAGGTGAGTAGCAATAGAAGCAAAATTCTTAACAAACCTTCGGTAGTACCCTGCGAGCCCAACAAAACTCCTCACCTCGGTCACAGAGCTAGGCCAAACCCAACTCTTGACTACCTCAATTTTCTGGGGATCCACCATCACCCCCCTTTCTGACACTACATGACCCAAGAATGCCACTGAATTCAACTAAAATTCACACTTAGTGAATTTTGCATAAAGCTTTTGGTGTCTCAAGATATCCAACACAATACGAAGGTGATTAGCATGCTCCTCCCTACTCTTAGAGTAGATCAAAAATCATTGATGAACACGGTAACGAAGGAATTTAAGTAGGACTTAAACACCCCATTCATCAAACTCATGAATGTTGTCGGTGCATTGGTCAAACCAAACGACATTACTAGAAACTCGTAATGTCCATACCGAGTCCGAAAAGGAGTTTTCAAAATATCCTCAGGCCTAATCTTTAACTGATGGTACCCTGACCTCAAGTCGAATTTTGAGAACACTGATGCACCCTAAAGTTGGTCAAACAAATCATCTATACGGGGTAGAGGGTACTTATTCCGGATGGTCACCTTGTTCAACTACCTATAGTCTATGCACATCTGCATACTACCATTCTTCTTCTTTACAAATAAGACCGGAGCACCCCAAGGTGAAGCACTGGGACGTATAAATCTCTTATCTAGGAGTTCCTGCAGCTGAGTCTTAAGTTCCCTTAACTCTGCCGGAGCCATACGATACTGAGGAATGGAAATGGGACGAGTGTCTGGCTCCAAATCAATACAAAAATCTATATCTCTGTCCGAAGGCATGCCAGGCAAGTCCGCTGGAAACACCTCTTAAAATTAAGAAACCATTGGAACTAACTCAATAGGCGGGGAAACCACACTATCATCCCGGAGATGAGCCAAGAAGGCTAGACAACCCCTCCCCACTAGCTTTCTAGCCCAAACAAATGATATTATCTTAACTGGCTTAGGCTTGTACACACCCTCCTACTCTAGTCTATCCTTACCCTGAATCTCTAAAGCCACAGTCTTGGTGTTATAGTTCAACACAGCATGATAAGGAGATAGCCAGGTCATACCCAAGATAATATCAAAATCATCCATATCCAGAATTACCAAGTCTACCCAAGTATGCAACCCCACAAACACAACAGAACAGTCATGATATACATGAGTCAAAATCACAGACTCTCCAACCGGGGTAGAAACATGGATAGGGGAATCAAGGATATCACAAATCAAATCCAGCCCCAAAGCAAAACTCACAGTCACATAATAATATGTAGAGCCTGGGTCAAATAATAACGAAACCATTTTATCGCAGACAAGAATGGTACCTGTGATCACTGCATCTGAGGCTTATGCCTCGGTCCTCCCTGAAAAAGCATAGCAATGAGCCCGATAATCAATCCGGGCAACTTTCCGAGCCAGCTGTGTTGCACCCCCGCCTGCACCACAATTCACTCTGTCTCCCCAGCCTCCCTGAAAATTACCTCGCCCACCCTATGGATGACCCCTAGCATTACCACCTCTGCCTGCCAGAACCACTGCTTTAGTCTACTACTGACCCTGATTACCTGTCTGCCTATCTGGACACTCTCTCTTAAAGTGGACCATCTCCCCACAATAAAAGCAACCACGGTCAAGAGTAGGTCTTCTAGCTGATGTATAGGACGCTCCCTGGCCTCTAGGAGCTCAAGACTGAGCTCCCTGAAGACCACCTATAGTAGCTGTTAGAGACGACTGAATAGGACAGGCCGAGTAAGCCTGCTGATGCTGACCCCTGGAGTATGATCCACCATAGTTTCCCTCATTTCGGGGCTTCTTGGCTAAAGCCTTAGCCTGCCCCACTTGCCTAACTCCCTCTATCTTCTTCACATAATCCACCACATCATTAAAGCTCTTTCCTGAAGAAGTCATATGAACTGACAGTACCTACATTTCACTATTCAGACCCTTGAAAAACAACTGGACCCGTTCCTCCTCGGACCCCAACATCTATGTAGCAAAACGAGACAAAGCATGAAACTTAGCCTCATAAGCCAAGACTGACATGCTTTCCTTCTCCAAGTTCAAGAACTCATCTTTCTTCTGGTCCCTCAAAGTATGGGGGACGTACTTCTCCAAGAACAAGGCATGGACTGCTCCCAAGTCAGTGAAGGTAGAATAGAAGATCGACACTCAACATGAGACCTTCACCACTGCTTGGCATCACCCTGTAGCTAAAACATGACAAACTCAACCCCATGCTAACGAATAATACCCAACTTGTGCAACCTCTCATATCAATCCAGGATAAACTCATAGGCATCCTCCCTGTCTGTACCCTAAAACATCGGAGGTTTCAGCTTAAGAAACTTAGTCAATATCTCATGCTCATTTCCAGTCATAACCGGGACTAGCATTAGCCTGAAGAGATTATTCGTGCCCGAAGTTGCGTTCATCCTAGGCGCTATAGTAACTGATGGCTGAGTATCCAAGGCCTAGTTTGCATAAGCTGCGGGTATGGCTCCAGCACCAACCAACCTACTCAGAATATCCCACGCCTTCTTAAAAGCTTCCGGTGTCATAGTAGGAAGGCCTGCACCCCCAACTGGTGTCGCCTCCGCTTGTGCCCCTTCATCCTCCACAATCACTTCCACCTCTTCTGCCACAGGATCCTGAGGTGGGGGAGGGGTTGCTTCACGAACTTCGGCAGCAACTTGAGCTCCACCTCTGGCGGGTGTGGCTTTAGCTCATCCCCTGCCCCTTCCCCTACCTCTGCCATGAACTGCCGGGTCCGCTGTTGGGACCGCTGGCCTTGCTCTATTATTCCTTGTAGTAACCATCTGCGGACAGAAGAGTGAATGAGGTTAGATACCAATTTGTATCACCATATACAAATTGGAATCAAGTTATAGGATGAAGGAAAGAAGGAATAGATAGTTTTTCCTAAAGCACCATAGCCTCTCGAAGAAAAGTATGTACGTCTCAGTATCGTTTCGCAAGACTCTACTAGACCTGTTTAGTACGACGAGATCAACGAACCTAGGCTCTGATACCATCTTTATCACGACCCAGACCATCGTGAGGAGAACCTACCCAACCTCCAGATGAGCGAACCAGTAGAGTTCAACCCTTTTCCTAGACTAACAGCCTAAAACCAGTAAACAAAAAGTAAACTAGCAATCAAGAAATTTAAAAAAACTAAAGCTTTAATATATCCTGCGGAAAATCCCTCCTAGGAATTGAAAGTCATTGTACCAAACATCACTACCAATATCTAGAATACGGGGATGCAACCTCAAAATAAAATACGGAAATAGTTTCAAGTCCGATACAAGTGGACTGCAACTCTAAAGATAAGCCCAAGGTAGCTTGATCAAACAGCTCGCCTTTGAAGTCAGAAATCGTAGGTACTAAAGATGAGGTCGCATCTCAGCCACTGGAAGATTTCTTGTACTCACCAAAAGAAAAGCAAGTGCAGTATCAGTACACCACCACTGTGTACTGGTAGGATCATCAACAAGTTTTCAGATAAACAGTATATAAATAGTACGACAATATCAAGTAATAGGTATGAAAAACATGCAATAATATCAACAGACACACCTAGACTACCAGTCTCAACTTAGCTTGTTCTCGCATGAATCCACCACCTATACTCTAAGCCACAACTCAATACCAATAACTATACCTTTCTGTCTAGCCCGGACCAACCCTGGGATCCCCTCTAGACAACACAATAATCAATGAACAACCCGGCTTAATCCAAGACTAACACATTAGTTCTACAGAATTTCCCCGGCCTCTCAAGGGCCACCAAACCAATAACACATTTTAATAAGCAGCCTGGTCCACTCACGGAACCAATATCAATCAATGCAACATAACAATAAAAATGCAATGATGCAGCAAAAGTAAACCCATACCAGCCATGGTACCCATGCCAACCGTTAGTATTCCTATACCAGGCGTGGTACCCGTGCCAACCATTTTTTATACCCATACCAGGCATGGTACCCGAGCCAACCAAATATCAATAATCCACAGTCAAATGCATGAACAAACAACTTGTAAACCAACAAGTAAATATCGTTCAAATCATAGACTGTAAAGCAGGAACCTTAGACATTCTACACAACTTTCCTAAGCACTGTAATTCATCCAATAATTTAGATATGAGTACAAGAATATACAACATTCACAGAAATCGTAAGCCATCACTTACCTCGAAATGATCCAAGCTCTATTCAACGCGAGATTTCCCGTGTTCCAGATTCCTTTCTCGTTCTTGGTCTAAAATAACACACAAGTACATACAATTAACACACAAGGCCTGCACAGTACCCGGATTACAGCAAATCCCCAAACTCCAGGCCACCCATGATCATCCCACCCTTTTCCCAGGCTTTTCCACCATTAATTCACCTACTTCTATCATTTTTCGGGATAAAAATTGAGAATTTAACAACCTATGATCATAATAACATACTTTTAACAATGCCCAAGAACATTCATGCTTGAAATCCCCTTCCTTCCCCCGATTCTACCATTCCTAGGTTATTTCAACATTTTTCCAAGTTCCCTCCTAGCAATTCTACTGCATAGGAAATGTAGTACAAATATTGGGGAGTGGAAACCTTACCTTAGGGAAGAAATTCGAAGGAAAAAGGAGGAAAATCGCCTGAAATCGCCCTAGTTCTTCTCCCAAACAAATTGTAGAAAACTGAACTGCTTTGGGGAAGTTTCTGTATTAAAAAAACCCGTCGGCCCGCTATAGTGGTCCCCACTCTGCTATAGAGGTCCCTCTATAGCAGACGACTTCCGCTATAGCGGTCTTAAGTGGGTGTTGACCGCCTTGACCACTCTTATAGCGGTATTTTCCACCGCTATAGCGGAGGTCGCTACCATGGACCATTGCGCTCATCACAGATAGAATATTTGGAAATCTCCCAGTTTTGTCCATTTCACAACACACTTGCTTTCCTCGATGATCCGAGATAACCCCTTCACGTCAAATGCGATTCCGAGAATTCTACTTACCCAAACTCGATTCTGAAAAGTCCCCCGGACTCCTTTATGTCTTGGCTACATGGAAAACTAGCTCAAAACAATACACCTAGACCAATCCTTACCCGGGTTTCCCTAGACTATACTTCACTCCAAAACCGACCGAGGCTAGCCTAGCCCAGCATTTCAAACTCCCAAACCTGGAGTTTTCTAACTCTAAAACTTGGCATGATTGGACTACCCATAATGACGGACCCATTCATTACAGAATTATATCCAGTATATGAGAACTTCAGCAAGTTGAGTTTCGTAATTCGGTTATACTTGCTCAAAAGCCTGCATGGGTTGAGTAATGTGGCCTTTTCAGATCTGCTGGACTTATTAAAAGAAGCATTTCCATTTGCTAAACTTCCCGAGTCTTTCAATAAGTCTAGAAAGATGATAAAAGATTTGGGCATCGGTTATGAAAAAATACATACATGTCCTAACGATTGCATGCTCTTTTGGAAAGATAAGACAGTCACCGATAATTTCTCTGTGTGTGGGTCTTCTAGATGGTCAAAGGTTGGTAGTGGATTGAATACTAGAAAATCTAAAATACCCTCCAAGGTTTTGAGATATTGTCCTTTGAAGCCTAGGTTTCAAAGATTGTTCATGTGTTCTAAAATGGCTGCTGCAATGAGATGGCATGACACTGAACGACCTAATGACGGGAATCTAAGACACCCTGCTGAGGGAGAAGCTTGGACGGATTTTGACTCTTTACATCCAACCTTCTCGAATGATCCTCGAAATATCAGATTGGGTCTTTCAAGTGATGGGTTCAATCCATTTCGGACCATGAGCATTTTCCATTGTACATGGCCTGTTATGCTGATGAATTACAATTTGTCACTGTGGATTTGCATGAAGCCAGAGTACATAATGTTTTCAATGATCATTCCAGGTCCATCCTCTCCAGGAAATGATATTGATGTGTACCTACAACCATTAATTGATGAGTTGAATGAGCTATATGAAGTTGGGGCAGAAACATATGATGCTCATACAAATCAAAGTTTTCAAATGCATGCAGCCTTGTTATGGATAGTTAGTGATTTTTTGACGCTAGCAATGTTGTCCGGATGGAGCACTAAGGGGAAATTGGCATGTCCAACTTGTAACTATAGAACATCCTCTCAATATCTCAAGCATAGTCATAATATGTGTTACTGGGTCATCGGGCAGTTTTGCCTCCTGATCATCCATATCGACAAGACAAGAAATTATTTAATGGTGAGGAGGATCATAGACTTGCACCTACACCTTTGTCGGGCATAGAAGTGGTTGAAAAGTTATAGGATTTCAATAATATTTTTGGAAAGGGCCAAAAGAAAAGGCATCAGACTACTGATGGCCCATGGAAGAAAAGACCCATCTTCTTTCAATTACCATATTAGCCTACAAATAAGTTGAGGCACAATCTAGATGTAATACATATTGAGAATTTTTTTTTGATAGTTTACTTGCGACTTTACTTGAGGTATTAGGAAAGTCAAAGGATCGCATTAATTATCGCTATGACTTGCAATAATGGAGATAAGGAAGGAGTTGCATCCAGTAAAAGATAATACAAATGGCAAAGTATACTTAGCTAAATCTTGTTTTTCCATGAAACCAAAAGAAAAAAAAGTATTATGCACAGTGTTTAAAAATTCCAAATTCCCAAAAGGATGTGCCTCGAATATATTAAACCCTGTAGACGTGGAACAAATGAAGATATTAGGTTATAAGAGCCATGATGCTCATATTATGATGCACTACTTGCTGTATATTGCAGTTCATAAATCATTGCCTAAGAATGTTGCAGCAGTGTTGATTAGGTTGGGGAACTTTTTTAAAGCCATATGCAGTAAGGTAGTAAAGCGGGCAGATCTAGAGGGATTGCAGGCTGAAATCAAAGAAATTGAATGTGAGCTTGAAAAGATATTTCCTCCAACCTTTTTTGATATAATGGAACATGTGCCTATCCATTTGGTAGATGAAATTAAGTTGGGGAGTCCAAATCATCTTCGTTATATGTATCCCATGGAGAGAGAATTGGGTGAATTGAAGGACCTTGTTCGTAATCGGTATAATCCAGAAGCATCAATAGTAGAGGGGTTTATTGCCCAAGAGTGTTTGACCTTTTGTTTAAAATACTTACATGATGGAGTGAAGACAAGATTCAACAGGTACCAAACTGAGAATGACAAGGATGCGGAACAAGAGCTAGATGATGTACCAACTGTATTCCTGAAGCTAGGTCATCCAATAGGAAAAGAGAAGAAAACAAAAGGAAAGCCTTTCAATATGGATCAATAGTTATCTTTTGAAGCACATCGATATATACTATTTAACACTGGACATGAACAAGTCGAGGATTTTATCAAGTAAGTCTTTATATTTTGAACTTTATTTATTTTGTTACTATTAATGTACTGTAAACTTCAGTTATAAATGCTTAATGGTTGTACTTGAAATATTCATTACAGGGAACATAAAGTTATAATTGACAGTACTATTAGATTAAATGCATGGACAAGATCAAGGATTCACAGTCAAGAATTTGGCAAGTGGTTCAAAGAAAAGGTTGATACAGTTGAAGTGCCTAATCAGTTAAGGTGGCTAGCTAAAGGGCCTAATAAGGTGGCAACCAGAAGCTATACTGCCTATTTCATTACTGGATACCAGTTTCATACATTACAATGGTATTCCACATGGAAGTCTCAAAACAATGGAGTGTCTTTGGTTGCGACCACTGATAGTTTTTCTAATTCTCGAGATCAAAATCCAATTAATGGAGAGGTTATCTATTATGGTGCTATTCAAGATATTATCGAGCTCGATTATTATGGTTGTTATAATGTTGTACTATTTATATGTGCTTGGTATCATAATGAAAAATATGAATTTGAGTTGACCCGTGTGTACTTCAACAGACTACGTAGTACGGATGACCCTTTTGTGTTGGCGTCTCAAGTTCATCAAGTGTTTTATGTGGAAGATCCAACTAAGATGGATGTTTATTATGCAAGGAATAAAGTCCTTGTTGATTTGTATGACTTGGAGGAAGAAAATTGTCCTAACATAGGAGAGACATTTTAGAGGAAGCCTACTGAAGACATTGGTCCCTCAAACATAGAACCCGATGTTGATATTAGATGGTCAAGTTTAGATATCCCCGTTGATGTTGTTGATATGCCACCTGATGCACAACTTTTAGAAGATACAGCTATGAAAACATCGAAAGAGGAAGATGATTATGATGATACTGTTTGGGATTTGATGGAGGTGGATGACTAAATAACAAACTTCAGAACTTTTCTAGCAAGTTTAAATATTTGTCTAAATAATAGTTGCCTAGTACTTGTTTAACTGGAATATTTTGGTGTACTGTAATAGATATTTTATTTTATTGGCTCATTGATTGGAGATTAGGACCCTGTTTCTTGTACACTTTTATTGTTAGCATCAACCTGATGCTCCTTATTAATCCTATCTATTTGACTTTGAATTTTGATCATGCTTTTAGTTTTTTTGAGTGAGTGATAAAGGGCTTTTGACAGCAAAGTTTGGTTATATTCTGAATTATATCCTCATTATTCATTTTTTATTTTGTTCTTTAGAATTTTGCGTTGATCTGTTGCTTTAATTTTTCAGGAGATTTAATATCTGATTTAGTGAATCATTGGGGGGATCAGAGAATCGGCTTCAATACTGACTAACTATAGTTACAGAAAGGTTTGACACTACTACTTGTTTGTTTTATCTATATGAAAAATAAAATCCCTACTGTTTATGTTGAACTGTCTATTTCCTAAATTAAAGTGGCCATGTTATTGATGTAGTTGTTTCAAAATTATGTATTTGGTGCCTGTTTTTCTCTGATACTCTAGTAGTAGTAGCTAGACTGACTGACATTTAAGCCTTTTGTAAGGTAATGCGATGCTTACGTGTAATTTTTTTGCTAGATTCAGCAGTTATGAGTCCAAAGAAAAACAAAATGAGAAGTCAAAGAAGTACATGGCAGATCGAAGTCTTACATCTATGGCATGCAAACGGGTTTCATCCTTTAGAACAAAATCGACTACTAAACATATTCTGTGTCAAAACTCTTCTGCTGATCTAGTAGCACAAGCTATACACAAAGTACTGCCTTGAAAGTCTCCTCGAAAGTCTGCGAGTCTAAAAGCACAAGCTATACAAGAACAAGTGCCTGGGAAGTCTGCCAGTCTGAAAGCACATGCTATACAAGAACAAGCTCCTCGAAAGTCTATGAGTCTAAAAGCACAAGTTATACAAGAACAACTGCCTCGAATATCTCCTCGAAATTCTGCTAGTCTGATAGCATAAGGTATACAAAAATAAGTGCAACAAAATTCTCAAAATTCTACTACTGCAAAAGCACAGGTTGAGAAGGAACCAATTCCACAAGTGTCTCAGAAATCCTCCAGTACTGTTAAAGCACAGACTGTGCAGGAACCAATTCAATGGATTACTCAGAATTCTACCGCTCTAAAACTACAAGTTGGTCAGGTACAAGTGCAACAAGTGCCTATAGATTCTCCCACTGTAGGAACAAAAGTTCCAAAGGAACAAATGCAACAAGTTCCAAGAGATTCTTCCACACCAGAAGGAGAAGATGTACTAGACCAAGTTCAAGAAGAAGTTGTACTGAATTCAGGAGAAAATGATCAATCTGAAGAACAAGGCAAGAACATATAAATATACTTTTAACTATTGAATCAGTTTACATTTTTGTTTAATATGTTGTTTAACGTTGATTTGTATCATTGTAGGTCTTTTGAATCAAAAGAAAAGGAGAGGAAGTACAATAATGCAACATGTACATGCTTGAAAAGAATGTAAAGCCATTGTTCTGAATAGGTACAAACAACCAATTGGTCCTACAAAAGCAGTAGTAGCAGAGCTGGGTATCTTTCTTGGAATTTTGGCAAAAAATGCCATGCTTTGTCCACTTCTTATACACAAGTGGAGTAATGTGAATACCAAAGAAGATTTGTGGGAATATACCCTGGTCTTCTTTCCTACTTCCCTAATTTTAGTTAAGAATATTTTGTAGTTTTTATATTACTAACCCAAAGAACAAATTGTAGGAGAAGTACAATATTCCTGATGCTGGAAAAAATTGGGTTATGAATGGAATTCAGTCTGCTCGGAGAAAGTACAAGAACTATTTATATACGAAGCACTATATACCATTTGCTACTGACGCTCTTCGATTGGCAAACAAGCCCGACAACGTTTCAGAATATGATTTCAAGGATCTTCTTATATTGGGCCAGTGATGAATTCAAGGTTAGATATGAATCATTGATACTTTAAGTTAGTTATGTTTCATGTATATCCTTCAATACAGTTTAAGAATTATAGGAACACATTTTTGTATGATCATTATGAATGAAAGAAACTAAGAAGCTGATCATCACTCTGGTTATTTATATTCTCAGCCACTCGATTAACTTTTATGTTCTTGAATTTTTGTTTAAGTACATTTCATAACTCTATTATTTGCAGAAAATGAGTGAAATAAATACAAAGAATCAAAAAAATTTAAAGAATCTGCATACTGTTGGTAAAATAATTTTGTTGTGATACGCGACATATTGGTGTGTTCTCTTCTTAAATTATTAATTATGGATATCCTATTATAAAAGTTTATTAATACTAACTTTTATGTAATTAGGAAAAAGAGAAGGAAACCTCCGCTGATGTATCACTTAAGGAAATCTTTGTGGCTACAAGATCAAGGAAACTTGGTCGAGCATACAAGGATACTGATGAGGATACGATTACTAAAATTGTATTAATCATCTTTATTTTTGACATTATTTACTTGTTATTATATAGGCTTAGTTTGATTTACTTCAATTCTTTTCATTTGAACATGATTTATAGGCTGAAATGGAAAGAGTGCAAAGTCAACAAAGTGAAGAAGGCCAAGAATTTTTTGAAGCTTTTGCCACTATCATGGGACCTGAACATCCAAAATTTCTGAGATTGTATGGGAGAGGAGTTACTAAAACTACTCTGAAAGGGAAGGAAAGTGTTGAGTCCTCTGTAACTACTACCAATGAGATGTAAAAAAAGTTGGATGAATTGGAAGATAGGATGGTGGAAAAGTTAGAACAGCAAAAAAGGAGCATACGCCATGCAGTTACAGTTGACATTCTTGGACGACTTGATCGTATGTACCCTGGTATTTAATTGGATGCTGAGATGTTGGCAGCAACTTATGGTCAGTAACAACAGGAAGATATCAACCCGATCAATTGGTCGTCTGCCAGTAGCAACAATCAAGGTATGATTCTACTCTTCTTATTATTTTTCTTCTTCTTTTTCTTATTCTTATTTATTCGTAGTTATCTGTTGGGAAGGTGCTGGCAATTTTTTCTTTCATTGTTCTATTTAAGTTTTAATTCATCTGCCAATTATTCCTAAGTTGTTGTCAAGGTCAAATGTTATGGTTCTCTGTATCTGTGATGTTATTCACATTGTGTGGTTTTGGTATTTGTACTTTAGAATCCGTATGTGTGTGATTTTATGTATCTGTGGTTTTGGTCTTGGTTTTTGTTTTGATTTTAGTTTTGTTATCCAAATGTTGTGGTTTTGGTTTTGGTATTCAAATATTGTGGTTTTGGTATTCAAATGCTATAGTTTTGATTTTGGTATTCAAATGATGTGGTTTTCTTTTTTATTTTGGTACTGGTATTCAAATGATGTGGTCTGGGTTTAGGTTTTGTTATTCAAATATTGTGGTTTTGGTTTTGATTTTAGTTTTGATTTTGGTATTCAAATGCTGTAATTTTGTTTTTGGTTTTGATTTTGCTATTCAAATGATGTGGTTTTATTTTTGGGTTTTGTACTGATATTCAAATACCATGGTTTGAATTTTGGTTTTGGTATTCAAATGTTATGGTTTTGGATTTGGTTCTCTGTATGTATGATTTTATTTAGAATCTGTTTGGTTAATGTTATGAATATTGATACTATTAGCAACTTAACGAGTGCTTCAAAGTTATTTATATCGCATCTAATGTTATGGCTTTTTATGTCGTGTTTAATCTTGAAAATGGACTGTATTTTTTCATTGAATAGCCTGGTGCTAGTATAATAGTGATCCTTCTTAAAGAGACTAACTTGAGTCTGCAAGGTAGTTAATGACTCTATGTTGGTGTCTTTGCCTGAATTTGAGAGTATAAGGTTAAGTTCAAATCTGAATTTGTAATGCATCTGAAAAATCAAAATGTGTTCCAATTTAGGTAATGCATCTATTAAGTATTGAAGAAAGGAAGACAGATTTAGTAAATATATATTTTTGTACAGTTGTCCTTGACCTTCTAGTATATTGAAATGCATCTGTTGGTATGTTCAATTGACATTGACACTTCTAGTATGCTAAAATGCATCTTTCTAGTATGTTAAAATGCATCTTTCTTGTAGTATATATTAATCTATCCTTGCTGATACTTGACATTAATTGATATGGTACTATTTGAATTACTTTTGTATGTTAATAACCTATAGAATTAACTAAGAAGAACCAATATATGTGTTGGCTCAATGTTTCCAATATCCTAGATATTGATTATCTCCTTTCACCTCATCACCTTGGATGGACTTGGTAATGCATCTGTAGACTAGATGTTGATTTTCTCATTTCACCTCACTGTCTTGGATAAGACTTCATAATGCATCAGTTAGCCTAGACTTGATAATGATAATTTTATTTGCTAAAGGAAACTTATTATTTTTCTCCTTTATCCTCATGTCACTGCCTATCTTTAATTTGACTAAAATTAAAATTCTAGCAGATAAATTATGAAAATTGGTTCATAACTTTTATTTATCAACTTTTATAGGTGAAGAAAATGATTGCGGGGGTGATGAAAGCATGGATGAGGACGGCAATGGAGATTTGATTGAAAGTGGCCGAAACTCTTCTATGATCAGTTTTTTTGTTGATATTATGAAGTCTTATTTTGTTATCCAGTTGATACATGTGCCAACTACTGTATATTTTGCCCATGGATCGTATTGCGACTTATTTTTTGCGCCTATGGCAGATGACGTACATTATGACTTGTATATTTTGCGCCAATATGGCGGGTGATATTATGACTCGTATATTTTGTATATTTTGCGTCTGTGGCAGATGTTGGTTTAACTGAAATATGTTGAATTAGAATCAATCAGTTTCATTTAGTAATTTTCAACTTTCGTATGTAAAATATTTATATTTAAAGCCTAATCTATTGGAACATATATGAACTGTTCCAATAGGTAAAATAGAGTTGTTGCAGTAGCATTTTCTAAAGCACATGCTACCAATTGCTGGAACATATGAGAACTGTTACAATAGGTAGAAAATAACCATTGCAGTAGCACTTTAAATCAATGTGAAAAACCCGTTGCCATAACGATAATAACTGTCGCAATTGAGCATTCAAATCCGTTGCAACATATAGAAAAAAAACTGTTACAAAATTGTAATAACCGTTGCAATTGAGCAACCAAAATCATTGCAACATACAGTAAACAACTGTTGCAAATAATAAAATAACTGTTACAATTGAGCTAACAAATCCGTTGCTACAAAGCCAAAAGAACCGTTGTAAAATATCAAATGCAACGGTTTTAACTGTTCTGATTGTCATATTAAATAGTCATTATTGAGGGATGAATAACCGTTGCAATAGGGGTACCTTAAGCAACGGTCTTTGGAACTGTTACAAGAACCGTTTTCATATAGATATGGTAACACGAGCTGGTGCGACGGGCGTGTCCCCCGTTGCCATAGTATACGTGCAACGGGCTGGGGGCCTTTAGCAACGACATTGGAACTATTCTCATAGGCCCAATTTCTAGTAGTGTTTGTTTGGTTTCTACCAATTCTATTTAAATACAACTTTTGCAGATTTCAAAATAGCTTTTAACGTAAAGCATCTTTACATCTTTCACAGAGAACTTATCTTTACAACTTTCTCCAAAAAATTATTTTCTTCTCCAAAAAGATCAAGTTCATGTTCTTGCTTTTCAGAAGAATTTCTTCACTATTTGTTTAGTGCAGAATTTCATAGGCTTGTCATATCTACTAAAACTATTTGCATATAATCTCATAGCAATATCGCAGAGGAGAGGAGCAAATATCATTTTTAGGAAAGCGTTTCGCACGTGTTTCAAGCCTTTAATTTTGTGTTCGTTGTTCATATTGTCAAGCCTTCATCTTTGTGTTCTTCTTCATATAATTTCTATGCTCTTGGAGTATATTTTCCAACACAAACTACCAAAACTCACATAAAAAATAAAGGACTATATGTTGGTGACTCCATTGAATTGATTTATTCCTCTTGCCATTTATAACCTTCTGAATCACTTACAAACAATAAAACTTCAATCATAAAACACAATAAGCATGAAAATAAACTATCAACCCAACAAATAAATCTTTATGATATCAACATGAAAATAAAATTACTTTAACACCCAAAAATAACTTTCAGCACACTTGATCAACATTAACAAACATAAAGACAGAGACTTTGGGCTAACTAAAGGAAAATTCATAGAAGAAAATTATCCGACTTAATTATTCAGAGAAGAGCAGCAAAGTAAAGATTAAAAATAGACCTTTTGTAGTGAAAATTTCTTCATTACGTATAAAAAAGACAGCTAATACATGAAACATTTACATAACTTTGTTCATGCCTTAACTCACAATAAAATTACTAAAAATAAATAGGAAAGAACCGAATAAGAACCTGTAGGACAAACTAAACTGAATACGAAAGCAAGAGCATCATCACCGAAAACTCAAAACAGGAATCCAAAATCCAAACTCGAACCCACGAACCTTCAAAAAATACTCTTTGTTTTTTTTCTTTTTCTCCCCTGTTCCTCACGTTTGTTTTGTTTTTGCTTATGTTTTTTTTCTCTTTTTGCTGCTCTCTTTCCATTCTTTTCCTCCTAATTCTTTTTCTTTCCAATCTGTTTCTTCTCTCCAATATGCTCTCTCGTACCCTCTATTCTATATGAATTCCATCCCTCTAATCTCTCGTGCCTAATTTCTCTATTTCTATCCTCTATTCTTTCTCCTCTTCCCTCTCGTGTATATGTGTGTTATATAGGGTGTGTGTTTGTGTGCATGTGTTGTGTGTAGTGTGGAACATGTGTGTATGCTGGTAGTGTGTGGGTTGTGGGAGTGATGTGAGGTGAGGGAATTAGGGGTTAGGTGGGGTGTGCAGGTGAGTGCGGGTAGGGGTTTTAGGATTAGTAATAATTTTTTTTGAACATATATAAAATGTAAAGATTAATTAACTATTTTGGACTAATAAAAATATAAAATAAATTAAATAGCTATACTAAAATAAAATATAATTAAGAAAATATTAAAGTTACTAATTTATTTATAAAAATCTAAATTAAAACAGAAAATATTTTTTAGATTTTTTTATGTGAAAAGTAAAAAAAATAAAACTTATCCTAAAATGTGACTTTCTTTTTTGAAATCTTTCTTAACAATTTTTCAAATTAAACCTACTAAAGATGAAAGAAAAACATTAAAATAAAGATTAGACTTAAATTAAATATTTAAAGCTAAAAATGGATTACTACTCGGGAAGGATCAAAAATCACGTGTCTATACATGACATTTCAGACTAACCCCTTTACGTCAAGTTCGATATAGGGAGTTCTACTTACCCGAATTTACTTACGAAAAGTCCTATGGATTTCTTATCATCTTAGCTAACATAAGGTCAATCTAAAGTATATTATATTCTCCCAATCCATTCCCATATTATTCTAGACCATACATCGCTCGAATTTCATCCAAGAGTAGCGTAGCCTAAAATTTTTAACTTTCAATTTCAGGGAAAAACCTAACCCAAATTTTTGCATGTTTGGCTCACTCGTAATGATGGAAGGGAAAAACCTAACCCAAATTTTTGCATGATTTGCTCACTCGTAATGATGGAAAGGTTTGTTACAACAGATACCAGTATACCCATCGTTCATCCCCGAACAATCCAACAAGAAAAATGAGTCAAGTCAAGAAAATGAAAGAGTACCTGAATCCTCAAACAAGTGAGGGTACTTGTTCCTCATGTCCTTCTCGGTTTCAAAGTGACTTCTTCTGCCAGAAGATGCTTCCACTAGACCTTTACCAATCGAATCTCCATTGTCCTCAACTTTTAGACATCCTGATCAAGAATGGCAACTGGTTCCTCCTCATAATTAAGATCCTTATCTAACAAAATTGAATCCCACTTGATAATGTAATCCCCATCCCCATGGTATCTCTAAAGCATGGATACATGGAACACCGAATGGACCCCCGACAAGCTTGACGGTAATGCCAACATGTATGCTACAAGCCCCATATTGCCAAGAACCTTGAATCGACAAATATACCGAGGGCTAAACTTGCCCTTCTTTCCAAACCTCATGACTCCCTTCATAGGTGACAGTTTCAACAAAACTTGTTCACCAACCTTGAATGACATGTTCCTCACCTTACGGTATGCATACTCCTTTTGCCTAGTCTGGATTTCCAACAACTTGGTTTGGATAAATCTCACCTTTTCCTAAGCTTCATTTACCAAATTAGTGCCCAAAGGTTTCACATCACCAGCCTCGAACCATTCTATGTGCGATCTACACCCCTTCGATAGAGTGCCTCGAATGGAGCCATATCGATGCTAGAGTGATAAGTGTTGTTATATGACAAATCACACAATGGCAAAAGCTGGTCCCAATGGCCACCAAAGTCGATCGTACATGCCTTCAACATGTCCTTAAGTACTTGAATCATCTTCTCCGACTGTCCATCCGTCTGAGGATGAAAGGCTGTGCTAAAAGTGAGTTGGGTGACCAACTCTTTGTGCAACCTGCCCTAAAATTTAGAAGTGAATTGCGTACCTTTATTTGAAATGATGGAAAGTAGCACTCTATGTAGCCTCACTATCTCCAAAACATAGATCTTGGGCAACTATTTAGAGCTATAATCCACTCTAGCTGAAATAAAATGGGTTGATTTAGTCACCTTATCCACTATAATCCAAATCGAGTCATGCTTCTCCAAGGTCTTAGGAAGACCTACCACGAAATCTATAGCTATTCTCTCCTACTGCCACTCGAGAATGGGTATCCTTTGGAGCAAACCCGCAGGCCTTTGGTGCTCGTAATTTACTTGCTGATAGTTGTGACATTTAGATACATACTCCACTATGTCCTTCTTCATACCAGACCACCAATAGAGCTGTCTCAAGTCATAGTACATTTTAGTTACACCCCGATGAATAGAATATCGAAAACCATAAACTTCAGATAGCACATTCTAAATCAAATCATCAACCCGAGGAACACATACTCACCCACTAAACCACAATACTCCACACGCATCAAGTGTGGTGTCTGAAGCCTTACCACACACCACCTTGTTCAGGATTTTATTCAATTTCACATCCTAAAATTGTTTGCCCTTGATTTCCTCGAGGAATGTTGACTTTACCTCAATACTAGCCAACAGTCCACTCCTTTTTGAAACACCAAACTGTATGAACTTAGTTGCTAGAGTTTCAAAACTCCCTAGACAAGGGTCGCCATGACATCCTCAAATAGGCCAAACTTCCCATACTTACTGCTTTCCTGCTCAATGTGTCTGCCTCAACATTGGCCTTACCCAAATGATACTGGATGGTCACATCATAGTCTTTCAACAACTCAATCCATCTCCTCTATTACAAGTTTTAATCTCTTTGTGTGAACATATATTGCAGGCTATGATGGTCTGTGAATACCTCACACTTGACACCATACATGTCACGCCCCGATACTAGCCCCTAGACGTAACACGAGACCTACGATTACAAGTGACCCCAAGCTAACCCTAAAACTGTCAAATCACAAGCATATTGAATATAATTCTAAACAAATGGAAGCATATTGAATAAATCACAACTGAAAAGAATAATAATTCTAAAAATATCTGAAATTATAGTCTGTTTGATAATCAACTGAACTATATAAGCTGAAGTCTGACTATATGTCTGAAAGCCTCTAATATTGATGAGTTGCTGGGAAAAGCCCCCGGCTAACTCCAAATACCGAAAATAAGGATAAACTGTCTATCTCAAAAAGCACGTAAAAGATATGTTCTCGGATGATGAGGACTCACCACTGACTGTCGCTGATGTTGCACGAGGCGAGCTAATCACGAGGCCGAAGCTGAGAACCTGAACCTGCATCATGATAGGATGCAACACATAGAGTATGCGTCAGTACTTTGAATGTATTGAGCATGAGGGATATGCAAGGAAGATTGAAATATAAATATGCTAAAATACTGAAATGTTGTAAACTAAACTAAACTGCAGTACATAGGCCCAAAATATAATCATGCATAAATAACTAAAAATGCAAGAGTAAACTGAAAACATGCTGAAAGATGAGAATAAATATAAGTTGTGGGCCTGAGGTACCTTACTAAAAAAAAATACTGTGGGAGAGTCTATTAACCGACATAAACCACGTGAACTAAATATGGAATCCAATGTATACGCCCCATCGAGAGGACCTAATATACCTTGCCAGGGTATAAAGGCATGACTGTGACATGATCACTAAATCTGATGCTCAATAGAGGAGACTTATAACCTACGTTGGCACGTAGTTCTGGAACCTTAAGGGTACACTGAATCCTGGTCCAACTCGATGCTAAAAACTACACCTAAACTGAATATTAATAGCTTATTTTAAAACTAAAATCGTGAGTTTCTTAGTCAGGACTAGACTAGTCTAAAATCTCTGTATTTCTGGAATGCTGTAGTAGACTAAAAACTGGCTAACTTCTGCCTTTTAAAACTCATACTAATAATCTAGGTTGAATTTTGAAGGAGATATAATACTCTAGAAAAATCTTACAATTTAGTGCTAACTTCTTGATTTCTCAAGTCATGGTGAAAACTCATGCAAGTCATTAAAACATATTGCAATTCATATAAAACATGATATAAATCATGTAGAAATCATAAGTACTGAATTCTGTAGAATTTAGCATGATTGGGTAAGAACCCTAATTTCTAATATCATGAAATTTGAAATAGAAGACTGAGGTTTTGGGCATAAGGGCGAACTAAACCCTTAATAAATACCCACATACCTGGTGGATGACAATCCCTGCAAGAAATCTAAAGTTGAAGCATGGAGGAGAAAGCCCTAGGTCTAGAAGTTAGAGAAAAATGCTCTTTTCTGCTTGGAAACTGACTTGAGAGGAAACTGATGTGTTTTGGAGTTTTTTCCTAATTAAAAGAAGCCTAAAACTATTTATAGTCAGAGCTAAAATAAAAAATAAAGGTCTGAATTGCCCGTGAAAAACTAACTTAAAATCTGCTGAAAAACTCGCGTCTCAGGTTCCACGAATGGATTCCATGGCTCATGGAACCCTATCATAGTTCCTATGTCAGGAAATCTGAGCTACTGGAATGGGTTCCACGAATGTGGTTCATGACTCGTCGAAACTTCAATGGGTCGTGGATCCCACTCGTGGATCCTGGGAGTCATCTGCAGGAAAGGTTTCACGGATGGTATCTATGGTCCGTGGAAACTTTTATGTACCGTTATCTTAATTCGTGATCCAATCTTCAGAGGAGAAGGCCTTTGATCTTAGTTCCACGAGTCCAGTTCACGACTCATGGACTGTTCCACGGCTCATGGATCTGACTCGTGGAATGACTGACAGTTGGAAAAATAATAACTTCTTTTGGCTTTCAGAGCTAAGTATGGGCTTGGAAGTTCTTGGGTGTTACAATAAATATAATGTATCCAAATTATAAGTGCAAACACCACTACTGCCAACTCCAAATCATGATTTTGGTAATTCTTTTCATGAGGCTTCAATTGCCTTAAAGTATAAGAAATGACATTCCTGTCCTGCATCAACACATCACTAAAATCCAAGTGTGAAGCATCATAAAATATAATAAAATCCTTACCTTCAACTGGCAATGAAAGAGTAGGAGTTATAGTCAAAAGTGTCTTGAGCTTTTGAAAGCTCTCCTCACACTTATCCGACCAAACAAATCGCACCTCTTTCTGAGTCAACCTTGTTAAGTGGGCAGCAATAGAAGCAACTCTTAATCGCCTCTCAAGTTCCACGAATGGATTCCACGGCACGTGGAACCCTGTCGTGGTTGATGTGTTAGGAAATCTGAGTTCCTGGAATGGGTTCCGCGAGTGTGGTTCATGACTCATGGAAACTTCCATGGGTAACGGATCCTACTCGTGGAGCTTGGGAGTCATCTGCAGGGAAGGTTTCACGAATGGTTTCTATAGTCCGTTGAAACTTCTATGTACCGTGATATTGAGTCGTGATCCAAAAATCAGAATTGCAGGCCTCTGATATTAGTTTCACGAGTCCAGTCCATGACTCGTGGATTTTTCCACGACTCATGGATCTGATTTGTGGAATGACAGACATTTGGAAAAAATTAACTTCTTCTGGCTTTCTGAGCTAAGTCTAGTCTTGGAAGTTTTGGAGTGTTAAAATATCCCCCCTTAGGATTATTCATTCTCAAATAAATATTACAACAAGCTGAGTTTAGAGGGAAGGGGCTATAATCCCTACCACTGAGTATTAAAAGCTGATTTCTAGCTGAAATAGGTTCTAAGTACATGAAAGAGTGCTGAAATTCATGAATAGCTGATGGAATAGGATACTGAGACTGAACTACGCATGAGAATAAGCTGAGAAACTGGAGAGGAACTATTACCTCAAGTTGAAGATGGATCATAAGGGAAGAGGTATGGGTACTTGGTCATCATGGCTTCTTCTGCTTCCCAAGTAGCTCCCTCAACTGACTGGTTCCTCCAAAGAACTTTTACTGAAGCGACTTCCTTATTTCTCAGCCTCTGAATCTGACGATCAAGGATCTGAACTAAGGCTTCTTCATAAGAGAGATTGTACTTCAAACCCACGCTCTCTAAGGGCACAACTAAAGCTGGATCACAAATGCATTTCTTCAACAAGGATACATGGAATACTGGGTGCACCAATGCTAAGTCTGCAGGAAACTCTAACTCATAGGTCACCTTGCCAACTCTCCTCAAAATCTTGTAAGGGCCTACATATCAGGGACTAAGCTTCCTTTTCCTACCTTATCTCATCACACCCTTCATGGGTGACACTTTCAGAAAGACCCAATCATCAACCTCAAACTCTAACTCCCTTCTTCTCACATCTGCATAGGATTTCTGATGACTTTGAGATGCCTTCAACCTTTCTCTAATAAGTTGAACCTTCTCCGTAGTCTTATGGACTGAATCTGGCCCTATCAAAGATGTTTCACCTACCTCAAACTAGCCTATAGGTGATCTATACCTCCACCCATAAAGTGCCTCATACGGGGCCATATGAATGCTAGAGTGAAAATTGTTATTATAGGAAAACTCTATAACAGGTAAGTGATCATCCCAATTATAAAGTCGATTACGCAAGCTCTCATCATGTCTTCTAAGGTCTGAATAGTATGCTCTGCCTGACCATCTGTCTGTGGGTGAAAAGTTATACTAAGATTAACCTGAGTACCAAGACCCTTCTGAAATGATCTCCAAAATTGAGATGTGAACTGAGTACCCCTATCTGAGATGATGGATAATTGAACTCCATGAAACTTGACTATCTCATAGATGTAGAGTCTGGCGTAGTCCTCTGTTGAATCGGTAATCTTTACAGCTAAGAAGTAGGCTAACTTAGTCACCCTGTCTACAATCACCCAAATAGAATTACGCTGTCTGTGAGTACGAGGTAAGCCTGTAATAAAGTCCATATTGATCATCTTCCACTTCTAAGTGGGAATGTCCATCTCCTGAGTCATACAACCTGGTCGCTAATGTTCTACCTTCACTTGCTGACAGTTGGGACACTTAGCCACAAAATCAACAATGTCCTTCTTCATACCATTCCACTAATAGACTTCCCATAAATCACTATACATCTTGGTGTCACCAGGATGGATGGAATACCTGGAGCTATGATCCTTTGTCAAAATCTATTGCCTCAAGTCACCTACATTAGGAACACATAGCTGACCCTGATAACAAAGTACACTATCTCCCCCTTGGGAGAAAACCTCTACTCTCTGCTGCTGGACAATACCTTTTAGCTGAAGTAAGATGGGATCACTGTCTTGCTTTTCCTTCACCTCGGTTACTAATGAAGACTGACCTATTCTGAATAATGACACCACTTTTTGATGAATCTGTGAGGCGAACCCCTAACTGATCAAGCCTGTGAACATCCTTGGCTAATTCCTTCTTTCCTTCATCAACCTATGACACACTACCCATAAACAACCTGTTAAGTGCATCTGCTACTATGTTGGCCTTACTTGGATGGTAAAACACACTTATGTCATAGTCCTTGAGAAGCTCTAGCCACCTTCTCTGACGAAGATTCAATTCTTTCTGGGTGAATACATATAGAAGGCTCTTGTGGTCAGTAAACACATCTACATGGACACTATACAAATAGTGTCTCCAAATCTTCAAGGCAAAGACCACTGCTGCTAACTCAAGATCATGAGTCGAGTAGTTTTTCTCATGAGTCTTAAGTTGTCTGTAGGCATATGCAATGACTTTACTATGTTGTATCAGAATACAACCGAGGCCAACTCTGGATGCGTCAGAGTATATTATGAAACCATCTGAACCCTCTGGTAGAGGCAAAACTGGGGCGGTAGTGAACCTAGTTTTCAACTCTTATAATTTTTTCTCACACTCATCTGACCATTAGAAATTGACCTTCTTCTGAGTCAGCCTAGTTAATGGAGAAGCTATGGACGAAAACCCCACAACAAATCTCCTGTAGTAACCAGCCAAATCCAAAAAGCTCCTAATGTCTGTCAGAGAGGTGGGTCTAGGCCAATTCTTTACTACCTCTATCTTTTGAGAATCCACTCGAATACCCTTCTTAGACAATACATGACCCAGAAAGGCAACTAACTGCAACCAAAACTCACACTTACTAAATTTGGCAAATAACTGTCGATCCTTGAGAGTTTGCAGCACCACTCTTAAATGATTAGCATGCTCCTTCTCACTCAGCGAGTAGACTAGAATATCATCTATGAAGACAATAACGAACATGTCTAAATACTGCTTGAACACCCTGTTCATCAAGTCCATAAAAGCTGCAGGAGCATTCATTAGTCTAAAATACATAACCACAAATTCATAGTGACCATACCGAGTTCTGAAGGTTGTGTTTGGAATTTCACACTCTCTAACTCTGAGCTGATGATAACCGGATCTGAGGTCAATCTAGGAGAAGTAGATGGCACCCTGAAGCTGGTCAAATAAGTCATCAATCATGGGATGTGATGATTATTATTGATTATGACGTTGTTCAATTGACGGTAGTCTATACACATCTTGAGAGAACTATCTTTCTTACATACGAAGAAAACTAGATCACCCCATGGAGAGATGATAGGTTTGATGAAAACCTTATCTACGAGGTCTTTGAGTAATTCTTTCAACTCCTTAAGCTCAGTTGGAGCCATTCTATAAGGAGGAATAGATATGGGTTGGGTATCTGGAAGAAGGTCTATCCCAAAGTCGATCTCCCACTCAAGAGGGACTCCAGACAGATCTTCAGGAAACACCTCTGGAAACTCATTAACTATAGGAACTGACTGGAAAAGAGGGTTTTCAGACTCAGAGTCCTTAACTCGAACTATATGGTAGATATAACCCTTTGAGATCATCTTCCTAGCTTTGAGGTAGGATATTAAGCGACCTTTTGATGAAGGATGACTACTCTGCCATTCTAAGATGGGCTCATTTGGAAACTGGAATTTCACAACTCTAGTTCTGCAGTCGACTGAGGCATAACATGCATGTAGCCAATCCATGCCAAGAATGACATCAAATTCAGTCATAGCTAACTCTACTAAATCTGCTGAGGTGGTTCTACGAAGGACCGATACTAGGAAATTTATGTACACCCTGTTAGCTAGGACTGATTCACCAACTGGAGTGGAGATCAGGATGGGTTCTTGGAGGATTTATGGACTGACTCCTAATTTACATGCAACATACAGGGTCACGAAAGATAGGGAAGCCCCTAGATCTAACAAGGTAAAAACATCAAGAGATAAGACTGATAACATACCAGTGACTACATCTGGTGAACTTTCCTGATCCTGGAATGAAGATATGGCATAGAGATGGTTCTAATGCTAACCGCCACATGTGCCAAAAGTAGTACTCGGTTGAGGCGTACGACCTGCTGGAGCTGCTGAAGTGGTAGACTGAGCTCTGTTACCTCCCTGCCCTTTCCTAGTAGAAGGGCACTCCTTCAACCTATGGCCGAGCTGACCACACCTAAAGCACCCCTCTCTGCCAGCAAGACACTCACCTAGATGATTTTTACCGCACTTGGGGCAGGCTGGAAAAGTGCGACTACCTGAAACACTACCATGAGACTTAGAGCTTGGTGCTCGCTTTTTCTGATCCTTTCAAGGCCTAGGAGATGGAGCATTAGCTGATGAAGGGACTGGAGCTAAAGACCTCTACTGAAACTATGAGTGTTTTCCACCACCCGACCTCTGCTGAGAATATTCGTAGTTGCATATCCTAGACTTCTTACTATCCTTAGCCGTCTCCTTAAGCTTATCTTCCTCAACCTGCTGAGCATGGGTCATCAGTATAGCGATATCCATATCCCCTAATAAAATAGCATTCCTGCACTCTATTTTCACCAAGTCGGCTACCCCATACAAGAACTTGCCCATTTGGCCCCCGGATAGGCCAACATAGATGGGGCATACCTGGAAAGTTGAGTGAACTTCAACCCATATTCCTGGACTGCATCGATCCCTGTCTCAGATTCATAAACTCTTGGGACTTAGCTTCTCTGAACTCTCTCGGGAAGAAACTGTCAAGAAAAGCTCCAGTAAAACAATCCCATATCGCAAGAGTTGTATTTACACCCCTTTTGTCTTTCCACTGAGTGAACCAAATATGAGCCATATCCTTGAGTTGATAGGATGCTAACCCAACTCTATCACTACCAGTCACTTGCATTACCTCAAGAATCTTCTTGATCTCGTCAATGAAATTCTGTGGGTCTTCACCAACCCTTGACCCAAGAAACTCTGGCGGATACATGCGAACAAAATCTTGGACCCGGGCTGCAGTTGATCCACCATTTTGGTTTACAAGAACTGGGGCTGCTGATTAGCCTAATTGGTTACAGTTTGAGCCAACAACTGAATTGTATTATGGAACTTCACATTTATAATGTCATGGTTTGGGGCTGGAGGATTAGCGTTAGCATTGAAGGCGTTAGCATTACAGGTGTTAGCTTTACGAGGAGGAATGATCTAAAATGCATAACAAATGAATTAGAGAGGAGAAACTGAACTAAACTTCATCGCACGATAAAGATAATGAAAAAAGTGAAGTTTTTCTTAAAACACCTCATAGCCTCTCCCTCATAAGTATGGTGCGCTTCACACCCATGAAAGAGACTCAACTTAGTGCGGCTTTTAGACACCCTAGGACTCTTGAACCTGCTTCTCTGATACCAAGTTTGTCATGCCCTGAAACTAGCCCCTAAACATAACACGGGACCTAGGATCACATGTGACCCCAAGCTAACCATGAAACTGGCAAATCACAAGCATACTGAATATAATTCTAATCAAGAAAAAGCATATTGAATAAATCACAACTGAAAGGAATAATGATTCTAAAAATATCTGAAATGATAGTCTGTTTCATAATCAACTGAACTGCATAAGCTGAAGTCTGACTCTATGTCTGAAAGCCTCTAATACTAATGAGTTGTTGGGATAAGCCCCCAGCTAACTCCAAATACTGAAAATAAGGACAAACTATCTAACTCAAAAAGCATGTAAAAGATATGTCCTCGGATGATGAGGACTCAACACTGACTGTCGCTGATATGGCACCAGGTGAGCTAATCACGAGGCTGAAGCTGAGAACCTGAACCTGCATCATGATAGGATGCAGCAAATAGAGTATGCTTCAGTACTTTGAATGTACTGAGCATGAGGGATATGCAAGGCTGACTGAAATATAAATATGCTAAAATACTGATATGTTGTAAACTAAACTAAACTGCAGTACATAGGCCCAAAATAAAATCATGCATAAATAGTTGAAAATGCAAAAGTAAACTAAAAACATGCTAAAAGCTGTGAATAAATATAAGTTGTGAGCCTCAGCTACCTTACTCAAAACAAATACTGTGGGAGAGTCTATTAACCGACATAAACCACATGAGCTAAACATGGAGTCCGATGTATATGCCCCATCGAGAGGACCCAATATACCTTGCCAGGGTATAAAGGCATGACTGTGGCATGATCACTAAATCTGATGCTCAACAGAGGAGACTTATAAACCTACGTTGGCACGTAGTTCTGGAACCTTAAGGGTACACTGAATCCTGGTCCAACTCGATGCTAAAAACTACACCCAAACTGAATATTAATAGCTCATTTTAAAACTAAAATCGTGAGTTTTTTAGTCAGGACAAGACTAGTCTAAAATCTCTGTCTTTCTGGAATGTTGTAGTAGACTAAAAACTGGCTAACTATTGCCTTTTAAAACTCACACTGATAATCTAGATTGAATTTTGAAGGAGATATAATACTTTAGAAAAATCTTACAATTTAGTGCTAACTTCTTGATTTCTCAAGTCATGGTGAAAACTCATGCAAGTCATTAAAACATATTGCAATTCATATAAAACAGGATATAAATCATGTAGAAATCATAAGGACTGAATTCTTTAGAATTTGGCATGATTGGGTAAGAACCCTAGTTTCTAATATCATGAAATTTGAGATAGAAGACTGAGGTTTTGGGCATAAGGGCGAACTAAACCCTTACTGAATACCCACATACCTGGTGGATGACAATCCCTGCAAGAAATCTAAAGTTGAAGCATGGAGGAGAAAGCCCTAGGTCTAGAAGTTGGAGAAAAATGCTTTTTTCTGCTTGGAAACCGACTTGAGAGGAAACTGATTTGTTTTGGAGTTTTTTCCTAATTAAAAGAAGCCTAAAACTATTTATAGTCAGAGCTAAAATAAAAAATAAAGGTCTGAATTTCCCGTGAAAAACTAACTTAAAATCTGCTGAAAAACCCGCGTCTCAGGTTCCACGAATGGATTCCACTGCTCATGGAACCCTATCGTGGTTCCTATGTCAGGAAATTTGAGCTACTGGAATGGGTTCAACGAATGTGGTTCATGACTCGTCGAAACTTCAATGGGTCGTGGATCCCAATCGTGGATCCTGGGAGTCATCTGCAGGAAAGGTTTCACGGATGGTATCTACGGTCCCTTAAAACTTTTACGTACCGTTATCTTGAGTCGTGATCCAATCTTCAGAAGAGCAGGCCTTTGATCTTAGTTCCACGAGTCCAGTTCACGACTCATGGACTGTTCCACGGCTCATGGATCTGACTCATGGAATGACTGACAGTTGGAAAAATAATAACTTCTTTTGGCTTTCAGAGCTAAGTATGGGCTTGGAAGTTCTTGGGTGTTACAATAAAGATAATGTCACCAAATCTTAAGTGCAAACACCACTACTGCCAACTCCAAATCATGATTTCGGTAATTCTTTTCATGAGGCTTCAATTGCCTTAAAGCATAAGAAATGACATTCATGTCCTGCATCAACACATCACTAAAATCCAAGTGTGAAGCATCATAAAATACAAAAAAATCCTTACCTTCAACTGGCAATGAAAGAGTAGGAGTTGTAGTCAAAAGTGTCTTGAGCTTTTGAAAGCTCTCCTCACACTTATCCGACCAAACAAATGGCACCACTTTCTAAGTCAACCTTGTTAAGTGGGCAGCAATAGAAGCAAAATTTTTGACAAACCCACGATAGTAACTAGAAAGGCCCACAAAGCTCCTAACATCCATTATAGTGCTAGGCTGAACCCAACTCTTAATCGTCTCAATCTTCTAGGGATCTATCATCACCCCCTTTTTCAAGACTACATGCCCCAAGAAGGCAACCAAAGACAACCAGAACTTGTATTTTGAGAACTTTGCATACAATTGCTTCTCCTTCAAAATTTCCAAGACAATGCGAAGATGACCTGCATGTTCCACCTTGCTCTTGATTAAACCAAAATGTCATTAATAAAAACTATCACAAAAGAATCCAAGAAGGACTTGAAAATACTATTCATCAAGGTCATAAAGTCTGTCGATGCATTTTTCAACCCAAAAGACATGACTAAAAACTTATAATGTCCATACCGAGTCCTGAAAGCTGTCTTAGGTATATCCTCAGGCCAAATTTTCAGTTAGTGGTAACCCAACCTCAAGTCAATCTTGGAAAATATCGAAGCACTCTACAACTGGTTAAAGAAATCATCTATGTGGGGCAAGGTATACTTATTCCTGATGGTAACTTAGTTCAACTGTCTGTAATTAATGGACATCCTCATGCTATTATCTTTTTAACGAATAAAACTGGAGCACTCAAAGGTGAAGCACTGGGTCGAATAAATCCCTTATCAGGAAGTTCCTGTGGGTGGGTTTTGAGTTCCCTCAACTCCGCTGGACCATTCGATAAGGAGGAATAGAAATTAGGTGAGTGCCCAGCTCCAAATCAATACAAAAATAAATATCCCTGCCTGGAGGCATACCAGGAAAATTCGTAGGAAATACCTCCTGAAACTCAAAAACCACAGAAACTGACTCAATAGAAGGGGACTCCACACTAACATCCCAAAAATGAGCCTGGAAGGCTGAACACCCCTTCCCCACTAGCTTTCTAGCTTGAACAAAAGATATGATTTTCACCGGCTTAGACTTATACACACCCTCCCAATCTAGTTTACCCATACCCAGCACTTCTAGAGTCATTGTCTTAGTATTATAGTTCAAAACAACATGATATGGAGACAACCAAGTCATACCCAGAATAATGTGAAAAACAAGCATGTAAAAAAATGATCAAGTCTACCCAAGTCTGAAGACCCATAAACAAAATAGAACATGCACAATATACATGGGTCACTACCGTAGAATCTCCAACTGGAGTAGAAACATGTACAGGAGTATCGAGTACATCACAGACCAAGTCTAGACACAAAGCAAATCTAACAGATATATATGAGTAAGTGGAACCCGAATCAAATAAAATAGTAACCATTAGATCACAAACGAGAATATTACCTATAATACGATATTAGATGCCTCTGCCCCGGTCTTGACTTGGAAGGCATAACAATGAGCTCTATTATCAAGCTGGGCAACTTTCTAATAGGTTGTGCTCCACCCTTCCTTGCACTACCATTATCTTTGTTTTCACCACGACCTTCTTGATTATTACCCTGTCCACCCTATGGATGGACCCTACTGTTACCACCTCTACCTCTACCTTCTAGAACCATAACCCTAGTCTATGACTGTACCTGATTATCTATCTGCCTCAGAGAACACTCTCTTTTGAAGTGCCCCATAGCACCACAAGTATATTACCCTCGCTCAAGAGGAGGCCTCTTGACCAAGGAATAGGAAACCCCTTGGCCTCTAGCAACTGGAGACTACTGAATAACCCCTAAATAACCATTTAAAGAGGCTAGCAAAGCTGACTGAATGAGGGAGCCAAGTGAACCTTTTGGCTGTGAACCCTGGAATAAGATCCACTGTAGTTACCCACATTTCGAGACCTCTTGGCTAATACCTTAGCCTAACTAACTTGCATAACTCCCTCAATATTTTTCACATAATCAGCTACGTCATTGAAACACTTTCCTATAGTAGTCATGCGAACAGACAAAACCTAAAGATCACTATTCAAACCTTTAACATATAACCAGATCCTCTCCTTCTAAGTGCCCAACAGCTGGGTAGCATAGTGAGACAGAATGTGGAACTTAGCCTTATAGGTCGCAATTAACATACTGCCCTGTTCTAGGGCCAAAACTCATCCTTCTTGCAGTCCAAAAGAGTATGGGGTACATACTTCTCAAAAAATAGGCATGAAACTGAGCCCAAGTCAATGGAGGCAAAGCTGGTGACTGACACTCCACATGGTCTCTCCACTACTACTTAGCATCCTCTTGCAGTTAGAAAGTCACAAACTCAACACCATGTTATTGCATATTCCCTAATTTGTGTATCATTTCATAGCAATCAAATATGAACTCAGATGTATCCTCAACCTAGTACCATGAAATGAAGGAGGTTTCATTTTAAGAAACTTGGTCAACAACTCATGTTTGGTCCCGGTCATGATGGGGCCTAACACAGGATGGGGAAACGCATCAGTACCCAAAGCCTTATCCATCCTGGGAGCTAACGTGGTAGTGGGATGATCACCCAGAACCTGGAAGGTTGGCACAGTGGGGGTGGCTCTAGTACCAGCCAACCCGCTCAAAAAAGCCAGAACCTACTAAGTAACCTCAAAAGACATCGAAGAAAGGAATACACCTCTAGCTGGTGCCGCCACCTCTGTTTCCACACCATCCCCATATACTGCCTCAGCCTCTTCAAAATGATCTTGGGGTGGGGGAGGTGATACTGGCCTATGATAGGACTGGTCAGCTGCGGCCTGAGTTCCACCCCTGGGTGGGTGTTGCTCTCCCTCTTTCCCTTCCCTTACCCCTACCTCATCCTCAAACAACCAGTTCTGCAGCTGGAGCTATTGCTCTTGCTTCATTTCATCTAGTGTTCACCATCTATGAACAAAGAATGAATAGGTTCAGATATCAATTTAGATCAACAAATACCTATCGAAATCAAGTTATAGCACGAAAGAAGAAATAAAGGATAGTTTCTAAGGTCCTATAGCCTCTCAAAGAAAAGTACAGACATCTCCATACCGTTCCTCAAGACTCTACTAGACTCATTTTGGTACAACAAGATTAACAAACCTAGGGATCTGATATAAACTTTGTCATAACCTAAACCCATCGTGAGTGGCACCCATACTAAACCCCAGGTGGGAGAACCAACTAACCTTATAAACCATCCAACACAGAGCCTAAAATGAGAAACTAAATCAATCTCATTAATAAATCCAATAATCAATATCTTAAGTGAAAAGTAAAAATAAGTATGCGGAAATAAACCATCCCTAGAACTTCAAAGTTGTCTCACCAAAACTCTAATAATTGTCAAAAAGAAGGGGATGCAATCCCAAAAGCAAAGTAATATCTAAGTCCGAAACAATGGACCAGAAAACAAGTGAAGAACTCATAGTAGCCCGAAAGATGCAGCTCACCTTGAGTTCAAATACTATTTGAATCACAACTGAGGTCTCGAAACAGTCGCCACAATATGCTTGTACTCAATAGAAAAAGAGCACATGTAGTATCAGTACACAAGAAGTAATAGTTTACTGGTAGGGTCATCGGCCAACCTAAAATGAGAAATATGAACACACAACCATAACGTAGTACAACAAGACAACTATGAACCCTATCATGCAACTCTACTCCAAGTTCATAACGCTTAACCTTATAACAAGTACAACATAAAGTTCAGTCAATATGAGTCAACAAGAATAACAAGTCAAGTCAAACTATGACCACCAACAAGACTCCAAATCAACAATCCTGACTCAACAATCATATAAATTATGTCCCAACTACACAAGTAATAGACAACACAAAATTGTGTCACATCATGCAATTAACCTCGACCACCCAAGGATCCCTAAGATAATAACTATGGCAATTAACATGCATCTTGATTTACATAAACAAACCACCTTTAGCAATTTAGCACATGAACCTGGTTCACTCAAGGACCCAAAATAATAATGAAACTCTTAAGCCTAGTTCACTGAAGGAACCAAAATAATCAAGAAAACACATAATCCCCAGTTCACTAAAGGAACTATCTCACTCACCAAATACATGTACACACATTCTAAGGGTCTTATGATTGTCCACTAGCCATGACCTATAGGAGATGAGCTCTTATCCATGTACCAAATCTCAGACATCAAGTGTCTGCCAACCTTATATAAACCAATCCCATCGAAATGTCCAAATACCGGTACATTCCACAATAATGATAGATTTCAATACAATAACAACCACAATGATAACAAAAACAACATTTGTAAAAACCAACAAGCTTTCATTTAAATAATTGTATGTGATTAACACTTAGTATATCAAACAATCATTCACCTTTCCCTGAACATGCATTATACAAGCAATACTAAGGAATAGTTATCATGCATACATAACACAAATTGGATTTCAACTACATTTAACCATCACCTACCTCAATCCAAGCCTGAAATGCTCTACTAAACCTGAGCTTTCCCTTTTCCTGCAACCTCGGCTTGATTGTTGTCTATAAACAGGAATATAAATACATAATTAATTATATGACCTATAATATTGAGGATTACAACCTAATCCCAAACACCAAAGCTAATTTCATGATCATCCCACCCATTCTAGGGCTTTCCCACCATAAATTCACCTTAAAAAAACCAATTTCATGGTTATATCAGTGAATTATAGTCATAAAAGTGTAAATAATCAACCTTAAACTAAAACCTAAAGGTTTTACACCCAATTTACCCTCTTGCACCAGAAATTACAGCTAGGTCAAGTAAAACCCTCCTCAAGACCCATAAGCTAGGGATATTAAGGTCAAGGAATAAAAAAACTAGTTAATGGGGATAAATAACACACTTTTACTAAGAATTCTAGTGGAAAACAGGTGAAAATCGCCTAAGCCCTCCCCAACTCGTGTTTAGAAATAAGAATATTTCTTAGGAAAGTTTTCGCATAAACAATGATTTACCCAACTATAGCAGCTCGATCCCGCTATAGCAGCATCTCTATAGCAGAATCCACCCGTTATAGCGGGATTGATCGCCTTTGACCTTCACTATAGCGAGAATTTCTCTGCTATAGCAGCAGCTCCATAGCAGTCTGCCACCCACTATAGCAGGTGTGGTGAGGTAAAAACAGGGGATTGCTCCCAGTTTTGCCTTTTTCATAATGCATCCTCAATCCATGGTATTCTGGATTAACCCTTTTACATCAAGTTTGATATCGGGAGTTCTTCTCACCCTAACTTACTTTCAAAAAGTCCTACGGATTCGTTATCATCTTAGATAACATAAGGTCAATCTAAGATTTATTACATTTACCCATCCATTTCCAAATTTTCCTAGATTGTACCTCACTTGAATTTTATCCAAGACTAGCCTAGCCTAAAATTTATCACTTCCAATTTCGAGGAAAAACCTAACCCAAATATTTTGGATGATTGGCTCATCTGTAATGGTGGAAAGGATCAGTATACATAGGCCAAACAAGCTCAAAAGACATATATACAATATAAACTACAAGAAGGTAACCCTGCAAGCAAAAAAGTCCCATCAATCTAATGTACAACATGATAAATATAGTATACATGGAAAATAATAATATATATGGGTGATGAACTGTAGTATGGTATGATGCAATGTTATATGTAGTTAATGCAGTGAAAGAGGAATCTTACCTCGTGTCACTCCACGAGGCTACCCCCTAGGCGCAACATGGTGCTTAGTGTCATAAGTGGCACCAAGCTAACCCATGGACTAGCGTATCTATACAAATTCTGATAAAAATATACATTGTGCGGAAGATGAAAATAATTTATATCTGAAGTGGTAAAGAGCCCCAAAACATATCTGCATAGAAATATATTAGAATATCATGATGTCTTAAAAACAACATTACAACTCAATAGCTAAAACTAGTCTATGTCTGAAAGCCTCTAACTGAAATGAGTTGCTGGGACATGCCCCCAGCTAACTCTAATAATCTGAAACTAAAAGTAAAGATAGAAGATAAAGCATGAATGTCGTCCTCGAACTATGAGGACTCATCACTGAAGCTGCTGAGTAAGGACTGGAAGTCGAGCTAAGTTCGGTCTGGATGCTAAACTCTTGAACCTATATTATACAATGATGTAGCACAATAGTATGCGTCAGTACTTCAAATTTACTGAGAATGCGGAATATGTGCTAAGTTGAATAACACAAGGACTAAACATGGAAAGATGTATACTGAAGCATAAACTGAGAAGTAAGTTGAAATGCAATGACCGGATAAATATCATGAATATATAACATGCTGAACTGAATAACTGAATTAAAGGCCAATGCAATATGAGTCTGACTGTGGGAGATACTATTAACCGACATACCCTAAACTGAGCTAACTGTGGGGCCAACCTGTAACCCTGGATGGGAGGGTGTTCATACCTTGCCAAGGGTACGAACAAGTCTGACGTAGATCCACTAACTGATGTACATAAGGGACAAGGGTGTCAAGCCTAATCTGACGGGTGACCTCTTTAGAACCTATGGTGGTGCGGTAGCTCTGGGACTCAGGGACTGCTACTAAAGGTCTCAGCCTAAATTGGCGGGCGAGCTTTCATCCTTTCATCTGCTTGGTGCTAACTCTACTCCTAACTGAATACATAAGCACAAAAATGCAATATGAAATGTTGGATAGTTCAAAATATTGATAATCATCTAAGAATGCAACATACATATACTGAAACTGATGGTATTCTAATTCTAAACTAGCCAAAATGAGCCCAACTCACCCAGAACCTGATCCAACCACCTATCTAACCCAAACTCAACATTCTGGAGCTGATGAAATTGTCGGATTTTGAATATGATGCTCCGATCATCAAAAGCTAACCAAAGTTACACTTTCAACTCCAAATGGTCTGAAAACAGAAAAAGCAAAACAAAACCCATAGTGGAAGTTATCAGGCCTTGACTAAAGGTCCAACTAGACCAAACTCAATGCTCCAGAGCTAATGGAACTGTTGGAATTCAATTCCGAGCATGTTAGCTAAGAATATTGACTAAAGTCAATGATATCATAAGTTAAGGCTCTAAAATAGGCAAACGGCTAAAACAACCAAACGAACGTCCAGGGCACTGAACTACCAGTCCTAGCAAGCCATAAATAACTTAGGATCGCTACAGGAAAGCTCTAACAGTGCAATAAATGCATAAATGTGAAGATGACCGAAAGGGTCATCACAATAAAGAAAGATTCGATCTGGGTCTATAAAATTAGAAAAAGCGATGGATAACATCGCTTTTTTTATTTAATGAGTTCACCAATATTTGACCAAAAAAGCAATGAACATCGTCGCTTTTTCTTAAAAAAATATAAATTCATTTTCAAAGTTATTATATTTATTTATTTTTTAAAAAACTTTGAGGCACAAAAATTCTTTAGAATCAAAGTCTAGAGCTCCAAGCAAGGATTGCTTGTTCACTTCTTTGGTTGATAAAAAAGCTCTCTTCTCTCTCATGCTAAACCCTAAACCTTAACCTACAATCGCACCTCCACTTATGGCCACCATGACCATTGGTCAGCCACCACCGGTGACTGACCAGTTAATAGCCTTACCCACAACCTCAAAAAAATCTTCCCCCAACCTTTACCGTCCTAGAACCCCTAGCGATCCTACTAGTTTGCCTACTGATCAGACCATACCACCCAAAGATTTGGCTAGAGACCCTATGAGTTTGCCTATCGAGGATGGCGATATACAAGAACTTAGCAAGCAAGAGGAAAAACCAAAATATGCAGACCTGATAAAGACAAATACGTTGAACAATCAGAATGTTAAGATGGGAATCCCAATCCCTATCAAAGAGTTGACGTACAACAATGGTATACCAAGAGTGACCTGGACTGAAGCTAAAGTATAGAAATGAACATTAAAAAAAACCTACAATATGCAATTATTGGGAAATTTTTATATGGATGGCCGGACATGGAGGAACTGAGAATACAAATCCCTAAATAATGTAAAATTAATGGGGATTGTAAGATAGGTTTACTACGTAATAGACATGTCTTAATTAGACTACGATTGATGGAGGACTTTGTCAATTTGATGACAAAGAATACCTATTACATTGCCTCAAGGGATGGGACCTCATACCAAATGAGGCCCCTCATATATGAAACAAACTTTAATGCAGAGGACGAGACAACGCATGTGATGACATGGATCTCATTCCCAGACCTGTTGCCAACCTTTTTTGCTAAGGAGTCTATTTTCTCATTGGCAGCTACCGTGGGAAAGCCAATTTATTTGAACCTGGCCACTATCAATAAGACAAGACCAAGCTGCGCAAGAGTGAAGGTTAAAGTGGACCTAGATGAAAAGCCATTTGTTGAAATAGAAGTGACCAATGAGAGAGGAAGATCTCCCAAGGTGAAACAAATCATGATATAATATGATTTTCTCCTTAAATATTGTAAGACTTGTAAACTGCAAGGTCATTGTGAGGAAGAATGTAGAGCAATCCACCCAGAATTAGGACAGGAACCAACAGGGAATACAACAAAGGATTACAGGAACCAACAGAGAATACAACACAGGATTACAGGACAGAGAAGAGAAGACACAAAGCAGAGTTGGAGGCAAGAAAAGATGGTGAAAAGGGAGAAAAATGGAACCCCACTAATAGAAGATTCAGACTGGAGAAAGACCCTACCAAGTTCCTAAGTGATACTGCATTCCCTCCGTATGGAGAAGGGGTGAAAATAGGCAACACCCTTGGGGTATTAGCAGATGATAAAAAGGAAGATGAAAAAGAGAAAACACATAGTGACACAGACATGGCAACTGAATCTAGAAGGGGTACAACTGATAATGCAGAAGAATATATGGACAAAGAATACACAGGGTACAAATCCATGGTAGATATCACCAACGATGGTGAGACAAATGATGATAAGGCAAAGCAACAGGAAGACCCCAATAATGATTAGCGTAACTGCATCAACAAGGGAACAAGGAAAGGGCAATCCAAGGACATTAATTCCAACACATGCACTGATATATGTATAAGGGAAGGGGTTAACACTCTTACAGGGGATCAACAAGAGTATGAGCACAAAGAGAACCATCATAAAAAAATAAGACAATAGCAGGCTTAAACAAATAACAAGGGGGGAAGAAGATGGAACAAATTCAGCAGAGCACTGCCTCAGTCCATATGAAAACCAATAGCTACCAGAGAAGTCTTTGTCACTGGCTGATGGAGAAGAACAATCATCCCTGGTAATACCCCTCCAAGTTGACACTACAGATGTAGTTGAAGAAGGTCCTGAACTCCTCATGTTAGATCTACCCAACACAGAGGACATTGATGTATCACTAGCAATCACCACCTGCAAGAAGAAGTCACCCATCAGAGCCCTCCATGAAATTTTTCACATCAAGTGGAAAAAAGTGCTACCAATGAAAACCACCAAGCAGAAGAAGCAGAAGATAAAGAGGAACAAGACAGCCATAAAAATGAGGACCAAGTTATCAGGGAAGCTGATTTGTCACCTAAAATAGCTCACAAGGCTAACAAGGGAAAAGCAAAGAGCAGAGGCAAAGCAAATCAAGGTCAATCCCAAAAAAATATGTTAAACCAGGTGCCTTATGAAGATGAAAGCATTGTTTTGGAATGTGAGGTCTGTTAAGACCCAAAATTCATTCCATAGAATCCTGATGTTTCATAGATTCCATAGATTCTCTATTATTGCTTTAATGGAACCTTTCCAAAATGCAAGACAAATCCACAAATACAAAAGAAGGCTTGGAATGCAATATGCCAATTACAATCAGAATGGGAAGATATGGGTCTTTATTCAAGATCATGTGTATGTGGGGGTCATCTCAGATACATAACAACAACTATCTTTACAGTTACATTTTTAGGAATTTGGACAATCCCTAATAGTTACTATGGTATATGCTAAATGTGATGCTCAAGAAAGACTAAGCTTGTGGGATGAAATCTACAACTTAAGTCTGAATATGAATGTTCCTTGGCTCATTGGTGGTGATTTCAATGTAATATTAGATGTAGAAAAAAATATAGGTGGACTCACTGTATATTCAGATGAATATGAAGACTTTGCCTTTTGTGTAAACTCATGTGATTTATTGATATTAACCTCAAAGGGAGTCCTTTCACATGGTGGAAGGGGAGAGCAAATCACGAATGCATTTTCAAGAGGTTAGATAGGCTCTTGTTTAACCAAATATTTCTGGGAATGAATAGCAGGATAGAGGTGGAACACCTAGCAAGAGTTGGCTGTGACCATGCCCTCTTACTGTTAACTTGTGGAGACCAGTCTGACTACATTATAAAACCTTTCAAATTCTTGAAATTCTGGACTAATAAAGAAGATTTTCAAGAGGTAGTTAGGACAAATTGGATGTCCAATGAGCCAGAGTTGCTCATCAACTTGAAGAAAAAGATACAAAGGACCAAGAGGGCCCTAACATAATAGAGTAAAGTAACCTTTGGGGATATCATTAAGCAACTGATTATAAGAGAAGAAGTGGTCAGAATAAAGGAAGATCTATTTGAAGAAATCCCATCAGCAGCCAACAAAATTATTCTTTAAAAGGCCCAAGCTGAGCTGAAGAAATACCTTCACTATAAAGAAGAATTATGGAGATAAAAAGCTAGAATACAATGGTTTGCAGAAGGTGATAGAAACACAAGATTCTTTCATAGTTTGGTGAATGGTAGAAGAAGAAGACTATCTGTTAATAGAATTATGAAGGCAAATAGCCAATGGGTAGAAGGGTCTGAGGTAGCAGAAGAAGCTGCATCTTTCTTTCATGACCAGTTCACAGGCAGCAATGAGGAGGTAGGGGTAAGCCTTCTACATCATCTCCCTACTATCATCACAGAAGAGAATAATGCAAGAATCAATGCCTACCCCATAATGGAAGAAGTGCAAAAGGTTGTTATAGAACTAAATGGGGACATTTCTAGTGGCCCTGATGGGTTTACTGGCCATTTCTACCAAAAATGTTGGATCATAGTGGGAGAAGATGTGTTTAATGTTGTCAAAGCCTTTTTTGCATAATTCACCCTTTCCAAATCCATTACTCATACCAACCTGGTCTTATTACCAAAAAAGAACTCTATTCAGACCTTTTCTGATACGAGACTAATAAGTTTGAGTAATTTTTTGAATAAGGTGATATCAAGGGTTCTATATGATAGACTAGATACTTTATTACCTAGTCTCATCACCAAGAACTAGTCAGGGTTTGTAAAAGGAAAAAACATCACCGAAAGTGTTTAACTGGCACTGGAAATCATTTCAGATATCAGAACAAAGGGTAAGCCTTCTCATGTGGTGTTGAAGATGGATATGGCCAAGGCATATGATAGGGTAAACTAGAAATTCCTTATTAATGTTCTTGGGAAGATGGGGTTTGACTCACAGGTGGTGGATAAAATTTGGAGGCTAGTTGCTAACAATTGGTATTCAGTCTTGATTAATGGACAAACTCATGGTTTCTTCAATTCTACAAGAGGTGTTAAACAGGGTGACCCTCTGTCACCAGCTCTATTTATACTATCTATAGATGTTCTATCTAGATCCTTGAATTCTTTGTTTGATAACCCAGAATTCAAGGGTTTTGGCATGCCCAAATGAAGTGGGAACATCAACCACCTAACCTATGTTGATGACACTGTCATCTTTGTCTCTGCTAACAAGATTTCACTATAATTGGTGATGGGGGTTCTCAAGAAGTATGAAGAAGAGTCTGGTCAATTGATTAACAAAAACAAAAGTGCATTTCTAGTCTACCATAAGACTGCACAATCTCACATTAGAGAAGTGGAGGAGATCATTGGTTTCAAAAGAGGTAAATTTCCTCTCATGTACCTAGGATGTCCCATAGGACATCCTAAAAAGAGGAAAGCACACTTCTCATAATTGATAAAGAAAGTGCAAAATAAGCTATAGGCCTGGAAGGGGAAGATGCTTTCATTTGGAGGCAAAACAGTATTGATCAACAATGTCCTGAACAACATTCCTATATACTTGTTATCTTCTATTAATCGCTCCAAATGTGTCATATATGATTTAGATAGAGTCTTTGCTAGGTTCCTATGGAGCTTCAAGGAGAATGGGAGAAATAAACACTGGGTTACTTGGTCTGACATTTGCCTACCAAAAGAGGAGGGAGGTTTAAGAGTAAGGTCATTGTTTGATATCTCAAAGGCTCTATTTGCTAAGTTATGGTGGATCTTTAGAACTCAGAAATCAGTATGTACCAACTATATGTGGAACAAATACTATAAAAAAGTGGGACCTCAGATGGTGGAGTGGAAAGGGGGCTCTCACACCTAGAAACATATGTTGCAGGCCAGATACAAGTTTGATCAAGATATATGGTTGGAACCTAGGTATGGGCATTCATGTAGATGGCATGATAACTGGACCCAACTGGGAGCACTTTACTATTACATACCCCTGAACTTTGATAGAAACAGTCAGCTGGAGGAGGTGAGGCAACTATTTACTAATGGTAGGTAGAATGTGGAAACTCTGCAACAATTTTTTCCTATGGAGGTATGAAATCACATTCTACATAATGTGAATTGTGGGGAGGTCCCAGGAGAATGGAACAAATATTGGTGGATGCTGAATAATTTAGGGAAACTCACTATGGGATCTGCTTGGGAAGTGGTAAGAAATAGAAGCCAGTATTAGCACCTATTCAAGCAGATTTGGATGAAGGGCTTACCATTTAAGGTATCCTTCTTTGCATGGAGGCTATGGAAGAAGAGGTTACCTATAGGGGAAGTTCTAATCAGAAGTAGAATCACTGATAGTGTGACATGCTGTTGTTGTAACACTGAGACCCAAGAATCTATTGAGCACCTATTCTTTCAATGTGTTGACTCTAACAACATTTGGCAACATTTTGCAGCTTCTGCATGGATAGGAGGGCCTTTTATTCAGCTAAGGAGCAGTGTAAACAGGTGGTGGGAAGCTGAGTGCACACCAAAGCTTAAGCCCTTATACAAGGCAGTACCTTTGATCATTCTTTGGCAGATTTGGAAACGAAGAAATGTGATTAAGCATGGAGGGAAAATGTCTATAGGCAGCATGAAGATTGAGATAAACAGAAACCTAGTCTCTATGGCTAAGTGCATCTACCCATGGTTAAACAATATTCCTCCATACTGGCCAGACCTAGTTAAGTTCTTTGAAGACTATACTCCAAGGCTGTACAGTAAGGTTATCTACTGGAACTTACCCAACCTACATTCCTTTAAATGCAACACTGATGGTGCATCTAAAGGAAACCCAGGACCTAGCTCTGGAGCCTTTTTTATAAGAAATGATAGAGGTCAACTAATATATACTGAGGTAAGAAGGCTTGAGGAAGGGTCTAACTTGGTGGCTGAGGTGAAGGCATTGAGGATGGGGATAGAATACTACATTAATCAGAACCACCTTTCAGTAAATCTAGAAACTGACTCATTGGTGGCTAAGAAGATCCTGGATGGGATATGAGAAATGCCTTGGAACCTGACTGTGGAGACTAGGAAGATCAAAGATATGATAAGGGAGGTGGATGCAAGAGTAGATCATGTCTGTAGGGAAAGAAACAGATTGGCCGATTTTATCACTAATCAAATTTTCTTTTTTGTAGGCTTAGACATACTCTCATATCAAATAACACAAGACTTGCCAATTGAGGCAAGAACAATTCTACACATGGATAGACAACAAATACCAAACCTACGCATCAAAAAGTTCCAAAATGGAAACTTTTGCTAAATAGGGGTGGTAGTATAACAACACAGATCACATCACATACATACAGGTACAAAGTCAAGGTTTCTACTATCAGACAACAAAGAAGACTCCAATCCAGTGAGAGTCTTACCCAACTTGGCTAGAAAAGGACCTTAGTGTAGTCTTCTTAGACAGTAATATTAGCTCCTAATTGGGCTCAACCTATCAAGAAGATGAAATTAAGGAAATTAGATAGTCAGCCGGAGTGTTCTAGGATGGAAGAAAGGTGATTAGTACTTATCTTGTTCTAAAGAACTCAGATCTATAAATGGAGTAGACGAAGAAGTCTTTAATTGAGCTGATTGCATGGAATTAGTGAGACGCTGTAAATTCCCTTGGTGTAAACACTCAAACCTCCTCCATTCTTCATGATTTGAGCCTCTGTGGACAAAGGTTAGACCACCTTGGCTACACCACCGTTATCATCATCCCAGTGCAGAACAGACCTACACCAGCTTTAACCTGACAACTTTGGTAGCTCTCATTGACTAGAACAAGACCGATAAAGACCAGCACAACCTATGTTCATCAATCACCTCAAAGCACAAAGAGAAGCTTAGAACAAAAAGAAAATAAGGAGCTAAGAATACAGATTGAACCACCTTATCGATGCCGCCATCTTGCCGGTCGGAGCTACTCATTGGATTTCTGATGACATGGTGGGTGGAATATCAAGGGGTCATCTCAAATTTCTTAGTTCCATATCTTGTTCTTAGCTTTACAATCCTCTTTTCGTTGCATAGAGGGAACGACATGGTTGATCCAGCTCCGAGAAGATGCTCCACAGAGCTCCAATGGTGATGAACAGCGGAGACCCCCTGAGTTTCTAGGGTTTTTGTCCCATTTCAGCTTAATTTCTTTGTTTTCTCTATTCTTGTTTCCTTTTTTGCTTAGCTTTTATATTTTTGGGCCTGCTCTAGTTTGGAGTAGGCCCTTTTGTTGTTTTATGTTATTGTACAGATTTTTTATTCAATAAAAGGTGCAAGTCCATCTTTAATTTTTTTTAAAATATTTATTTATTTTTTATTAAATAAAAAATTACAAAAAAGATGGATAGTATCGTATTTGTAAAAATATTTTTTTATGTTTCTAATTAATAATGATACAGATGGTCGTAAACATTATTTGCCTAAAAAATCACAAATATGACTGAAGAAATGATGGACAATATCATATTGTTTAAAAAACAAAAAAAAAAGGAAAAAGCGACGGATAGAGTCCTTTTTCCCTCGCTTTTTTGAAGCGTCACTATCCTTCACTTCTTCTTTCGTTATTTTTTGCCATATTTTTAGTAGTGCCTGGGAGACTGAGTTGGACATGTAGATCAGATACCATCCACTTTACGATCATTCAGGCACCTTCCATTCTTCGATGTTCAAGGACAAAAGTCCCTTTTAATAGTGGATAATATAATGACTCTTTTGACTATTTTTGTGTTTTTTGTGTGTTTTGCTCTTTTTTACCCTTCTCATAGCTTCTATTGAGTGTTTTTAATCCGAAGGGAATAGGTGGTAGGAGTTTGGTTGAGTTCTTGCTAAGTTTTTATGTTATGAGACTTTAGAGTTGGAAATGTTTATCTTGGGTCAACATTCATGGAAAATAGGTTAGGATGAAAACTTTGCCAATTTTGTTTGCTTTGAAAGGTGGTTTTTCGGCTAGTTAAACCTTTGATTTAGGTCCCGAGTCTCTAAGACTCATTATGAGTGAGTGGTTGGTTTATGGAGTTTTTAGTTAAAGTGTTCACTTCAGTTAAAATTTGTTTGACATGACCTTAGTTTGTTATTTTGATGAATTAAGTCCAGAATGACATTTTCAGTTGAGTAGCATATTCAGTTTGTTTTGATAGGGTTTCAAATGAATCTTGAAGGTTCATTCCAGACTTGATTGATTTGAATTAAGCTACTGGTGCAACTGTATCTGGTGCATCTACACTTGTGGAGCTTGGCTCGTACCTGTGGAGCTGATCCTATGATGGGCTGGCCGCACCAGCAAAGGTGTTTGACGTCAAAAAAGTCCACACCAATGGAGCATTCTCAGTCCTACAATGCCGCCAGATTCTGCTCTTGTGATGAGGGGATTGCACCTGCCGAGGGTGCACTGTTAATCCAATCTCATGCCTGTAGCACTTCATCGCCACTACAGGCTCATGCCCATAAAGCTCGGTGTCAGAAGTGCCTTTCGCAAATGCAGAAGATCCACCGCACCTACGGCATCACACTTGTTATAAATCTCATGTAGGAGTAACGGATCATTGAGTCTTAAAGAACTCATCTTCCTCACTTGGTTAAATTTTTTCAAATCATTGGAGAGCTTGATTTTAGGCTTCTATCAGCCATTGTTTGAGAATTCCTCACCTGGTAAGCTCATTATGTTCCCTGTTATATTCCCTCCCTCATTCTAGATTAATTTTCATCTTTTATTCACATATTTTACCAATTTTTGTTGAGTTTTCTTCAAATTAAAGTGTACCTTTTTGACCATTTAAAGTCTGAATAGAGCCCCATCTTTGCTCAACTTTAGGATATGGATGCCTTGACCTTGGAGTATGGTAATTAAGAACCCCATGGGTTGATTTTTTATCCAATTTTTTGCATGTGTTTTATATTATTTATATAAGTATTTTAGTCTCGTTCTTACATGTAGATTACATTATTGATGGACTAGGAGCGATCTGAGGCCTTACAGAAAGGGAAGGCATCCTTGTGATGGTTCGAGGTTTGCAGTTCGGCCCTGAGGTAGGTTATGACTTTCTATTTTTTAGACTTGGCTTGGTTAGATGGTATATTATATAAATTGCATGATTGTTAGGGGATTTTCTGGGTAGGAATAGGTAGGACTTGTATTTCCACTTCTTGGCCTAATTTGAGGACTTTAGAGTACTATTCTTTCTAGAGACTTAATAGTAGGATGCTTGTCTTGTATTAACAGAGCTCTTAAGGGTTGGTTTTAGGGTAGAATCTCAAAGTAGGTTGGGATATTAGAGCTCTTTAGGGTTGGTTTTAGGGTAGAATCTCATAGTAGGTTGGGATCATTCTTGATAAAATACTTTGGGAGATGTATTCCTTCTGTATTTTCTTTTCATTTGAGACTGCGACACTGATGTCGCAAGATTTGTGCTATATCGGGTTTTCCAATGAAATGTGGTTATGGTATGGATACATTTTTTCCTTATTCATGTGTACATATTTATATATATATATATATATATATTTCTTGGCCTAATTTGAGGACATTAGAGTACTATTCTTTCTTGAGACTTAATAGGAGGATTCTCGCCTTGTACTAAGCTTAGATTAGGGCTCTTTAGGGTTGGTTTTGGGGTAGAATCTCGTAGTAGGCAGGGATCATTCTTGATAAAACACTTTAAGAGATTAATTCCTTCTGTATTTTCTTTTCAATTAAGATTGCGACTCGAGATTCGGGCTATATCGAGTTTTTGATGCAATGTGGTTATGGTATGGATATATTTTTCCCTATTCGTGTATATATATATATATATATATATATATATATATTTGCATATGTATATTTGTGCCTACATATACATACTCATACATTTATTCGCATGGTTATGGTTTGGTTTTAAGGAAAAATATTGATTTTCATTTTAAAAAAGGATTGTACCATATTTTTCACTAAGTTCGAGGTAATATTCTGGACTGTTCCACCTTTCACTTGGCCAAGATAAGATTTTAGTCTTTTTATACTTAATTTACTAAATCCGAGGTGAGATTTTGGGCATCTTGAGGTAAGATTCTGGGTTTCACTATTACTACATCCATGGTGAGATTTTGGGTGGCCCGAGGTGGAATACGCCAGAACTTCCAAGCCCAGACTTAGCTCAGATAACCAGAAGAAATTAATTTTTTCTGACTTTCAGTCATTCCAAGAGTCAGATCCATGAGCCGTGGAACTATCCACGAGTCATGGACTGGACTCGTGGAAATAACATCAGAGGCCAGTCCCTTTGAAGTTCAGTTCATGACCCAAGATCACGCACAATATAAGTTTCCACGAACCATAGATACCATCCATGAAACCTTCTCTACATATGACTCCCAGGATCCACGAGTGGGATCCATTACCCATGAAAGTTTCCACGATTCGTGAACCACACTTGTGGAACCCATATCCCGCAGCCTAGAATTCCTGTATTGAGAACCACGAGAGGGTTCCATGGGTCATGAACCCAAGTACCGGGACTCCGACCCTTAGCCTGATGAAAAGGTCCAGGAATCATGACAAGGTTTCACGAGCCATGGAAGTTTCCACAAGTCGTGGAACCCATCTGTGGAACCTGAGTCGCGAATTTCAACAGTTTTCTTTTAAATTTTCTAGAGGCATTTCAGACTTTTCCTACCTCTTTTAATGCCTAAGCTACGATGTTTTGGTTATTCTAAGCCTAATTTATTAGTCAAAAGCCACCTAAATCATCTATTCTCCAAAAATCATCAGACTTAGAAAGAAAAGAAACAAAAGAGGCGACAATTTTCTCTCAAGAACAAGCACGAGGTCTTTTTCAAGCTCAGCCCTAAACCCAAGGATTTCCTCCATAGTTTCTTCTCCAAGTATATGAGATTTCACTAGTGGGTTCCTTTCACCTATTAGGTCTCTAGAATTCAGTCAGCTCTTCAGTTCTCCATGAAATATTCAGACCTAGGGTTCCTAAATCTTAGGGATTTCCTTTCAATTTAGATGCTATTATTTAAATGATACTTATTTCATGGTTCTTGGAGAATTAGCATAGTCATATGTACATGACTCAGTAACCCTAGCTTGTCATAAATTCAGTTTGCATAAATTATACTTGCTAGGCAAATAATTCAGACAATCATACTTCAGAATTAGAATGCCATCAGTTTCAGTATATCTATGTTGCATTCTCAGATGATTATCAATATTTTGAGCTATCCAGCATTTCAGCTTGCATTTTTATGCTTATGTATTCAGTTGGGAGTAGACTTAGCACCGAGGAGATGAAGGGATGAAGGCTCACCCGCCAGTTTAGGCTGAGACCTTTAGTAGCAGTCCATAAGTCCCAGAACTACGGCGCCACGGTAGGTTCTAAAGGGGTCACCCGTCAAATTAGGTTTGACACCCTTGTCCCTTGTGGACATCAGTTAGTGGATACACGTCAGACTTGTTCGTACCCTTGGCAAGGTATGAACACCCTCCTATCCAGGGTTATAGGTTGGCCCCACAGTTATCTCAGCTTGGGGTATGTCGGTTATTAGTATCTCCCACAGTCAGACACATATTGCATTGACCTTGATTTTAGTTATTCCGTTCAGCATGCTATATATTCATGATATTTATCCGGTCATTGCATTTTAGCTTACTTCTCAGTTTATGCTTCAGTATACATATTTCCATATTTAATGCTTGTTTTGTTCAGCTTAGCATATATACTGCATGCTCAGTACATTCAAAGTACTGATGCATATTTTTGTGCTACATTATTGTATGATGTAGGTTCAGGAGTTTAGTATCCAGACCGCGCTTATCTTGACTTCCAATCCTCACTCAGCAGCTTCAGTGGTGAGTCCTCATAGTTCGAGGATGATAGTCATGCTTTATCTTTAGTCTTTACTTTTATTTTTAGATTATTAGAGTTAGCTGGGGGCATGTCCCAGCAATGCATATCAGTTAGAGGCTTTTAGACATAGACTAGTTTCAGCCATTGAGTTGTAGTGTTGTTTTTCAGACATCATGATATTCTTATATATTTGTATGCAGACATGTTTTGGGGCTCTTTCCCACTTAAGATATTAAATTGTTTTCATCTTCTGCACAGTCTATGTTTTTATCAGAATTTGTATAAATTCGTTAGGCCATGGGTTAGCTTGGGGTCACTTGTGAAACTAAGCACTGTGTTGCGCCTAGGGGGTAGCCTCAAGGCATGACAAACTTGGTATCAAAGCCTCAGGTTTAAGTGTACTAGGGTGTCCGAAAGTTGCGTCAAGTTGAGTCTTCTTCATGGGTGTGAAGTGCGCCATAGTTATGGGGGAGAAGCTATGAGATGTCATTAAGAACAACTTCCCTTCATTCTTTTCCAGCTCGTTCTATGGAGTATGAAATCTATTTAATCTCCTTCTAACTTATGCTCTTCGTATTTTAGAAAATGACTCCTAGAAGATCTAATGCCAGGAATCAGCCAGCACCAGCAGCTCCTGCAGACCCATTGAATGAGAAAGTCACGCATGTCAAATTCAGGGCTACATTCCAAGTGCTTGCTTAGGCCATGACCGATCAGTTCAATCAGCAGGCTGTGGAACCAGCTCCACCTCAGACTAACATTGTTGCAGTTAGAGTTTGGGACTTCACTCGGATGAACCCTCTAGAATTTCATGGGTCTAAATCAGAAAAGGATCCACAAGAATTTCTTGACGACATTCAGAAGGTAACAAATATTATGGGTGTCACTCCAGTCGAGAGTGCAGATTTAGCCGCCTGCCAGCTGAAGAGAGTGGCTTATACTTGGTATCAGCAGTAGAAGGAGTCTCATTGTACTAATGCAGGTCTAGTGGATTGGAACCACTTCAAGACTGCATTTCTGTATAGGTTCTTCCCACTTGAGCTCAGGGAAGCCAAGGTCTAAGAGTTCATCAATTTGAAGTAGAATGACATGAGCGTGAAGGAGTACGCACTCAAGTTTACTCAATTGTCTAAGTATGCTTCGACTATAGTAGTTGATTCCAGGGCCCATATGAGTAAGTTCGTATCTGGTGTGTTTGATGATATGGTAAAGGAGTGCAAGACTGCTATGCTGGTTAAGGAGATGGATTTTTCCAGGTTGGTTACCTATGCTCAGCAGATTGAGAAAGAGAAAATCAAAAAAAGGGGAAGTGACCGTAAGAGAGCTAGGATATGCGACTTTAGCTACTCTCAGCAGAGATCAGAGGGTGGTAATCACTCTCAGTTCCGTCAAAAATCTTCAGCTCCAACCCCAGTGCCTAAGTTCAGACAAGACCGATAGGATAGAGCGCCAGGCTCTAACTCCCAAGGTACAGTTACTAGTGGGCGTACCCATCCAGTTTGTAAAAAGTGTGGTAAGAACCACCAGGGTGAGTGTATAGTGGGCAGTGGTAACTGCTTTGGGTGTTGTAAGCCAGGACACACGATGAAGAAGTGCCTTATAAATTCTCAGAAGGGCAGGGATACTCGTTCGCAGAATCATGCCAGTTTTATAGCAGCTTCAGTGGGTCGCCCTACTCAACAGGGTGCCTCATCCAGTACAGGTGGTGGTCATCTCTAGAATAGGTTGTATGCCCTTCAGACTTGACAGGAGCAGGAAGAATCTCTCAATATGGTCACGAGTACGTTACAAGTCTTCCATTTAGATGTTTATGCATTGTAAGACCCAAGGGATACACTTTCCTTTATAACTCCCTATATAGCAGTAAATTTTTGTGTCAGTCCTAAAACCCTCCCAGAACCCTTCTTTGTCTCTACTCCAGTTGGAGACCCAGTTATAGACAGATGGGTATACAGAAATTGCCCTATCATAGTTTCCCAGAAAGTCACCTCAGCCGATCTGGTAGAGTTAGAAATGACTGACTTCGATGTTATTCTAGGCATGGATTAGTTACATTCTTATTATGCCTTAGTTGATTGCAGAACTAGGATTGTTCGATTTCAATTTCTAAACGAGCCAGTCTTAGCATGGAAGGTTAGTACCTTAGTGCTTGTAGGTCAATTCATCTCTTACCTTAAGGCCAGAAAAATAATTTCCAATGGGTATATGTACCAACTTGTTTGGGTTAAAGATTCCAAATTCAAAACCCCAACTCTTGAGTCAATGCCAGTAGTGAGTGAGTTCCCAAAAGAGTTTTCGGAAGATCTTTCCGGAGTTCCTCCCGAAAGGGAAATTAACTTCAGAATAGATCTCCTTCCAGATACCCAGCCTATTTCGATTCCTCTTTATAGAATGGCTCCAGGTCAGCTTAAGGAATTGAAAGAACAGTTGAAAGACCTTTTATATAAGAGCTTCATTAGACCCAACATCTCTCTATGAGGTGCTTCAGTTCTCTTCGTGCGCAAGAAAGACAATTCTCTCAGGATGTACATCGACTACCATCAGTTGGACAAATTCACAATCAAGAATAAATATCCCATCCCTAGGATTGATAACTTTTTCAACCAACTTAAGGGTGCTAGTTATTTTGCTAAGATAGACCTCAGATCCGACTATCATCAGCTCAGAGTCAGAGATAGTAAAATCCCAAAGATACCCTTCAAGACTCGATATGGTCACTATGAATTTGTAGTTATGTATTTTGGACTAACCAATGCTCCTACAGCTTTCATGGACTTAATTAACAGGGTGTTCAAACAGTATTTAGACGTGTTCGTCATTGTCTTCATTGATGATATTCTCGTATATTCTCAGAATGAGGAGCATGCGACTCATATAAGGGTTGTTCTGCAAGCTCTCAAGGATCGTCAGCTATTCGCTAAGTTCAACAAGTGTGAATTTTGGTTGCAATCTGTCATTTTCCTTGGTCATGTGGTGTCCAGCAAAGGAACTCGAGTGCATTCTCAGAAGATAGAGGCAGTAAAGAGTTGACCTCGACCCACTTCTCCATCAGACATTAGAAGTTTCTTGGGGTTAGCTGGTTCCTACAGGAGATTCATTGAAGGATTTTCATCCATAGCTGCCCCATTGACCAAGTTGACTCAGAAAAAGGTCAAGTTCCAGTGGTCAGATGAGTGTGAGAAAAGCTTCTTGGAACTGAAGACCAGGTTGACTACAGCTTCCATTTTGACTCTACCAGAGGGTTCAGACGGCTACGTGATTTATTACGATGTATCCAGGGTCAGCCTAGGTTATGTTTTAATGCAGCAGGATAAGGTCATATCTTATGCTTCCAGACAACTTAAGGTCCATGAGAAGAACTACCCGACTCATGACCTCAAACTTGAAGCTATTATGTTTGCCCTAAAGGTTTTGAGAAACTACTTGTATGGTGTTCATGTTGATGTGTTCACAGATCATAAGAGCCTCAAGTACGTGATCACCCAGAAAGAGTTGAATCTTTGTCAGAAGAGATGGCTCGAGTTCCTCAAAGACTATGATATGAATGTGCTCTACCATCCGAGTAAGGCTAATGTAGTAGCTGATGCCCTCAGTAGACTGTCTATGGGTAGTGTATCACATGTTGAGAAAGAGAAGAAAGAATTAGCCAGAGATGTTCACAGGCTTTCTCTCTTAGGAGTTTTCCTTATGGACATGACATATGGTGGTGTGATAGTCCAGAATAGGTATGAATCTTTATTGGTAGCAAAGGTTAAAGAGAAACATGACAGTGATCCCATATTACTTCAGTTGAAAGGTGCAGTTCATCACTAAAGGGTTGAGATGTTCTCACAAGGGGGAGATGGTGTGCTTCTCTCCCAGGGCCATTTTGTGTACCTGACATAGGTGAGTTGAGGTAGCAGATCCTTATAGAAGGCCATAATTCTAGATATTCTATTCATCCGGGTGCCACTAAGATGTATCATGATCTAAAGAGGGATCAACATGGATTTCATTATAGGTTTACCTCGTACTCACAGACAGCATGACTCCATTTGGGTGATAGTGGAAAGAATCACTAAGTCAGCTCACTTCTTGGCTATTAAGACTACAGATTCAGCGGAGGACTATGCCAGACTCTACATCAATGAGATAGTCAGGTTACATAGGGTTCCTTTGTCTATCATCTCAGATAGAGGTCCTCAGTTTTCCACTCATTTCTGGAGATCATTTTAGAAAGGTCTTGGTACTCAGGTGAATCTCAGTATATTATTTCTTCTGCAGACAGATGGTCAGGCATAACATACCATTCAGACCATAGAGGACATGTTGAGATCTTGCATGATCGATTTCAGGGGTAGTTGGGATGATCACTTACCTCTCATAGAGTTTGCTAATAATAACAGTTTATATTTTAGTATTCAGATGGCCCCATATAAGGCACTTTATGAGCGTAGATGCAAGGTCACCAGTTGGTTGGTTTGAAGTAGGTGAAGCAGCCTTGGTTGGGCCAGATTTGATTCATGAGGCTGTGGAAAAAGTTCAGCTCATCAGGGAAAGACTAAAAATAGCTCAGAGTCATCAGAAGTCCTATGCAGATGTGAGGAGAAGGGACTTAGAGTTTGAAATCGATGATTGGGTTTTCCTAAAGGTGTCACCCATGAAGGGGGTGATGACATTTGGCAAGAAAGGGAAGCTCAGTCCCATATATGTAGGTCCTTACAGAATCTTGAAAAGGATTGGTAATAAGTCTTATGAGCTAGAGGTGCCAGTAGAACTAGCAGTAGTTCATCCAGTCTTTCACATTTCTCTATTGAAGAAGTGTGTGGGTAATCCAGTATCGATTGTTCCTTTATAGTACTTAGTTAGATGAGATTGTAGCTCGTTCCCTCCAAACTCAACTTGTTTAGTCTTTATTCGAGGATGAATGATCCCAAGGGGGAGATATTATAACACCCCAGAACTTCCAAGCCCAGACTTAGCTCATAAAATCAGAAAAAAATAATTTTTTCCGACTGTCCGTCATTCCACGAGCCGTGGAACTGTCCACGAGTCATGGACTGGACTCATGGAAATAACATCAGAGGCCAGTCCCTCTGAAGTTCAGTTCACGACCCAAGATCAAGGACCATAGAAATTTCCACAGACCGTAGATAACATCTGTGAAACCTTCCCTACAGATGACTCCCAGGATCCACGAGTGGGATCCACGAGTGGGATCCACGACCCATGGAAGTTTCCATGAGTCATGAACCACACTCGTGGAACCCATATCTCGAAGCTCAGACTTCTTGTACTGAGAAACACGAGAGGATTCCACAAACCATGGATAGTTCCATGGGTCGTGGGACTTAGACCCACAGTCGGATGAAAAGGCCTAGGAACCACGACAGGGTTTCACGAGCCTTGGAAGTTTTCACGAGTCGTGGAACCTGAGTCGCAAATTTCAGCAATTTTCTTTTAAATTTTCCAGGGGCATTCCAGACTTTTCCTACCTCTTTTAATGCCTAAGCTACGACGTTTTGGTTATTCTAAGCCTAGTTTATTTGTCAAAAACCACCTAAATCATCTATTCTCCAAAAATCATCAGACTTAGAAAGAAAAGAAACAAAAGAGGCAACAGTTTTGTCTCAAAAACAAGCACGAGGTCTTCTTCAAGCTCAGCCCTAAACCCAAGGATTTCTTCCATAGTTTCTTCTCCAATTATATGAGATTTCACTAGTGAGTTCTTTTCACCCATTAGGTCCCTAGAATTCAGTCAGTTCTTTAGTTCTCCATGAAATATTCAGACCTAGGGTTCCTTAATCTTAGGGATTTCCTTTCAATTCAGATGCTATTGTTTAAATGATATTTATTTTATGTTTCTTGGAGAATTAACATAGTTATATGTATAGGACTCAGTAACCCTAGCTTGTCTTAAATTCAGTATGCATAAATTATATTTGCTAGGCAGATAATTCAAACAATCAAACTTGGTTTTAGTTAGCGTTGACTTGGGTAAACATTTCTCTGAAATGACCTCGAATGGAAGTTTTATCAATTCCGTTGAGTCCAGAACGTCGTTTTCAGTCTATCAACATTATTGGTTTTTGAATATCGGTTTCCGATTATGCTCGGATTGCCCCGTGGAGTTTTAAAAAGTTACAGATTTTTAGTGCAGGCAAGACCTTCAGCACAATCGCTCCAAGGCCACTGCTATCGCGCCTCAGCGCGATAGTGCCCTTCAGGCGCGATGGCAGTGTGTTGGTGTTGTTGGCGCTGACCAATTTTCCCGCACTATATATTTCTGAGTTTTTGTTTTTCCAGCCATTTCCTCTTATTTCTCCCAACTCCAAACACAAATTCTCTCTACCAAATTACTCTAAATCAGTTCCTAACCTTGGGGAAACCTTTATTCATCGATTATCCATGCTTCGTCAATAGTTGGTAAGTCTTCTTCCCAACTTGCTCTTCCTTTGTTTTCTAAGAAACCACCATTGTTGGAGAATTCTCAAAGCTTGGAAATTCTTGTAGATTCTGCCCCGTTTGTGAATGCATAATCATGTGTTCGTGGAACTCGCTATTCGGGTGTAATTTCTCACTTTGTGGTAAGCTTTTTCGCTCAAAATTCCAATTTTGTTCTTAAAATTTCTTTCTTAAATATCCTCTTGAGCTGGCTGTTTTGGAGCCTTTCCCTAGGCAAAAATTGCTCATTTTTGGAGCATGTCTTCTTGGCATCTTTGTGGGCATCGTGCTTGTTTTCATTTTTGGTTTTGGGTTATGGGTCCTGTGGGCTCATCGGTGACCTGAATTTTGGCCCGGCTATTATTATGGCAATATGGGTATCGTTAGACTCCTTTTGTTGTTTATTTATGTTTATGATAGTTTGATTATCATTTGGAGCTTCTCAAAGTATTTTGGCCTCAGATATTATCGTACCAGTAGCTTGTCATCGGATGAGACGTAGGTTACAGTCTAAACTCCCTAGACTTAGCATATATCAAATAAAATTGTTCTAATAGGCATCCTTGGGTTGGGTTACTAGGTTTGCACCACAGACCTTGACCATTTTTCTATGATTCACTCGTTTCTTTCCTCCGTTATATGTAGTATTCTTTGTAGTTGCTATTATCACCCGTATTGTCCTGTGTGACCCTTATTTTGACTCTGGACCATAGATGGTGGGCTACTCGGAGGTGTCCGTGAGTTCCGGACATTGTTATCATGATATTATGCTGGCTATCTGTGTTGTAGAGTGATTGGAGCATGTGTAGGGCTGATAGGTTGTTTGTGGGCTAGGGGCTACTGTTGTGATTGTGTATACCATTCAACATGCATATACAGGGAATTTCTTTATGATTTTACTACTTTTTTGGCTTCGGGAAAACTATTGCTGGATTTCTAAACCTTGCATGGCCCGTGGGGCCTATTTTCGGTGGAAATAATTTTAAAAAGGGGTGTGGTATCGTTTTAATGGGTCTTCTTGGGATATGGGAGAATTAAAGGATATTTTATCACTATTTCCACTTATACTAGACTCGGCGGGGTCGAGCGCTAGACTTGTTTTACTACGACTTCCGAGGTGATGCTAGACTCGGTGGGGCCGTGTGCTAAGACTATTTGACTTACTAATTTAGACCTGGATACTCTCCGAACATCTTTACTTGGGGATTTTCGAGATTGTGGGGCATCTAGTATGTTGGTCGGGGGCCTCAATGGACCTTGTCATTCTGGACCAGAGGTTATGTGCTATGAGTGGCGGAGGGAGGCATACGGCGTAGTAGACGTATACGGGTGTGACCTTCCATAGATCCTATCTTCTGGGACTCATAGGATGCTGGAAGAGGGTAACATACGGTACTACTATCACTCTTGGCTTAGCATGGCATGTCATACCATTCATTTGTGTGAGGTTCCACCTTTGTTTGTTGTTTGTTGTTTGTTTATTGTACGCTCCGGTAGTATGGGATGCCGGAGGGTTTGTCTTCACTTGTTTTTGTTCCTTGGGTGTATGGGCGCTCATGGGACTGTAGGTAGACTTTTTGTTACTATTTCGCTCTATTGGTTCCTATTGTGGTTCTTATGACTCTGGATATTGTTTAAGTTGTGTTGGGGGTTCCCATTGTTAGCTCTTGACTTGAGATTAGTAGGCTTATTTAGGTTATTGTATCTTGTATTTGAGCATGATTATCGTTATCTTTTCTCCCCTTCTTATCCAATGAGGTTACCGGTATACCGCCTACTTTCTAACTCTCTCTTTATTTACTTATTGTTGCGAGGATCCCGGGTACGTGCTTTTTCTCTCACTTGTGATGCATAGTCCAGTAGCTAAACATGTGAGTTGTTCTTGCTTGTATCTCTTCCGTGCTAGCTTCCGTGTGTTTATTCGTTGCCTTATGTGATTATTTGTTTCTATTATATCTATTACTGCTCTTTTATCTTATATGTGCCCAGTCAGCCTATGATACATACTGCGTACCTTATGCTTCGCATTTGGTGCTCATATTACACTCTGCATCTTCTGGTTCAGATCTTAGTGTGAGCCATTGCTGCTAGCTAGTTGAAGACTCGTGCAAGGAGCTGTTTTGGGATATCTTCGGACTGAGGGTGAGCTCTAGTGGATCGGAGCTTAGCTTTTAGTTTATCTTTTGTTGTATGTACTCTACTACCATTCTGAGACATCTGTATATATTATTTTGGATCGTTGTACTTTGCTGATGTAGTGTTGTCTCTATACTATGATACCGGGTTTTGGGTTTGGTTTAGCTTCCGTATATGGGGCCGAGGAGGTCGTAGAGGTAGGGGTCGAGGACATCCCCGAGCAGCGGCACCTGTTTGAGCTGCTAGAGTTATGAGAGAGCCTGAGCATGACCAGGAGCCAAAGTTTTCTCCCGAGAAGCATGTGGACCAGGGGTAGCCCAGGTACCACCAGCTCCGGTACCAGGTTCAGCCCCAGCTCAGTCTTGAGATGTTTGGGGTCTACTATTGCAGTTATTGGGCATGATTGGAGAGCGGCATTCTGAGGCAGCATAGACTTCCGCTCAGGGGGCAGCCCTGGGTGCACCGAGTTTAGGAGCGAAGCCTGTTGCTGCGGCACCCTGTGCCGAGGTTATTCCAGTCCTTTTAGTTGCACAACCTCTTGCTCCCTTCCCGGTTATGACAGAGATGGAGCAGAAGGCATTGGGTAGATTCTTGAGATTGGCACCTCCACGGTTTGCTGGTACTCCTGGACAGGACCCACATAATTTTATTACTACCTATGAGGAGATGTTGCATCATTTGGGGTTGTTGGAGACTCACGGGGTCGGTTATACTATATAATAGCTGGAGGGTCCAGGTTGCTTGCAAATAATCATCGTTACCTCATTTGACTTGGTCTGAGGTCTATGAGGCCTTTATGGCCAAGTTCTTACCCCAAAGCGACCAGGAGCGTCGGAGAAAAGAGTTTACTAGACTTGCTCAGGATACTCTGACCGTCTGAGAGTACAAGACCCATTTCCATCAGCTTGCTCCATTTGGGGACATGATTATGCCTACAGAGTTCGACAGAGTCCGTAGATTTGTTTAGGGACTACGGAGAGAGTTTAGAGAGCCTAGAGAGATATTGGTTGCTAGTGGTCGATTATTCTAGGCTATTGCGGACTATGCCCGTACTGTAGAGGATTCGCGTCTTCATGAAGCTGGGGCCAGAGATAAGAGGCCTCGACATCAGGGTGGCTATAGTGGTTCCATACAGGGTGGTAGAGTTTCAGAATAGTGGGGTCGAGGTTATCAGCCATATCAGCATGAGGGTCAGACCAGTCGATCAGTTTAGGCGTCACTTCAAGCTTCTGGTTCTCGGTTTGGGCATGGCCAGAGCAGTCAGCGTGGTCACAGTAGTAAGTCTTCGAGAGTTACTACTTCTGGGGCATCAGGCTGAGGTGGCCACACAAGTTCAACGGGTTTGTCTCGATAGGGTGGGTTGTGAAGGTCGTGCTATGAGTGTGGAGTCAGCGGTCATTTTTCCAGAGATTGCCCCCAGCAGGGTACAGCCTGCTATGAGTGCAGAGTTAGTGGTCATTTTGCTAGAGATTACCCCCAGTGGGTATAGTTTAGTCATCCACTTTGTCGCCTCAGCCTATTTGCTCAGTTTATCCACCGGCTTGAGGAGGTGGGCGGTCAGGGTAGAGATAGTGGCCCATGTGGAAGGACAGGGTGTAGGGATGGCGGTCAGTCAGGTGGAGGTCTTCATCAGTTCTAAGCGATCCCGGGGAGACCGGAGGCAGAGGCCTCGGATGCTGTGATTACAGGTATGATATTTGTATGTCGTCAGCCATCTTATTTTTATTTGATCTTGGATCCACTTGTTCATATATATCTGCCTACTTTCTGCCTTGTTTGGGATTGACTAGTGAGCCGTTATCTGTGCTTGTTTCTATTTCGACCCCAGTAGGAGAATCTTTAGTAGTGGATCAGTGTAACACCCCAAAAATTCTAAGCTAAGACCCGAACCATTTCCATGAGTGTAATGATCATTTCCCTAGTGTGGTGAGTGCTAAGGATGTGAATCATGTTTATAAGAAACTCCTAGACGCAAGTTAAGTTAGAAGCTCCCCAACCAAAGAAGTTTTAATGTAAGACTAAACTAGTGTCATCTTCAAATGATCACACCTTCTAAAATATGAAGAGTTAGGTGGCCTAGTACTCACCAAATTAAAGGTTTTTGAGTCTTCTTTCCAACATCACCGATCGCATATTAATCCGAGTCTGGAGTAAAACGTTATGTGTATTTTACTGCAGCACTGTAAGTGACTACGGACGGGATGACGAACTGTGGTTCTGAACCACGGTCGGTACTGTGACTCGTGAAAACAGACCTGCATCTTAAAATTTTCACCTTCAAAATGATGAGTTGGTTCACGACCTGTAGACCAAAACCACGGTGCATAGTATGACCCGTGGTTTGTCAATTTTCAGCCTTCCTTCCAGATTTCCACGGGTGACTTCACGGGTCATCATTTCAAACGATGGTCCATCCTGTAAACTCATGGAATCACCTTCAGATAACCCCATAACTCAGGGACAGAACCATGGGTTAGTTGATGGTCCATCGTTTAGAACCACGGTCCATCAACCAATCCGTGGTTTGATATTCCGAGAAAGTTTTGTAGGTTTTTAAATTTAGTTTCCCCAGTGGTATTTCAGACCATTCCTTCTTATTTTAGCTCCGACTATAAATAGTTTTAGGTTTAGTTAATTAAGTCAAATACCTCCAAACTATCATATTTCCTCACTTTTCTCTCAAGTCAATTTCAATGAAGAAAAGAGCATTCTTCTCCAAATTTTAGAGCTAGGGCTTTCTCCATCAAGCTTCAAACTTCAGATTCTCTTCAAGGATTATCATCAACCAGGTATATGGTATTTCAATGAGGGTTCTCTTTCACCCTCATGCTCAAAGTTTCAGATTTTCATATGATTTTACAAGTTGTGAAACTAGGGTTCTTACCCAATTAGGCTAAATTTTACAGAATTCAGTCCTTATGATTCCTACATGATTTATATCTTATTTTACAAGATTTGCACCATGTTTTCAGTGACTTGCATGAACTTTCACAAGAACTTTAAGAAATCAAGAATTTAGCCTAAAATTGTAGTACTTTCATGAGAATTGATTTTTATTCAGAATTTAGCCTAGAGTACTAGCATTCAGTTTTAAGCATGAAATTAGCTAGTTTTCAGTCTACAGGTTTTCTTTAAAACTTCTCATTATTTAGCAGGCTTCAGCTTACCTTCAGTATGTTTTTACAAGGATATGTTTTTAAATAAAGACTTTCAGATATGCCACCTATGATTATGAATTTAGTAAGTTTCATGATTAGTATGACATCTATTTATGTTCACATGTTTTATGAATAGTTTTTAGTTATACAGTCCTTCAGAAATCATCCACATTAATTAGGTTCTGACACAGCATTCTAGAACTTTTGTTTTAAATGAGCTATCCGTATTCAATTTGGCAGTAGTATTTAGCACCAAGTTGAACTAGGGTTCAGCGTACCCTCAAGTCCCAAAACTATGTGCCGTCATAGGTTTTTTAGCCCCTCAGTTGGGCATTAGAACTAGTGATCACACCAGTCATGCCTCTATACTCTGGCAAGGTATATTGGGTCCTCTCGATTGGGCATATACATCAGACTCCACATTTAGATCACGTGGTTTATGTTGGTCAACAGACTCTACCATAGAATAAGACTCAGTAGTTATGTACTAGGCCCTCGGTTCAATTTACAGCTTTTAAATTACATTTTTCAGAATCCTTACATTCAGATTTTGTGCATATTATGTTTGGGCCTGAGTACTACGAATTCAATTTATAGTTTTAAGCAGCTCATCAATATTTTTAGCATGCTTAGTTATCTTATAGTCTATGTATCTCACAGTTTACAACTCAAAACACTTTTATACTCTTCAGTAAAAGAGCCTACGTTTTACAGCATTGACTTATGCATTCTCAAATATCCATACTTAGTCCAGCTTTCAATTGGGTTTGTAGTATATGCATGTTTTCTCATGTTTTCAAAGTTAGTGCATTAGCTCAAATGCTTAGTACATTCAAAGTACTGACCGCATACCTTTTGTGTGCTGCATCATTTTATGATTTAGGTTTTAGTGCTAGCTCCTAGGATCATGGTCAGATAGATCACATCTTCCCATCAGTAGAGGATGGGTTCTCCTTATTTGGGAACTCCAGTCAGTTAGTAGTCACAGTAGTTATTTTCAGTTCTTGTATATTTATTAGAGGTAGTTGGGGGTCATATCCCGACTATCTATATTCACTATTAATCGAGGCTTCATAGACAGTCAGTCAGTCAGTTGTATCATTTTTCAAATAAGTTGTATTTTAGTTTATAAAACTTTAGTTTATTACAGTACTCTTTAAGAGATCATCATATGTTTCAGCTTCCGCATAATATTCTTCAGTTTATCTATTTTTATTTAGTTATTCATGACCTATGCCAGTAAGAAGGGTTATCTTGGGATCATTTATGGTCTTAGGTCCCGTGTTAAGTCTAGGGTGTAGGCTCGGGGCGTGACAATCGGATTGTGAGATCTTGCATGATATTTGTTGGTGATTTAGAGACTTGGGGTGATTCTATGATCCTTGATATGTTAGATTTTGATGTGATACTAGGCATGGATTGGTTATCCCCTCACCATGTGGTTTTAAACTGTTATGCCAAGACCGTTACCATCACTGTGCCCGACATATCCCTGGTTGTGTGGCAGGATTCTGTTAGCCGCAAACCATCTGGGATCATCTCTTATCTTCGAGCTAGGAATTTGATTTCCCATAGGTGTTTAGATTATCTAGCATATGTTCGAGATGCTAGTGCTGACCATTTGTCTCCTGAGTCTGTTCCTATGGTTAGAGACTTCCTAGATGTGTTCCCTACCTACCTGTCAGGCCTTCTACCTAAGAGAAATATTGATTTTGCCATTGAGTTAGAGCCGGTCATCAGACCCATTTCTATTTCTCTCCACCGTATGGTTCCTGCTAAGTTGAGAGATCTTAAGGAGTAACTCCAGGATTTATTAGCTAAAGGGTTCATTAGATCGAGTGTATCTCCTAGGGGTGCTCCTGTTCTCTTCGTGAAGAAGAAGGATGGGTCGATGCAGATGTGTATTGATTATCGACAGCTGAATAAGGTGACAGTGAAGAATGGTATCTGATGCCGAGTATTAATGACTTGTTTGATCAGCTTCACGGTTCAGCCGTGTTTTCTAAGATTGATTTGAGGTCCGGCTACCATCAGTTGAGGATTAGGGCGGAGGACATCCCTAAGACAGCATTCAGGATACGTTATGGCCATTATGAGTTCCTGGTGATATCTTTTGGGTTGACTAATGCCCCTACAGCTTCCATGGACTTGATGCATAGGGTGCTTAGCCCGTACTTGGATACGTTCATGATAGTCTTCATAGATGACATTCTGGTATACTCCCGGAGTAGAGATGAGCATGAGCAGCACTTGGGGACTGTACTTCGGACTTTGAGAAATCATCAGCTTTTTACCAAGTTCTCAAAGTGTGAGTTTTAGCTTGAGTCAATTGCATTCCTAGGGCACGTGGTGTCTAAGGATGGAATTAGAGTTTATCCGGGTAAGATTTTGGCGGTTCGTGATTTGCCTAGACCTACTACTCCTACTGAGGTTCATAGCTTTGTTGGGTTAGACGGGTACTATAGATGGTTTTTTGAGGGATTTTCTTCCATAGAAGCACCCTTGACTATTTTGACTAGGAAGGATGTCCTATTTCAGTGGTCGGACCAGTGCGAGGAGAGCCTCTAGAGGATTAAGGCCTTATTAACTTTAGCTCCAGTTTTGACTTATCGGTCGAGGGTTAGAGTTTTGTTGTATATTGTGATGCTTCCAGGGTTGGTCTTGGTTGTGTGTTGATACAGCAGGGTTGAGCGATAGCATATGCATCGAGGCAGCTGAAGATTCACAAGCGCAACTACCCCACTCATGACTTAGAGTTGGCGGTGGTAGTCTTCGCGCTCAAGATATGGAGGCACTACTTATATGGAGTTCATTGTGAGATATTCACTGATCACCATAATCTTCAGTACATTATGAGTTAGTGAGAGCTGAACTCGAGACAGAGAAGATGGATTGAGTTGCTGAAGGACTACGATTTCACTATTCTATACCATCCGGGCAAAGCAAACGTGGTAGTGGACGCCTTGAGTCGGAAGGCAGTAAGTATGGACAGGCTAACTTCACTTTTAGTTTCTAAATGACAGTTGGCCTTGGACATTCAGTCCTTGGCTAACCATTTAGTTAGGCTTGACTTGTTGGATCTTAGTAGGGTTCTTGCTAGTATTGAGGTTCGTTCTACTCTAGTTGATCAGATTCAAAGCCCACAGTTTGAGGATCAGAGTTTGTGCGACCTTTATGATCAGGTAGTTCGGGGTAAGGCTAGCTGAGCTACTTTAGGCTCTGATGGTATTCTGAGGTTTGGTGGTCGACTTTGTATTCCGAGGGTTAGAGATTTGATTCAGTTGATACTTCGTGAGGCGCATTGTTCTAGGTACTCCATTCATCCTGGCATAGCGAAGATGTATAGAGATTTGAGACAGCTCTACTGGTGGAGTGGTATAAAGCAGGACGTAGCAGAGTTTGTATCTCGGTGCTTGAACTATCAGCAGGTGAAGTTTGAGCACATGAGACCAGGTGGTTTGATGCAGTGACTTCCCATTCCTGAGTGGAAGTGGAAAGGGATTACTATGGATTTCGTGGTTGGTTTGCCTCATACTTCTCAGGGTTTTGATTCCATTTGGGTGATTGTGGATCGACTGATTAAGTCGGCCCACTTCTTGCCGGTTCAAACTTCCTACGGTGCTGAGAGATTAGCTCAGATTTACATTCGTGAGGTTATTCAGTTGCACGGAGTCCCAGCTTCTATCATTTCAGACCATGACACTCAGTTTACATCTCAGTTTTGGAGAGCTATACAGATGGATTTGGGTACAGAAGTTCATCTTAGTACTGCTTTCCATCCTCATACACATGGCTAGTCCGAGAGGACTATTCAGGTCCTAGAGGACATGCTTCGGGCTTGTGTACTTGACTTTGGAGGTTTATGGGATCAGTTTGCGCCTTTGGCTGAGTTTGCTTATAATAATAGCTTTTATTTGAGCATCGGCATGGCACCTTTTGAGTCTCTGTATGGTAGGCATTACAGATTGCCGATTGGTTGGTTTGATGGTTTAGAGTCTAGACCACAGGGTACAGATTTGCTTAGAGATTCCTTAGACTGAGTCCATTTGATTCAGGATAGACTCAGAGCATCCCAGAGTAGGAAGAAGAGTTATGCTGATTATAGACCTCATGCCTTGGAGTTCAGTGTTGGTGACTTGGTTTTCCTTCGAGTATCGCCCGTGAAGGGCATGATGAAATTTGATCGGTAGGGCAAGCTTAGCCCCAAGTTCATTGGGCCATTTAAGATTCTCCAGAGGGTTGGTAGTGTTGCCTATAGGTTAGCTTTGCCTCCGATGTTTTTAGTGGTTCATCAAGTTTTCCATGTCTCAATGTTGTGCCAGTATGTCCCAGATGAGTCTTATGTGTTGCGTTGGGATTTGACCCAGTTAGATAAGAGTTTATCCTTTGTTGTGGAGCCAATAGTTATTCCGACCAGAGATATCAGGAGATTGAGATCTAGGGAGACTCCGGTTGAGAAGGTTCAGTGGAGGCATAATCCGGTCGAGGAGGCTACTTGGGAGACCAAGAGTGAGTTGTATTCTCAGTATCCGCAATTGTTCGATCCCTCAGGTACTCTCTTCTTCTTGACTTTCGACGACGAAAGTCTTTTTAGTAATGGATGTTGTGATGATCCTACCGGTCATCTTTGCGTTTATGCATTCATTGTACTGTTAGAGCTTTCCTGTAGTGACCCCAAGTCATTTATGGCTTGCTGGGACCGGTAGTTTGGTGCCCTAATCGTTCATTTGATTGTTTTGGCTGTTTGCCTATTTTAGAGACTTAACTTAGGATACCGTTGACTTTAGTCAACATTCTTAGCTAATGTGCTCGGAATTGAATTTTGATAGTTTCGTTAGCTTCGGAGTATTGAGTTTAGTCTAGTCGGACCTTTAGTCAAGGCCTGAGAACTTCCGTTGTCGGTTTTATGTTGCTTCTTCTATTTTCGGGCCATTTGGAGTTAAAAGTGTAACTTTGGTAAGCATTCGATGATCAGAGCGTCAGATTCAAAATTCGATAATTCCATCAGCTCCGGAATGTTGAGTTTGGGTTAGGTAGGTGGTTGGTTTGGGTTCCGGGTGAGCTGGGCTCATTTCGTCTAGTTGGTTGGGTTTAGTTATCATTGACTTGGGTCAACATTTCTCCGAAATGACCTTGTATAGAAGTTTCATCAATTCCATTGAGTCTGGAATGTCGTTTCCACTCTATTAGCATTATTGGTTTTGAATATCGATTTTTGATTGTACCTGAAATGCCCTGTAGAGTTTTAAAAAGTTGCACATTTTTAGTGCAGGCCAGGCCTTCAGATCAATCGCGCCAAGGCCAGCACGATCGTGCCGCAGTGCATGTAGGAGGCCAGTGTTATAGTGCCCTTTAGGGGCGATGGCACCTTGGCGCCTGGCTTCCTTTAGCGCGATGGCGCTGTGTTGGCGCCGTTGGTGCTGACCAATTTTCCAGCACTATATATTTCTGAGTTTTCGTGTTTCCAGCCATTTCCCTTTATTTCTCCCAACTCCAAACACAAATTCTCTCTACCAAATTGCTCTAAATCAGTTCCTAACCTTGGGGAAACCTTTATTCATCGATTATTCATGCTTCGTCAATAGTTGGTAAGTTTTCTTCCCCAACTTGCTCTTCCTATATTTTCTAAGAAACCACCATTGTTGGAGAATTCTCAAAGCTTGGAAATTCTTGTAGATTCTACCCCGTTTATGAATGCATGATCGTGGGTTCGTGGAACTCGTTATTCGGGTGTAATTTCAGGGTATACTAGACTCAGCAGGGTCGAGCGCTAGACTTGTTTTACTACCACTTTCGGGGTGATGCTAGACTCGGTGGGGCTGTGTGCTAGGACTATTTGACTTACTGATTTATACCTGGATACTCTCCGGGCAGATTTACTTGGGGATTTTCGAGATTGTGGGGCATCTAGTATGTTGGCCGGGGGCCTCCATAGACCTTGTCATTCCGGACCAAGGGCTACATGCTACGAGTGCCAGAGAGGGGCATACGACATAGTAGAGGTATACGGGTGCGACCTTCCATGAATATTGTCTTCTGGGCCTCATAGGACGCTGGAAGCGGGTAACATATGATACTACTATCACTCTTGGCTTAGCATGGCATGTCATACAATTCATTTGTGTGAGGTTCCACCCTTGTTTGCTATTTGTTGATTGTACGCTTCGGTAGTATGGGATGCCAGAGGGTTTGTCTTCACTTGTTTGTGTTCCTTGGGATATGGGAGCTCGTGGGACTGTAGGTAGAATTTTTGTTACTATTTTTCTCTATTAGTTCCTATTGTGGTTCTTATGACTCCGGATATTATTTAAGTTGTGTTGGGGGTTACCGTTGTTAGCTCTGGACTTGAGATTAGTAGGCTTATTTGGGTTATTGTATCTTGTATTTGAGCATGATTATCGTTATCTTTTATCCCCTTCTCTATCCATTGAGGTTACCGGTATACCGCCTACTTTCTAAATCTCTCTTTATTTACTTATTATTTTGAGGATCCCATGTACGTGCTTCTTCTCTCACCTGTGATGCATATTCCAGTAGCTAGCCATGGGTGTTGTTCTTGCTTGTATCTCTTCCGTGCTAGCTTCTGTGTATTTATTCATTGCCTTATGTGACTATTTGTTTTTATTCTGTCTATTACTGCTCTTTTATCTTATATGTGCCCGGTCGGCCTATGATACCTATTGGGTACCTTATGTTTCGCATTTGGTGCTCATACTACACTCTGCATCTTCTAGTGCAGATCCTAGCATGAGCCATCGCCGCTAGCTCGTTGTACACTCGTGTGAGGAGTTGTTTTGTGATATCTTCGGACTGAGGGTGAGCTCTAGTGGATCGGAGCTTAGCTTTTAGTTTATCTTTTGTTGTATGTACTCTACTACTATTCAGAGACATCTGTATATATTATTTTAGATAGTTGTACTCTGCTGATGTTGTTCTGTCTCTATACTATGATACCAGATTTTGGGTTTGGTTTAGCTTCCGCATATGTATGTATATGTTCCTTTTATCTATTTTCTTCATCTTGTTCCCTTGCTTCCACTTATTAAACTGTTCTTCCACTTAAATTATTAGATAGTAGCGCATTACTGACCGTTCTGGGCTACGGGGATTGGTTCGCCTACTGGGGTTGTAGGTGCCATCATGACAAAAAAATCGGGTCGTGACATTAATTCTCTTCTCTTTTTCTATATTCTTCTCTCTCTAAGTTCTTTTCTCTTCTAATTAGAATACCTCCAACCCCACTGCTGCCTCCAAGCCACCATAAGCGTCGATTCCTCCCCTTCTTCAAGACCTTCCGCCGGCAGCGCCGCCTCTACTCTGCTCCAATCCGGTTGCCTCCTCCATAAAAAATAAGGTTAGGGTTTCTATTGTTTTCAATTACAGTGCCATTTATCTTAGGTTACTGTTAGCAGTGCTAGATTAGAACATGTATTTGTGAATGCTTGAATTAGTAGTGTTAGTTTTAAGTTAATGTTAGTAATTTTCAATTATGGTTTGCTTGATTTGTTATGAATATTGTTAGTTCTTAAATGGATTATATTCGTAGTTGTTAGTTGTGAACCTTGAATTATTATGAACATTGTTAGTTGTGAACCTTTGAATTGTTATGAACACTGTTAGTTGTGAACGTTAATTTAAATTATTACAAACATTATTAAACATGAAGTTTGAATATTGATTTGGTATTAATATATTGTTAGTTTGAATTTGATTTTAGGTTAAATTTGTGAACTTGAATTTTTCTTTAGGTTGAATTTGTGAATTTGTGAACTTTAATTCGTTATTAGCAAAAAAAAAAAAAGTAATCCCTTAGCTTCTTGATTTTAGGCTAAATTCATTATTAGCTAAAAAATATATAGTATAATGCCTAATTAGGTTCTTGATTTTAGGTTGAAATTATTAATAGGAAAAAATATATATTGTAATTCATTTAATTAGGTTCTTGAATTTGTGAATAAAATTAATTAGAAAATTAAACTTATACGTACACATTTGACGTGTTTTGAGTGGTTGAGGTTGAATTGAAACTTAATTAGTGATATAGTTATTGAGTTAGAAGCAAAGTATGCTATATTATAAATAATAATAAATATGTGATCTAACAAAAAGTAAAATAATTGTAATAACAATGATTAAATACTCAATATATGCTAAAAGTAAAATAATTGTAATAATAATGATTAAATACTCAATATATGATAATCATGAAATAATAAAATTTTATTATCACTATAAATTAGTTATTCTAAATTTATTAGTAAATCTAATTTATAATTGAATATTATATTTTTATAGATAGATCATCGTTTGTGAATGTATGATATGAGTAATGAAACTAGTGGGGGAATAAAACTTAAATTTATTGACGGTGTTAGATGTTTTTCGAGCCCAAGACTAGTTTTTTATTCACATTGGATGAGACCCAGAAAATTTGTGAGTGGATTAAGAGTTTGAGGATGTCTGAGGGCTATGCTTCAAATCTGAGAAAGTGGGCAGATTTGGATGAAGGAAAGTTGTGTGGTATGAAAAGCCATTATTATCATGTTATCATGGAAACCTTGATTTCTATTGTATTTATCCACCTAGCCGACAGGATGTCAAAACCAATCATAGAGATAAGCATGTTCTTCAAAGATTTGTGTTCTAACACTATATTGGAGAGTAGCTTGGCAAGGATGTTGTAATGACCCTTGTGGTCATTTTCTTATTTTTATGCCTTCTTACCATTTTGACCCTTCTCATAGCTTCTTCATGGTTTTTTTGACTTGTTAGGATGGATGGCATGCTTCTCGAGGTGTTCGGTCAAGTTTTAGATGTGTTTACTTATTTTGGAACTCTTACAGTTTAAATATTTGACTTTGGTCAATATTTGGAGTATATGGGCTCAGATGAGAATTTTGTCATTGATGTTAGCTCCAGAGCATAGAATTTGGGCTAGTGGTATCTTTTGTTCAGGTCCCGAGGCTTTCAGACTCATTTTGGGCTCTTGGGTGGTTTTTAGGCAAAATCGACAAAGTGTTGACTTTGGTCAATATTTCATCAAGACAATCTCTGTTGGTTATTTTGATAATTTCATCAAGTCTGGAATACCATTTCCAGTTGGGTAACATATTTGGTTTATATTCACGAGATTCTAAATGAATCTCAAGGGTCCATTCGAAGACTTTTTAACTTGGGTTGTTGCTGGTTTTTACCAGCTGCTGGTGTAGCTACAGGTTCTTCATCACATTCTCGATGAGGACCTCGCAATCCTGAAGGTCGAAGATTTTTACCATCACGTTTGTGAGATGGTCATCATGTTTGCGATGAAGAACCCAATGGACTTGGTTCGGGTCCCTCCTTTGCATTGGCGACAAGACCATCTCGATGGGTCTCCTGGTGCTGCATCATATTTTCAACACGGGTCCCCGCATTTGCGAAGAAGGGACCCCCTAGTAGTATAAATACTCCCTCCTTCGTTTTAACTTAGTTTTTCATGAAATATTTGATCATATCTTAGCTTGGACCTTCATTTCTTAAGAATGCTTGATCCTAATTCATTTCGGGTAAGTTCTAAACGTTACCCCGCTCCTTTTTCATTGGTTTTACCCGTTATACGTCTTTAATTTTGGAGAATCCATGTTAAATTTTTGAAATAATTCCTTGATCAAAGTAAGCTTCCAGGCTGTTTTGGGCCCCAAAATGTATCCTGTTTGCATCCGAAATTTGGGCATGGGTTTAGGACCCTTGTTGCAAACATAAAAATGATTTTTGTTTCTGATTTCATTGATGGGCCCCCAGGGTCAATTTTTTGACCCGATTTTTGGCCTAAAATTCTGCATATCAATATGGGTGTCATTATTTCCATTTTGACCCATAAAAAATATTTATAATAATATGGCAGCAATTCGAGGCACTCCAAAAAAGAAAGGCTTCCGACTGACAGTTTGCAATTGCAGTTCGGTCATGAGGTAGGTTACGATTTATATCGTTTAGATTTTGCTCGACTAGATTTTATGTTTTATAAGTTGCATGATTTTCAGTTTAGGTTGTAGGGTAGAATTAGGCTTAAATCCCCTTTACCTGAATTATTGGTAATCTTCAGGACCGTAGAATAGAAATATCCTATTTATCCTTAGTTTAGATGGTTGCAGCCTTGACGTGGTTAGATTAGAGTTCTTTGTATAGGTCTTGAGGAGGATTTCTTGGTAGGGTAGGGTCCGAGGCCATAGCTTTGGATTAGACGGAGTTCTAGGTTAGTTTGTTCTTGTTTGGAGGGTACTTTTGCCCTGTTTGATATATATTTATGTATACATATACATGTATTTCCTTGAGACCACACACCTATATTCATACATGCATACACATGGATATTGGTATGGTTTGAAGCAAAATATGGACTTTACGGTTTTTAAGGAAAAGAAAGATGTACCACTTCTCTACAGTTTTGAGGTTATGAAACGGATTTATAAACTTTTCACTATTTATGGAATAGAAAGGAAAGTATCACTTTTTATACCATTCTGAGGGACGATTACAAATTATTATCTCCATTTACATTCTGTTCATGAGACCAAGGGTGGCCCGAGGAACACATATCTGGGTTTTACTTTTATTGCATATGTTATCGAGCCTAAGAGTGGCCTGCAAGATGATTCGAGGAGCCTACGGGGCAGCCTGAGAATCATATTTTGGGGTTTTTACTTTCCTGCATTGGCCACACATTATACCATATCATCTGATAATGCACTGCATTTTCTTATGTGCATATTTGAGTGTACTATCACCATTATTGTTATTCTCTTCACCTTACATCCGGCGTGTGGTTTTAGTTATCTCTGCTATGACTAGACTTAGGTGGATCCCTGATAATTAGCTTACTTTATACCTTTTATATTATATATTATCTTCTGAGCTCGGTCGATCTATGATGCCTACTGAGTACCCCATGTTTTGGTACTCATACTATATTTTTGCATCTTTGTTTCTGATACAACACCTAGTACGAGCCACCCTCACTGATTGCCTACTCGTTCGTGGCTTGCTGTTGTTCGAATTATGGTGAGCTCTTGGTGTTCGGCAATTTACTACTTTCCTTCTCAGGCGGTGGTAGTCTTTGCGCTCAAGATCTGGAGGCACTATCTATATGGAGTTCACTGTGAGATTTACAATGACCACTGTAGTCTTTAGTATATCATGAGTCAGTGATAACTGAACTCTAGGCAGCAGAGATGGGTTGAATTACTGAAGGACTATGACTTCACTATTTTGTACCATCTAGCCAAGGCAAACCTGGTAGCGGATGCCTTGAGCTGGAAGGGAGTGAGTATGGGCAGCTTGGCTTCTCTTTCAATTTTGGAGTGACCATTGGCCTTGGATATCTAGTCCTTGGCTAACCTTTTGGTTAGGCTTGATTTGTCAGATCCCAGTAGAGTTCTTTCCATTGTTGAGGCTCATTGTTGATCAGATACAATAGCATCAGTTTGAGGATCAACAATTGCGTGATATTTGTGATCAGGTTTCTCTGGGTGAGGCCAACAGGGCTACTTTAGATTCTGATGGCATCTTGAGATTTCATGGCGCCTTTGTGTTCTAAGAGTTGGGGAGTTGATTCTCCGTGAGGCTTATTGTTCCTGATATTCTATCCATCCGGGTACAACTAAGATGTATAGAGACTTGAGACAGTTTTACTGGTGGATTGGCATGAAGAGGGACATAGCAGAGTTTGTATGTCAGTGCTTGAACGGCCAGTAGGTTAAGTTTGAGCATACAAGACCTGGTGGATTTATGTAGAGCCTTCCCATTCCTGAGTAGAAGTGGGAGGAGATCACTATGGACTTCATAGCACGGTTGCCACGTATTTCTGGAGGATTTGACTCTATTTGAGTTATTGTAGATAGGCTGACTAAGTCTTCACACTTCTTGCCGGTTCATTCTTCCTACAGTGCAGAGAGGTTAACTCAGATTTATCTCCATGAGGTTGTGTATTTGTATGAGGTCCTATCTTCTATTATTTCAGACTGCGGTACTCAATTTACATCTCAGTTTTAGAGGCGGTAGGGATACAGAGGTTAAGCTCAGCACTACATTCAACCCTTAGACAAATGGCCAGTCCGAGAGGACTATCCAGGTCCAGGAGGAAATGTTACGGGCCTATGTTCTTGACTTTGAAGGTTCATGGGACCAGTACGTTCCTTTGGTGGAGTTTGCTTATAATAACAGTTATAACTCGAGTATTTGCATGGTGCCTTTTGAGGAATTGTATAGTAGGCATTGCAGATCACCAGTGAGTTGGTTTGATGGTTTTGAGTCCCGGTCGCATAGTACATACCTACTTCGTGATTCCTTAGACAGAGTCTGGGTGATTCAGGACACACTTTGGGCAGCCCAGAGTAGGCAGAAGAGCTACGCAGACCATAAACTTCGTGCCTTAGAGTTCAGTGTTGGTGATCGAGTATTTCTTTGCGTGTCGCCCATGAAGGGCGTGATGAGATTTGGCAGGTAAGGCAAGCTCATCCCCAGGTATATTAGGCCATTTAAGATTCTTCAGAGAGTTGGTAGCGTTTCTTATCTACTAGTTTTGCCTCTTATGCTCTCAGCTATGCACCCAGTCTTCCATGTGTCCATGTTGCGATGTTATGTCACTATTAGAAAATGGGCCTACGGGAACATATATGCTAATAACCATTTCTAAACCGTTATTAAAAATAGTCTATTGCAATGGTTATGACTGTTGCCAAAAGTTTTGGTAGCTATTGACACGGCTTAATCATATGACTGTTGTCATTGTAATATAACCATTGCAATAGGCCTACCTATAGCAATGGTTTAGTGAACCGTTGCAGTAAATCCATCTATTGAAACGATTATTTGAATTTTTTTATTTGTTGAAATGGTTTATTAATCCACCACATTTCCCTTTATATTTTTCCTCAATTATTTTTGGACCCGCCAGTGATAATATTTTTCTTTATTTTTGTACGATAATTATTATATATATATATATATATATAAAATTAAAAGGTGGCACATGGGCCCTTTTAATATATATATATATATATATATATAAAATTAAAAGGTGGCACATGGGCCCTTTTAATATATATATATATATAAAATTAAAAGGTGGCACATGGGCCCTTTATTATTAAAAAAGAAAGAGATATTTACACAGTAAAATCACAAGGATCAGCAACTAAGCTGGCCCAATCAGAGAAAAAGAAAATTAAAGAGCCAAAATTTAAAAGGAATAAAACAAAGAAAAAAAGGGAAAGTTTCCTAGAAAAGCACTAAATAAAGAACGAAGGTGGAAGGTCATCTTGGCCAAAAGACCCTGGCTCATCGCCACCTCAATCGGTGGTGAAAATCATCGGAGAGCTTAAGCTCCAGACGAAGAAGACCACCTCTAAAACAGCAGAAGCAGGTAACATTTTGACCCTCTGAAAATATTGACCGGATACTGAGCTATCCTTCTTCTTCTAACATCTTTGCTTTTAGTGGTGGTATCAACTCCAAAGAGCGAAGACTTCTTCATCTTGACGGGATGAGGCAAAGGTATAAAAAAATCAGGTTAGATCTGTAGACTAAATAAAAGAAGTGGTATGAGACTTAGCTAAATGGGTTATTCTCGATTTTCCTCGATTTTCTTCAGTGGGTTGAACTCTCAAAGGAGGGTTGATACCACCACTAAAAGGTCACCAATGAATCTCCAGAACACCCTGCAGCATCGTCTAGCAGGACATAAGTGAAGTCTTGTTGTAATCACGTCTACTGTAGAATTGTATTTTTTGAAGTATGATTTTCTGATTGTAGTTGTTGTGTCAGATGATTGTTGTTGTTTGTGTTCTTGTTTCTGTTACAATTGTTTCGATTCTAGTTTGGTTCTCTTTCTTGTATGACCCTGAGTCTGATGTTGGTGATTTGTTGTTTGTCGGAGTTGATAATTTTCTTGCTTCTGATGGTAAATCATAGTAGTAATGAATGGTACCTGCAAAATCAACAAACTTGTTAGTTAAAACATCAGCTAGTTGATTCCCTTCTCTTAGAGTATGTTCTCTTTCTTGCCTCAGATTAATGTTGTGTTTGGACTTGCTTGATTATTATCAATTTTGAACAGTGTGGATGATATATGCTACAACCAAGCCAATTCAGTTCATATGATAATTGTGCCTAATTTGCCTCTTTTTCTCACTTATGTTTATTTGGAACAACTTTACACATTAAAAATGGTTATTTGGGATTTTACTCTTGCTTCTCATCCGACAGCTAGCTAAGTATAATGAAACAACCTGCACTTTGATATTGATGCTAGGTTCACTAAAAGTTGTATATTTTCTTTTTGATGAAGTCTAGGAGTTGTATATTTTGAGATCACTTCTTGCATTCTTATGCAAATCATTCCATAGCATAACTTATCCTTATAAGGTGTATCGATGCATATTTTCTGGGGGATTTAGTTCTCTCTCATTTTGATGCATGAAGATTATTTCACTTGTTGTGGATTGATTAGAAAATATAGGAAAAAATTGTCCTATATTTTATCTCTAGTGTTATGCATCTTGCAGGTTTTTTTTTGAGAAAGTTAACTGGCCTTGCAGGTTCTTTTTTCAAGTACCAGGAAACATTAGTTCCTTAGTAACATGCCTATGGTGAAAAATATTGTGAAACTATGAATACATATGTAGACATACCTTTTCTTTTCTTGCTTTCGGTTAAAATATGTGTGAAATCTTTGACTTCATGAGCTTACTGCTTGAAACCATTCAACCTATAGTATCTCTCTATTTTTTCGACAATCCTAATATTTTATTTTTCTTTCAAAATGAGATTAAAAAAATTAAGATGGAAACCCATCAATATAAGAATATCGTAAAATTATTATCTTGATCTTGTGATAATTTAGTCTATGTATCAAACGATCCTATGAGAAGAAAAGAGGTCCAAATTATCAAGTGAAATATAGAAGAAAATTTGCTCGTCTTTAGGACTTAAAGAGAAAACGCAACCTCACTGTGTTTCAACTTCAAAGGGATTTTGGAGGAGACGAAAGGATCTTGCTCGCCTTTATGTTTGTTGTTTGCAAGCATACAAGTTAACCTTGCTAGAAAGGAATAATCTTGAGGTGAGTTAAAACTTGTTCTTATTAAAGTTCTTTTCTTACGTAGTCATGCCCATAAGGTGTTTGCTTAAATGTTTATGTGAGTTTAATTAGAGCGAATGAGCTCACATTACTCGTTGTTGATTGAGTTGAGCCTTATATGTTATCAACTATGAAAGGCACAATGTATTTTCTTTAATACCATAATCCTTGCAGATTATGACTTGTTGATGATTCCTATTATTATTTTCCAGTGAGCTAAGCTATTGAATTGTATAAGAGTGTTTACAACTAGCAGCTTATAGTTTATACTAGGCATTACAATCTAAGTATTTATTTTACTTGTGGTCTTATATCAACTCTATATTCTTTTAACAAATTTGATAAATCCTTCTCCCTTGAACAAACTGAAGGTTAGAAGACTGAACGTTGGTGATTGATGTTCAGTGTCATGGATGTTACAAAGCTAGTGATAACATGTATCTTGAAGTTTGAAACATGTACAGATTTTATAGTTTTGCTTTATAAGTGATGAATGCTAAAGATGAACTTGAAAATTTAAATCTAAACTTTAATGAAATGGTAATCATACAAAGGGTTACGCTGAAGTGCTGTGAAGCTTCATTTTAGGAGTTTCTACCTCCTTCACACCTTCAAGAAGTCAAGAAATGTCCTTATGTTGTTCGGACTCTTCAGAAATACTGCCGCAATCGTGTTGGATCCTCAAAAAATGCATTACTTTTGGAGGATCTGACATGCACCTGCCGGTATTTTTGAGAAGTTTGAGCAACATTCTGCTACATTAATCATGATTTCCTTGTTGGTTTGATCAATCAACTCATGCAAAGTTGTCTAATTCATTTTCCAGAATGTTCTTTTTGCCTCCTGAATCCACCATTGGCAATCTTGGAACTTTTTTTTTCCCATATCAAATGTGATCTCTGTTTGTAGAACACAATTTTTCTAGTGATTCTAAAGTGACACGTCAAGGTGGGAAATGAATTTACTCTTTGCACTCTTCATATTTGTCCCCACTCCTAAACATGCCATGTAATGGACATCGTCTCTGATGGCGATTTCTAGACTAAAGATGCTTTGCTATTCCTTTTTCTTAGTAGTTCTCTATCTTCTTTCTGTGTGGATAAACTGGAGAAAAATCCCATAACAGAGGATCCTCAAGCTGCAACATATAAGAACTGAAAAAAGGAGCTAAAAAGAATATAAAACTAAATAGGAATGATATATCTCATTTGCATGCATACTGCTCAGATTTGCTGATCTAACTGTTTTCACTGGTGAAGATGATGTGATTTGTTTGCAGTTGCTTTGAGGTCTGAAATATCTGTATTCTGCAAATATTCTTCATCGTGACTTGAAGACCAGGAACCTACTTATCAATGCTAAATGTGATCTAAAAATATGCGATTTCAGGCTTGCACGTACAAGAAGTGGCAACGATCAGTTTATGACTGAATATGTTGTTACACGCTGGTATAGGACTCCAGAACTTCTCCTTTGTTGTGATAACTATGGAATATCTATTGATGTATGGTCTGTTGGTTGTATTTTTGTGGAGCTCTTAGGGAGGAAACCCGTCTTTCCAGGTACCGAATGCCTTAACCAACTGAAACTGATTATCAACATCCTTGGCAACTGAAACTGATTATCAAAAAATAAGCTGCTGCATTTTTGTCTATCCCGTTGCTCCATTTGATTGATGTACCGTTGTCATGATGAGCCTAATAGTTGTGTCTTTAGTTCTATCTACCTAATTATATTTGTTGTTGGAGTTTGAATCTGCTTGTTACTACTTTTTTTTTCAGAAATTAGTATTTACTAATGTAGGCTTGTATTTAGTCTAATCAGATTCTTTTTAAGTTTGGTAAACATGACTTTTTCATTATCTTTCTTATTATTTAGAATCAGTTTGGTTAATGTTATGGTTATTAATACTATTAGCAACTTAATGAGCTCTTTGAAGTTACTTATATCATGTCGCGTTTAATTTTAAAATTGGACTAAATTTTGAGATTTAACGGCCTGATGTTAGTATAATGGTGATCCTTCTTATTGCCTTACTCCTTTCACCTCACTGCCTATCTTTAATTTGACTAAAATTGATGTTGTAGCAGATACGTAATTAAAAGCATGTGCTTTATTTTGTTATCCAATTGAGTGATAAAAGCATTGATGAGGACGACATTTGAGATTTGGTTGAAAGTGGTCGAAACTGTTGTATTTGTTGATATTATGAATATTTATTTTGTTATCCAATTGAAACATGTGCTAACACTGTTGTATATTTTTTTCGTGGATGATATTATGACTGATTTTTGTGCTTACGACGGATGGCATTATGACTTATAGATTTTATATATTTTGCACCTATGGCGGATGATATTATGACTGGTATATTTTGTATATTTTGCGCTTGTGGCGTGGTATTTATAATTTTGTAATATCAAATATTTATATTTACAACTTAGGCTATTGGAACATATATGAAAACTATTCCAATAGGTAAAACATAACCGTTGCTATAGCAATTTTGACCACTGTGTAAACTTTGTTACAATAACAATAATAACTATCGCAATTGAGCCAATAAATTTTTTGCAACATAGACGAGAATTGTTGTGAATCATCAATTGTAACAGTTTTAATCATTCCAAGTGATATATAAAATAGCCGTTATTGAGGGATAATAACCGTTGCAATAGGTGTACTTTAAGCAACGGTTTTGAGGACTGTTACAAGAACCGTTACCATTAATCTATGATCACGCGAGCTGATGTGGCGGGCATAACCCCCGTTGTCATAGTATTACTGTAATGCTTTTAAGGCTTAAAGTAATGAATTTCTTACTGTTGCAATAGGCCTATTTTCCAGTAGTGTATTTTGAATGATTCACATGTGTTACAGTGGAATTCAGTGCAGTTAGATGATAGTTTGGATTTTATTGAGGAGCCAGTAGCCATTCTAGCCAGAGATGTCAGGAGGTTGAGGTCCCAAGAGATTCCTATTTTTAAGGTTCAGTTGAGGCACCATCCGGTCAAGGAGGCTACCTGGGAGGCTAAGAGAGAGATGCGAGCTCAGTGTCTACAGTTGTTTGAGCCTTCAGGTACTCCCTTTTCCTGACTTTCGAGGACGAAAGTCCTTTTTTTAGTAGTGGATGATGTAATGACCCTTCCGGTCATTTTTGCATTTTGCCTTTTTTGTACCGTTAGAGTTTAACTATAGCGGTCCCAAGTCATTTATGACTTGCTGGGACCGGTGGTTCGGTGCCTGGGTCGTTCGTTAGGTCTTTATGTCCATTTCCCTCTTTTAGAGCTTTAACTTAGGAAATCATTGACTTTAGTCAACAGTTTTAGCAAGCGTAATCGAAATCAAATTCTGACAGTTTCATTAGCTCAGGAGCATGGATTTTGGCCTAGTTGGACCCTTGATCGGGGACTAAGAGCTTTCGGTATGGTTTTATCTCACTTTTTGAGATTTCAGGCCAGTTGAACTTGGAAGTTTGACTTTGGTCAAGATTCGGAGAAGATGGCCTCAGATGAAATTTTCGTCTGCACTGTTAGCTCGAAAATGTCGACTTTAAGCTAGGGGGACCTTTAGTTCGGGTTAGGTGTATCCCCCAGGATTCAACAAGCTCATCTAATATAAAACTAGGAGTCAGAATCTGACAATGATTAAATAAAAGAAAACCCAATACTCCAATATAGTACAAGAAGAAGAATATATAAGTCTGTAGCTCTACTAGTAAAGAAGAAAGTAGTTTTTCTACCTTGAGTTCTCTCACTCTGCCCACATATATAGCAAAGAAAATAAACATGTGCCAATGAACAAATGAATGGTATTAAAGATATGCCATTAAGGCATTGGCCTTGAAGAAATAAGAACATTGGTTGAGGTTGGCAACATTGAAAAGTTGACCAAAATAAATGTATTTTAAAAATTCATTAAAGAATGTCATTTAAGACTATTTCATCATTGTATTAAATATCTTTTAGTAAATATTAACTCTTTTTGTGATATCCAACACATAATTATCACAACAAACATTTAAAGTAAAAGTAAAGAAGGAACAAAATAATATCAAAACACAATTTTAGCCAAAAGAATATTGCAAATAGGAAAATGGCTATGTTAAAGTAAAAAAGAACAATCATTTTAGTTGATTACTCCCATAAGTAACTGCTGCAAATATGAGATACCAATACACTAAGCATCAAAGATTTATTTGGACTAATTAATTGATAGGAAATTAAAACAATTAGTTATGGGACAATAGCATAACTTATCCAAATCAGGAATAACATAAATTTTTGACATGGAAAATTGAATCCTCTCTGGGGTAAAGGTACGGTCTGCGTACATTTTACCCTCCCTAGACACCACTTTGTGGGAATTTACTGGGTATGTTGTTGTTGTTGTTGAAAAATTGAATCATCAAGTTAGATATCAGTCTCTCTCAGAAAAATATTATTTAGTTTTGGTATAAATATTATTAATTCATATCTGTATGATAGTCAAATATGCTTAGTATTAAGACATTAAACGATGAAATCATCTAAAGTTAATGTGCTCCTCATCTCTGCTACCCCTTCTAAATCCCATTGTGTGTCTCAATATATTAAACGACAAGTAAAATTAAGTTATAATAATTTATCTTAGAGAAATTTGAAGAATGTACATACAATTTTGAACTCAAGAACCATAGAGGTATGGGTGAAAACGCAAGAAAGGTATTCTTTTTTTTTTTTTTATCTGATTCTCATATTAACAACTGGCCAGGTAGCAAGGAACAAAACAAATATTGGTTCCATTCAAATTCTCCATTCTTCCTGCAGCAGGTATTATTTCATCAATTTTTTGAAAAAGTACATGAAAAGTTAAAAATGTCACATATCTTCATATTGGAGGCATTGAGCAATTCTATTTTGTGAATAAACCTCAACCATTCAAGCAATCTGGTTCTAGATTTTTTTTTTCTTGAAAGAGCACATCCGTTCTTGTTTATAGGTAATGGTAGCGTCTGAAGGAGCCATCCTTTCATATGAAGTGGTGGATTTCCCGTTTGGGAACTGTTGCTAAACATAGCATTATTTTCTATTTATAAATAGGTAATTAGGTTTAAAGGATATTTTAGTAATTTTATTTTCAAGTTATGGAGTTTATGATTTTAAGGTAGTATATATATTAGGGTATATATATATTGTTTGGGTACATTACTGACATGCAAAGGTATTCAATGTGTTGAGATAATGTGCATTCCTTCCCTTGCTATATATGTCCATATTGCAAGGGACATATAAATTACTATACTGATTTGATTGACTTACTTAGACTATTATGCTACTTTATTTGTTGAGATTATATTGTTATAACCCTTCCCGTCATTATGGTTGAGCTAGTCGTACAAGAATTGGGTTAGAAATTTTTTTAAAATGGGAAGTTAAAAATTTTAGGCTAGGCTAGTCTTGGACAAAATCCGAGCAAAGTGAGGTCTAGGGCTATCTGAGAACGGATTGGGTTAAATTATTAATGCTTAGCTTATTTTCAGGTTAGCCAAGACTATAAGGAATTCGTAGGACTTTTTAAAAGTGAATTTGGGTGAGTAGAACTCGCGATATCGAACTTGATATAAAGGGATTAGTCCGGGATATCATGGTTTGAGAGTGTATTGTGAAAAAGGCAAAACTGGATATTTTTTGAGTTTCTACCTCGCCACACCCTCTATAGTAGGTGGCGCCGCTACAGGGTCACCGTTATAGCAGAGGAATTCAAAAAGCAGTGGATCAGATGCCATCGACACCTCCCCCACCCTAGGATCATATTGAGGAGGCTGAGGCTGTGCACGAGGATAGTGCGGAACCAGAGGTGGCAACACTGGTTGGATATGCAGGCCTTCCTCCTATGTCTTCTGAGGTTATTTACCAGGTTTTGGCATTTTTGAACGGGTACTAGAGTCACCCCCACTACACCAGCTATACAGGTTCCAGGTGCCCATCTCGTTGTCACCTTAGGTCCCAGGATGGATGAGGCTTTGGGTACAGATGCATTCTTCGATCTGGCGTTAGGCCCTGTCATGAGCGAGACCAAACACGAGTTGCTGACTAAGTTTCTAAGGGGATGCCAAGAAGTGGTGGAGAGCCCATGGGAGTGTCATTCATCAGCCTTGCCTCCAATGACTTGGGCTCAGTTTTATGCCCTATTTTTGGAGAAGTACGTACCATGTACTCTTGGGGATCACAAGAAAGATCAATATCTTGCTCTTGAACATGACAATATGTCTGTTGCAGCCTATGAGACTAAATTCCATGCTCTGTCTCGCGATGCTACTCAGCTATTGGGCACTGAGGAGGAGAGGATCTAGTTATATGTGAAGGGCCTGAATACTGATTTGTAGGTTCTGTCTGTTCATATGACTTCTGCAGGAAGGAGCTTCAATTAGGTGTATGATTATGTGAAGAAGCTTAAGAGAGTTAAGCAAGTTGGGCAGACAAAGGTATTAGCCAATAAGTCCAGGAATGTGGATAATTAAAGAGGTTCTTATTCCTGAGGCCCCAGCCAGTAGGTTCATTCGGCTCACCCTATTTAGCCAGTCTTTCCAGCTTCTACAGGTGGTCATTCAGGGCCTATTCAGTAGTCTCCAGCTACTAGAGGCCAGGAGGCTTCCTATTCTTCACCAAGCAGGCCTTCTCTTGAGCGAGGTTGTTTTCATTATGGTGATGTGGGTCACCTTAAGAGAGAGTGCCCTCTAAGACAGACAGGTAACCAGGTGCAGCAACAAGCCATGGTTGTGGTTCTAGCAGATGGAGGTGGCAATGGTAAGGGTCGTCCATAGAGTGAATGAGGAAATAATCAGGGAGGCCATGGTGGAAATAGAGGTAATGGTAATGTAGCGAAGGGTGGAGTGTATCCTGCTAGAGAGGTTGCCCAAATTAATGATAGAGCTTATTGTTATGCCTTTCCGGGCAAGTCCGAGGCTGAGGCATCCAATGTTGTGATAACAAGTACTATTCTCGTCTGTTACCGGGTGGCTTCTGTCCTATTTGATCCGAGTTCCACTTACTCTTGTGAATCTATAAAAATTTTCTTAGGTCTAGACTTGGTTTGTGATGTTCTTGATTCTTTTGTACTTGTTTCTACTCTGGTTGGAGAGTCTATGGTAGTGACCCATGTGTATCATACTTGTTCTATTTTGTTTATGGGTTTTCAGACTTGGGTAGATTTGATCATTTTGGATATGCTTGATTTTGACATTATTTTGGGTATGACTTGGCTGTCTCCGTACCATGTTGCTTTGAACTGTAATACTAAGACAGTGACTAGATATACCGGGTATGGGTAAACTAGAGTGAGAGGGTGTGTATAAGCCTAAACTGGTTAAAATCATATTCTTTGTTCGGTCTAGGAAGTTAGTGGAGAAGGGGTGTTCAGCCTTCCTAGCTCATCTTTGGGATGTTAGTGCGGAGTCCCCTCCTATTGAGTCGGGTCCCTGTGGTTTTGGAGTTTCAGGAAGTATTTCCTACGGATCTACCTGGTATACCTCCAGACAAGGATATTGACTGTTGTATTGATTTGGAGCTGGACACTCGCCCAGTCTCTATTCATCCTTATCAAATGGCTCCAGCAGAGTTGAGGGAACTCAAAACTCAATTATAGGAACTTCTTAATAAGGATTTATTCGTCCCAGCTCTTCACCTTGGGGTGCTCCAGTCTTGTTCGTTAAGAAGAAAGATAGTACCATGAAAATGTGTATAGATTACAGACATTTGAACAAGATTACTATCAAGAATAAGTATCCTTTGCCCCACATAGATGACCTATATGACCAGTTGCAGAGTGCTTCAGTATTTTCCAAAATTGACATGAGGTCAGGGTACCATCAGCTGAAGATTCAGCCAGAGGATATACCTAAGAAAACTTTTAGGACTCAATATGGGCATTACGAGTTCTTGGTAATATCGTTTGCTTTGACCAATGCGCCAACGAACTTTATAAGCTTGATGAACGGTATTTTTCAAGTCATTCTTGTATTCCTTTGTGGTAGTGTTTATTGATGATATTTTTATTTACTCCAAAAGAAAGGAGGAACATGCAGGGCACGTGGTTGCCATCTTAAGGGCACGTGGTCTCGGAAAAGGAGGTGATGGTAGATCTACAGAAAAGTAAGGCGGTTAAGAGTTATGTTCAGCCTGGTTCTGTGATTGAGGTTAGGAGCTCCGTGGGTCTTGCTAGTTACTATCGCAGGTTTGTCAAGAATTTTGTTTCTATTGCTACTCACTTGACAAGATTAACTCAGAAGGAGGTGGAATTTATTTGGTCTGATAAGTGTGAGGAGATCTTCCAAAAGCTCAAAACACTTTTGACTACAACCCCTATTCTCTCATTGCTGGTTAAAGGTAAGAATTTTATTATATTTTGTGATGCTTCATATTCGGGTTTGGGTGCTGTGTTGATGCAGGATAAGAATATCATTGCTTATTCTTTGAGGCAATTGTAGCCTCATGAAAAAAATTACCTGACTCATGATTTGGAGTTGGCAGTGGGGGTGTTTGCACTTAAGATCTGGAGGCACTATCTTTATGGTGTCAAGTGCGAGGTATTCACAGACCATCGCAGCCTGCAACAAATGTTTATGCAAAGGGATTTAAATCTGAGGACAAATGAGATTAGATTGGTAAAGGTTCAATGGAAGCTTTATTCGGTTGAAGAAGCAACTTGGGAACCGAGAAGGACATACGGGATAAGTACCCTCACTTATTCGAGGATTTAGGTACTATTTGTTCCTTGGATTAGCTCATTTTCTTTTTTGATCATTCAGGGATGAATAATGGGTAAATTGGTATCTGTTTTAACGGCCATTCATGTCGTTATGGTTGAGTTAGTCGTACAAGAATTAGGTTAGAAAATCTTTTGGAATGGGAAGTTAAAAATTTTAGGCTAGGCTAGTCTTAGAAAAAATCCGAAAAAGGTGAGTTTTAGGGCAATCTGGGAAGGGATTGGGTTAAATTATTAATGCTTAGCTTGTTTTTGTGTTAGCTAAGATAATAAGGAATCTGTAGGATTTTTTGAAAGTGAATTTGGTGAGTAGAACTCCTGATATCGAACTTGACATAAAGGGGTTAGCTGGGAACGTTATGGTTTGAGGGTGTATTGTGAAAAGGTAAAATTAGGAGATTTTTTGAGTTTCTACCTTGCCACACCCGCTATAGCGGGTGACATGCTGCTACACGAGAACCGCTATAGCAGAGAAATTCCCGCTATAGCGGGAGTCAGAGGCAATTAATTCCGCTATAGTGAGAGGCTTCTGCCATGATGGTACCGCTATAGTGGCATTGGGTCACTATAGCGGGATTAATCATTGTTAATGCAGAAACTTTCCCAAAAATATTCATTATTTCACAAAAATATTTTGGGGAAGGCTGTGGCAATTTGGGGCTAACTCTACTGATTTTTCACCAGATTTTTTTGTTAAGGTAAGTCATTTAGCCCCATAATACAATACTTCGATTCTTATGTCTTAGAATCGTTAGTTACAGACCTTGGGGAGGGTTTAACTTGACCTAAGCTATAACATCTATGGGATATAAGACTTTGGGTTTTGATTAAAAGTTATTTAATCATGATTTAATTATCGTAATTCACTAGTGTAATCATAGAATTGGTAATTTTTAAGTGAATTATTAGTGGGAAGATCCTAGGATGGATGTAATGATCATGAATTTGGCTTGGGGGTTCGAGATTAGGCTATAATCTGTGATATTTGAGTTCATGGGTTGAAATTGTGTTTGTATTTTTATTTTTAGACCACAATCTACCTGAGGTTGCCAGAAAAGGGAAAGTTCAGATTCGGTAGAGCATTTCAGACTTGGATTGAGGTAGGTGATGATTATTATAACCCAATTTGCGTTATGTGTGTATATTAACTATCTCATTAGTACTACTTTAACAATACATGTTTTGGAAAAAGATAATGATTGTTAAATAATATCCTAAGTGTTAATCACATGCAATAAGTCTATCTTGAAAGCTTGTTGGTTGTTCAAGTGTTGTATGCTATCATTGTGGTTGTAATTGTTGTGATATCTATCAGTATTGTGGGATGTACCAGTACACTGGACATCTTCACGGGATTGCACTACTAGAAATTGGGCCTATGGGAATAGTTCAAAAGTCATTGCTAAAGGCCCCAAAACCGTTGCACGAATACTATGGCAACGGGGGATATGCCCGCCGCACCAGCTCGCGTTACCATAGCTAAATTGCAACGGTTTCTTGTAACAATTCAAAAAATCGTTGCTTATGGTACCCCTATTACAACGGTTATTCATCACTCAATAACGGCTATTTCATATAACACTTAGAACAGTTATAACCATTGTATTAGATGTTTTGCAACAGTTCTTTTGTCTTTGTAGCAACGGATTTGTCAGCTTAATTGCAACGATTATTGTGTTTTTGCAACAGTTATTTACTATTTGTTACAACGAATTTGTTTGCTCAATTGCAATGGTTATTACAGTCTTGTAACAGTTTTTTACTACATGTTGCAACAGATTTGATAACTCAATTGTGACAGTTATTATTTTTATGGCAACGTATTTTTCACATTGATCAAATGTGCTATTGTAACGGTTAATTTTTATCTATTGTAACAGTTTTTATTTGTTCCAATAATTGGTAGCACGAGTTTTAGAAAATGCTACTTCAACAACTCTATTTTACCTATTGGAACAGTTCATATATGTTCCAACAACTTGGGCTTTAAATTTAAATATTTGATATACAAAATTGTAAATACAACAAAAATTGAAAATTACTAAGGGAAACTGATTGATTCTAACTCAACATATCCTAGTCAAACCAACATCTGCCACAGGCACAAAACATATAAAATATACGAGTCATAATGTCGCTCGTTATATTAGCGCAAAATATATAAAATATACAAGTCATAATGTACGTCATCCGCCATAAGCGCAAAAAATCAATCACAATACGATCCATGGGCAAAATATACAGTAGTTGACACATGTATCAATTGGATATCAAAATAAGACTTCATAATATTAATAAAAAGCTGATCATAGAAGAGTTTCGACCATATTCAATCAAATCTCAATTGTCGTCCTCATCCATGCTTTCATCACCCCCTGATCATTTTCTGCATTTACAAAAATCGATAAATAAAATTTATGAACCAATTTTCATAATTTATCTGCTAGAACTTTAATTTTAGTCAAATAAAAAATAGGCAGTGACATGAGGCAAAAGGAGAAAGACAATAAGTTTTCTTTAGCAAATAAAATCTTCATTACCAAGTCTAGGCTAACGGATGCATTATGAAGTCTTATTCAAGGCAGTAAGGTGAAATGAGAAAACCAACATCTAGTCTATAACTGCATTACCAAGTCTCATCCAAGGCAATGAGGTGAAAGGAGAAAATCAACATTTAGGCTACTGGAAACATTATTGAGCCAGCACATATATGGATTCTTAGTCAATTCTATAATTTATTAACATATAGAAGTAATCCAAATAGTACCATATCAATTACAACTTCACAAGTTAGAATATGAGATTGTCATTGCATTAGAAGTGTTAATTTCAAGTACCAGCAAGGATAGATTAACATATACTACAAGAAAGATGCATTTAAACATACTAGAAGATGCATTTTAGCATACTAGAAGTGTCAATGTCAATTGAACATATTAGTAGATGCATTTCAATATACTATAAGGTCAAGGGCAACTGCACAAAAACATATGTTCATGAATCTGTCTTTCTTCCTTCAATACTTAACAGATGCATTACTTAAATTTGAATAGATTTTGATTTTTTAGATGCATTACAAAGTCAGATTTGAACTTAACCTTATACTCTCAAATTTAGGAAAGGACACCAACATAGAGTCATTAACTATCTTGTAGACTCAAGTTATTCCCTTTAAGAAGGATAACTATTATACTAGCATCAGGTTATTCAATAACAAAATTCAGTCTATTTTCAAGATTAAACGCGATATGAAAAATCATAACATTAGACGCGATATAAGTAACTTCGAAGAGATCGTTAAGTTGCTAATAGTAATAATATTCATAACATTAACCAAACAGATTCTAAATAAAATCATACATACAGAGAACCAAATCCAAAACCACAACATTTGAATATCTAAACCAAAATCCAAACCACAGCATTTGAATACCAGTACCAAAACCAAAAACAAAATCACATCATTTGAGTACCAAAATCAAAACTATAACATTTAAATAACAAAACCAAAACCAAAATACAAACCACAACATTTGAATACCAGTACCAAAATCAAAAACAAAACCACATCATTTGAATACCAAAATCAAAACCAAAATCAAAACTATAGCATTTGAATAGCAAAACCAAAACTAAAACTACAACATTTGAATACTAAAACTAAAACCAAAACCATAATATTTGAATACCAAAACCAAAATTTAAACCACAACATTTGAATACCAAAACAAAAATTAAAACCAAAACAAAAATCAAAACCAAAACCACAATATTTGAATACCAAAATCAAAGCCACAACATTTATATACCAAAATCAAAATCAAAATCAAAACCAAGATCAAAATCACATATACATAAAAGCACACACATATACAAATTCTAAAGTGCAAATACCAAAATCATAAAATGTGAATAACATCACAACATCATAGATACATAAAACCACAACATTTGACCTTGACAACATCTTTAGGATAATTGACAGATATATCAAAACTAAAATAGAGCGATGAAAGAAAAAAATTGTCAGCATCTTCCCAACAGACAATTACGAATAAATAAGAATAAGAAGAAAAATAATAATAAGAGGAGAATCATACCTTGATTGTTGCTATTGGCAGACGACCAATTGATCGGTTAGATATCTTCCTACTGTGACTGACCATAAATTGCTGTCAATATGTTAGTATCCAATTGAAGCCCAGGGTACATACAATTAAGTCATCCAAGGATGTCAACTGTAGCTTCATGGCATATGCTCCTTTTTTGCTATTCTAACTTTTCCACCATCGTATCTTCCAATTCATCCAACCTTTTTTTGCATCTCATTGGTAGCAGTTATAGAGGACTCAACACTTTCCCTTTTAGAGTGGTTTTAGTAACTCCTCGCCCATACAATCTTAGGAATCCTGGATGTTCAGGTCCCATGATAGTGGCAAAAGCTTCAACAGATTGTTGGCCTTCTTCACTTTGTTAACTTTGCACGCTTTCCATTTCAGCCTACAAATCAAGTTCAAATGAAGAGAATTGAAGTAAATCAAACTAAGCCTATATAATAACAAGTAAACAATGTCAAAAATAAAGATGATTAATACAATTTTAGTAATCGTATCCTCATCAGTGTCCTTGGATGCTCGATCAGGTTTCCTTGATCTTGTAGCCACAAAAATTTCCTTAAGTGATACATTACCGGAGGTTTCCTTCTCTTTTTCCTAATTACATAAAAGTTAGTCTTAATAAACTTTTATAATAGGATATCAATAATTAATAATTTAAGAAGAGAACACACCAATTTATCGCGTATCACAACAAAACATGTTTTACCAGCAGTATGTGAATTCTTCAATTTTTTTTGATTCTTTGTATTTGTTTCACTCATTTTCTGCAAATAATAGAGTTATGAAATGTACTTAAATAAGAAATAAAGAACATAAAAGTTAGTTGAATTGCTGAGAATATAAATAACCCGAGTGATGATTAGCTTATTAATTTTTTTCATTCACAATGATCATACAAAATCGTGTTCCTATAATTTTAAAACTATATTGAATGATATACATGAAACAGAACTAACTTAAAGTATGCATGATTCATATCTAACTTTGAACTCATCACTGGCCCAATACTTGAGAAGATCCTTGAAATTATATTCTGAAACTTCGTCGGGCTTATTTGCATATCGAAGAGCGTCAGTAGCAAATGGTATATAGTGCTTCGTATACAAATAGTTCTTGTACTTCCTCCGAGCAGACTGAATTTCACTCAAAACCCACTTTTTTTCAGCATCAGGAATATTGTATTTCTCCTACAATTTTTTCTTTGGGTTAGTAATATAAAAATTACAAAATATTCTTAACTAAAATTAGGGAAGTAGGAAAGCAGACCAGGGTATATTCCCACAAATCTTTTTTGGTATCCATATTACTCCACTTGTGTATATGAAGCGGACAAAGCATGAAATTTCTTGTCAAAGTTCCAAGAAAGCTACCCAGCTTTGCTGCTACTGCTTTTGTAGGACCAATCAGTTGTTTGTACCTATTCAGAAAAATGGCTTTACGATCTTTTCAAGCGTGTACATGTTGCATTATTGTAGTTCCTCTCTTCTTTTTTTTGACTCAAAAGGCCTACAATGATATAAATCAACATTAAACAACAATATAAACTGATTCAATAGTTAAAAATATATTTATATATTCTTGCCTTGTTCTCCGGATAGATCATTTACTCCCGAATCTAGCACATGTTCTTCTTGCACTTGGTCCAGTAAATCTTCTCCTTCTAGAGTGGAAGAATCTCTTGGCACTTGTTGCACTTGTTCCTCTGCAACTTCTGTTTCTACAATGGAAGAATCTATAGACACTTGTTGGCACTTGTACCTGACCAGCTTGTGGTTTTAGAGCGGTAGAATTCCGAGTAATCCATTGAATTGGTTCCTACACAGCTTGTGCTTCAACAGTACTGGAGGATTTTTGAGACACTTGTGGAATTGGTTCCTTCCCAACCTGTGCTTTTGCAGTAGTAGAATTCTAAGAATTTTGTTGCACTTTTTTTTTGTATACCTTGTGCTATCAGATTCAAAGACATTTGAGGAGACATTTGAGGCAGTTGTTCTTGTATAGCTTGTGCTTTCAGACTCGTAGACTTTCGAGAAACTTTCGAGGCACTTATTCTTGTATAGACTATGCTTTCAGACTCGCAGACTTTTGAGGAGACTTTTGAGGCAGTAGTTCCTGTATAATATGTGCTACTAGATCAGTAGAAGAGTTTTGACACAGAATATGTTCAACAATCAGTTTTGTTCTCAATGATGAAACCCATTTGCATGCCATAGATATAAGACTTCCAGCCGCTATGTACTTCTTTGGCTTCACATTTTTGATTTTCTTTGGACTCATAACTGCTGAATCTAGCAAAATAAACTACACATAAGCATCACATTACCTTACAAATGACTTAAATATCAGTCAGTCCAGCTACTACTAATAGAGTAACAGAGAAAATCAGGCACCAAATGCATAATTTTGAAATAACTACATCAAGAACATGGCCACTCTAGTTTAGGAAATAGACAGTTCAACACAAACCGTGGAGTATTTTATTATTCATACAAATAAAATAAACAAGTAGTAGTGTCAAACCTTTCTGCAACTCTAGTCAGTCAGTATTGAAGCCAATTCTCTGATCCCTTTAACGATTCACTAAATCAGATATTAAATCTCATGTAAAATTGAAGCAAATGATCAAAACAAAATTCTAAGAAAAATAAATAAATAAAAATCAAATAATGAGGATATAAATAAGAAACATAACCAAACTATTGCCGTCAAAAACACTTTATCACTCACTCAAAACTACTAAAACCATGATCAAAGTTCAAAGTTAAATAGATAGGATTAATAAGGAGCATCAGGTTGATGCTAACAGCAAAAGTGTAGAAGAAACAAGGTCCTAATCTACAGTCAATGAGCTAACAAAATCAACAAAAATGTCTGTTACAGTAGACCAAAATATTCTAGTTAAACAAGTTTACAAGGCAGCTAGCATTTAGACAAATGTTTAAAATTGCTAGAGAAGTTTTGAAGTTTCTTATTTAATCATTCGCCTCCATCCAATCCCAATCAGTATTATCATAATCCTCCTCCTCTTCTGATGTTTCCAATGCCATATCTTCTAAAAGTTGTGTAGAAGGTGGCATATCAACAACATCAACGGGGATATCTTCTTTTGCCATCTAATATCAACATTGAGTGCTGTGTTCGAGAGACCAATGTCTTCACTAGGTTCTCTCAAAAATGTCTCTCCTATGTTAGGATAGTTTTCTTCCTCTAAGTCATACAAATCAACAAGGACTTTATTTCTTGCATAATAAACATCCTTCTCAGTTGGATCCTCCACATAAAACACTTGATGCACTTGAGACGCCAACACAAAAGGGTCATCTATGCTACGTAATCTGTTAAAGTACACACGAGTCAACGTAAATTTATATTTTTCATTATGATACCAAGCACATCTAAATAGTACAACAATAAAATAACCATAATAATTGAGCTTGATAATATCTTGAATAGCACCATAATAGATAACCTCTCCATCAATTGGATTCTGATCCCGAGCACTAGCAAAACTATCAGTTGTTGCAGCCAAAGACACTCCACTATTTTGAGACTTTCATGCAGAATCCCATTGTAATGTATGGAATCGATATCAATTAATTAAATAGGTAGTATATCTTCTAGTTGCTACCCTATTTGGCCCTCTAGCTAGCCACCTTAACTGCTTAGACACTTCAACTGCATCAACTTTCTCTTTGAACCAGTTGCCAAATTCTTGATTGTGAATCCTTGCTCTTGTCCATGAATTTAATCTAACAATTCTGTCAATTATAACTTTATGTTCCCCATAATGAATATTTCAAATACAACCATTAGGCATTTATAACTGAAGTTTACAGTACATTAATAGTAACAAAATAAATGAAGTTCAAAATATAAAAACTTACTTGATAAAATTCTCAACTTGTTCATGTCCGGTGTTGAATAGTATATATTGATGTGCTTCAGAAGATAACTGTTGATCCATCTTGAAAGGCTTTCCTTTTGTTTTCTTCTCTTTTTCAATTGGATGACCTAGCTTTGGGAATACAGTTGGTACATTATCTTGCTCTTGTTCAGCATCTTCATCATTCTCAGTTTGGTACCTGCTGAATCTTGTTTTCACTCCATCATGTAAGTATCTCGAACAAAAGGTCAAGCACTCTTGGGCAATAAACCCCTCTACCATTGAAGCTTCCGGATTATACCGATTATAAACAAGGTCCTTCAGTTCACCCAATTCTCTCTCCATGGGTGTCATGCCCCTAGGCTACCCCCTAGACATAACACGGTGCTTAGTGATACAAGTGACCCCAAGCTAACTCGTGGTCTGGCATATCTAGACAATCTCAGTTAAAAATGTATGTTGTGCGAAAACTAAAAAACAATTTAATATCTGAAGTGGGAAAGAACCCAGAATATGTCTGAATATAT